>CM060899.1:18992500-19355000 GCA_030762935.1 Hymenopus coronatus | reverse complement strand
CGCGATAAACACACATCATTCACAGCTTTGCCTGCCAATGGTCGGTGAGAAATTTCCTTGTGATTGACAGTGTTATAATTGTAGGGTAGTGGTTTTTTGTTCTTTTCTTTCCTTCTTACTTTCTCTACCCGCACTATGTGCATAGTGTATAGAGAAGGTATTGCACTCCACCCAAAAATTCCATACCGAGATTTCACCGGAAATATATGTTTCAGGGTCCCTTAAATCCAAAAAAACATTTTCACCAAAAGGTCCGTGTGTCTGTGAACACGATAATTCAAACTCCAAACTACCCTTTACATGGAAAAAATTTCTAAAATTTGTATTTTCTTAAAAATGGCTCTAACGATTTTTATTAAAATATCGTATATTAAATATTTACCTGACAAATAAAATGTACATCTTGAATTTTCTGGGAACAACCTCTTAAGACTACTTTATTCTGGATCAATTTTACGGAATTTTGCATAACTGCTAAACCGTAAGAGATGGACAAAAACTTACCACACCAAAAATGTAGAGCTCGTTAAAACACAAACTTATGCAATATACGCTTTTTTTCGTGGAGTTGATCGTTTTTAAGACATTTCTTATTTTTAATTTCAGCTTTGAAAATCATACAGGAATTTGTCAACTCCTGTCCATACAAACAAAGGAACTTCAGTCACATAGCAACCAGCTTTTGATTTTCACTTTAACCTATGCTACTCCCTTATTTCGCTTCTACTTACAAGGTAACAGACTTGTTTGGGCTAATTTTTTCTCGATTAGCATGAAGTAAATAGATGCATAAGCTTTTTAACAATAATTTGTTGCAGAGATGTAGAGAAAGTCAAGTGAATGGAACACATCAGCTATTTTTTTAAGGGAAGAGAATGAAGTAAAGGAGTTTGCACGATGGATAGTGGGTGTTTATTATTGGCCGAGCACAAGTCTGGGGCACTTGTAGCGCTCCCCGGGGTCAATGTCGTAATCCCCGAGGCCGCGGATAAGGGCGGTAAAGTTGTTTGGGAGGGAGCTATAGAACCTCTGGGGGGGGGTGAGAATGTAGTCTGTCAGGGTTGGGAAGGAGAGGTCTCGATGGATGTCGTGGTTCTGAGTGTACCAGCTCTCTGGAGGTAGCGGTTTTGAAGGCCGTCAATAAATCAAAGACCCCTCATCTTACCAGTAAAGGACATTCTTCCTAGTATGGCATTCGTCGAGGGACACCGTCGGCGTGAATCCGCAGAAGTGCCTTGTGATTGACAAGTGTGTCGTCTGCTGGCAGGGGTCCGTCAGGTTGCTGACCAATCATGGTGTAAAGCCGATGTCCCACGGTCAAAATTTGGTCCAACATTTTGTATACAACGTGAACGTTGTGTACAATTTTTCCACACCATTTCCACGGGAGTGTGTATTGGTCCAAATATTTCTCGGATGCACATGAACAGCTGATAGAAAATAGTAGAGGTTGCTGATCCACAATTATTTACGTTCGCTGTCGCAAGCTTAGTTTATATATCCATTGCAATAGCATATTATAAAGAAAGAAAAAAGTAATAAAGAGGCGTAGGTGGACTAGACCATGGCTGCAACTTAGAAATGTAGGCCAAGGAAGAGGTGTACTACATATACTACAAAATGAACTCGTTTCTGACGCTGTAAATTATTTTAACTTCCTTAGAATGGACAAAAATTTGTTTGGAAAGTTGTGGTGCTTAATTGGGGCAAAAAGCACTCGCCAAGACACAAATATGAAACAGTCCATGCCAACATATCAAAGGTAGCGTTTTTATATTTTGTTGAGAAAAGGAGGTTAGATACAAATGGATCCGATAAAATACATTTGCATGGGTTACAAATACCCGAGTCATTATTTCATAATTCTCTGCCACACAAAAAATGTGTATTTCAACAATAGCTCAGCTATTATAACCCTATTATTTAGGACAAAGTCTACAAGATACAGCAAAGTTTCACACAAACATTCACGTTGGCGGGAAGGAAGATTCAGCGCTAGCTGCCATCTTATTACGTCATTACCATCAGGTCTCTCATTGGTTGATTTCATATGTTTGGACAAAAAATTAGAAACCACTGTATCCTGTTGTGGCAAACTGGAATTGGACCAAAAAATAGGACTGAAATTGTATACATTGAAATTATCCGATGTCCCACGATCTCATTTTGTAGTTTGAAGAGTATTGGACCAAAATGTTTGACCGTGGGACATCAGCTTAAGGATGCATTACCGTCAGAGTATCATATCATCGATGTTGCAACACCTACGGTTTCGGTGGAAATTTACGCTCGTAATTTCATGCGTGTACTAATCTGATTATTTGCAGAGTGATTAATTCAATTCAGTGAAAGTTTCGGTTGTTTTATACATAGTAATTCCGCTCTTGTTCTCATCCTAGGGTTGCACGAGCGGCATTGTGGTTTTAAATGCCTTACAGGCGTGATAAACGACCTGAAATGAAATAGTTTTTTATTTATATGCTCTTCTACTGCTGTGGTTCTCAGCGTCCCATTCTACAATGGGCGTAATAGACTGCTAGATGCCTATTTATCAGGCTTGAGGTTCTTTTACGTGCCGTAAATCATCGACACGGGACCAACGGTTTTACTTCCCTTCCGAAAATAGTCATGCTAAGTCCTCCACCGAGATTGAACCCGCGACCTTGGGATATGAAGATAGCATGCTAGCCATTACACCACGGAGGGCGACTAAACCAGTTGAGGTTACGTTAGCCGAAATGATAAAACTTTTACGTTTAGTGAAGTACAGGAACAGGACCTAATATTGAAAGCAATATACCGAGATTTCACCGAAAATACATGTTTTGAGACCCCCTGAATCCAATGCATTTTTAGAAAAATATCTGTGTGTGTGTGTCTGTGGGCAGCATAACTCAAAAACAAAAAGTGCATTAAAACCAAACTTGGTGTTTAGGTTTGGATCTGCCAAGAACACGAAGATCTTCAAGAAAATCTCCCACCCACAACCACCCTTTGCATTGAACTTTTTTCGAAAATTTTGATTTTCTCAAAAATGGCACTAATGGTTTTGATTAAAATATCGTATATTAAATGTATTTACATGACAAATGGAATGTATATCTTGAACTTTCAAGGAATAGCGTCAGAAGGGTACTTTATTCTAAATGAGTTTTACGGAATTTTTCATAACTGCTAAACCGTAAGAGATTTGCAAAAACTTACCACACAAAAACTGTAGATCACGAAAAAACACACAATTTATGTTATAACGTTTTTTTTTTTTTTTCGTGGAGTTGATCATTTTTGAGATATTCCTTGTTTTTGGTTCCAGCTCTGAGAAACTTATACTTTTCTCATACAGGAAAATGTCAACTCTTGTCTATACAAACAAAGAAACTTCAGTCACACCAGCTTTTGACTATCACTTTAACCTATGGTAGTCCCTTTTTTCGCTTCCACTTACAAGGAAGCAAGTAGTAAGACTATTTCTGCTAATTTTTCCTCGATTAGCATGAAGTAAATAGAAGCATAAGCTTTTTAACAATAATTTGTTGCAGAGATGTAGAGAAAGTCATGTGAATGTAACACATCAGATTTTTTCAAGATATATTCAGCATTATCTTCACTGTTGATTGATGAAAAATAAAACACCTTTGTTAATTGGAATGAAAGTTACGATTTTTTAAATAAAGCTCAAATAAATAATACATATACATAACATTTTTTTCGTTAAAATAAAACCTATATAGGTGCAAATGTGTGGTAAACATTTCAGCCCTGGTATGAATTAGTTTCTGAGATAATGGGGTATTACTGTAGAAAATACACTTCTTCAGAAAAAATTAGCAGAAATAGTCTTATTACTTGATTCCTTGTAAGTATAAGGAACATATGGTGTTATCATAGGTTAAAGTGAAGTCAAAAGCTGGTTACTATGAAGTTCCTTTGTTTGTATGGACACGAATTGACAACTTCCTGTATGAGAAAAGTACAGGTTTTTTAAAGAAATATCTAAAAAAACGATCATTCCCTCGAAAAAAAATGTATATAACATAAATTGTGTGTTTTAATGTGCTCTGCATTTTTTGTGTGGTAAGTTTTTGTCCATTTCTTACGGTTTAGCAGTTATGCAAAATTCCTCCAGAATAAAGTAGTCTTCAGAGGCTATTCCCAGATATTTTAAGATATACATATTATTTGTCTGGTAAATATCTTTAATATACGATATTTTAATCAAAATCATTACAGCCATTTTTGAGAAAATCAAAATTTTCGAAAAAAAGTTCCATGTAAGGGGTGGTTGGGGGTGGGGGGATTTTCTTGAAAATCTTCATGTCACATCCTTGGAAGATACCAAACTTAAATACCAGGTTTGGTATTTAACGGTCTTTTCGTTTTTGAGCTATGCTGTCCACAGACACACACGAACCTTTTTCCAAAAATGCTACATAGTACATGTAGGGAAAGTAAAAAACAATTAAATTAATACTAATTAAAACTGTTAACACGATAATCAACAGGGATTTGAACTTGGAAAAGTGTCATAGAGTCAGTTCACAAATTGTTGCTTCGTCACGTTTCAGAGTCAGAGAGTAAGAAGCTCCAAACAGACACCTGGCCGGTGAGAGATGGAAGTTTGTTGTGAAACTGGACGAGGCGTATGTCAATCTAAGTGACAATTTACTCCGCCGAGACAGAGAGTAAAATTGCCAAAAATAGTACTCTGAATGTAAGCAAACTTTTTTTTTTAAACTATTTATGATTTTTGCGAGATATTGTTACAACCACAAACTGACAATCCGCTAAGCATGACAAAATCAGCTTGCAGTACTGACAGGAGAAAGTTCTGATCTCAGTTTACCACAGTGATATCCCGGCTCTCCATGGGGCAGACATAAATAAGGGCTGAATGCACCAGGATAAATCTTTCAGATACACTTCGGGTTCAAGCCCTAATTACTTTCTCTAGCCCCGTATGTACAATGTACATAGGGATAGAGAAGTATTGCATTCCGCCCAAAAATTCCTTGTGTGTCCTGTTACCACACAAAACATGTATAGCACATTAAAACACACAATTTATGTTATATACATTTGTTTCGTGGAGTCGATTGTTTTTGAGATATTCCTTCTTTTTGGTTTCAGCTATAAAAAACATACTTTTCTCATACAGAACTTTGTGAACTCGTGTCCATACTAACAAGGGAACTTCAGTCACATAGCATCCAGCTTTTGAATATCCCTTTAACCTATGGTACTCCCTTATTTCGCTCTACTTACAGGAAGCGTATAATAAGACTATTTCTGCTAATTTTTTCTCGATTAGCATGAAGTATATAGAAGAATAAGCTTTCTAACAATAATTTGTTGCTGAGATGTAGAGAAAGTCATGTAAATGGAACGCATCAATTTTTACTTTCTCTATGCGCACTATGTACAGAGTATATAGAGAAGGTATTGTTATGCACACAAAAATTCGATACCGAGATTTCAAAGGAAATACATGTTTTGGGTCCCGCTGAATCCAAGAAAAGCATTTTCAGAAAAAGGTCCGTGTGTGTGTGCGTGTGTCATTGGACAGCATAGCACAAAAAAGAAAAGACCGTTGAATACCAAACTTGGTATTTTCCAAGGATGCAACTCGAAGATTTTTCAAGAAAATCACCCCACCCCAAACTACCCTTTACATGGAACCTTTTTCGAAAATTTTAATTTTCTCAAAAATGGCTCTTACTATTTTGATTAAAATATCGTATATTAAAGGTATTTACCTGACAAATAACATGTATATCTTGAATTTTCTGGGAATAGCATCTGAAGACTACTTTATTCTAAATGAATTTTACGGAATTTTGCATAACTGGTAAACCATAAGAGATAAACAAAAAGTTACCACACAAAAATGTACAGAACATTAAAACTCACAATTTATGCTATATACATTTTTTCGTGCAGTTGGTCGTTTTTGAGATATTCCTTGTTTTTTATTTCAGCTTTAAAAAGGTTGTGTTTTTCTCATACAGGAATTTGTCAACTCCTATCCATACAAACAAAGGAACATCAGTCACATAGCAACCAGTTTTTGACTATCTCTTTAACCCATGGTACTACCTTATTTCGCTTATACTTACAATGAAGCAAGTAATAATACTATTTCTGCTAATTTTTTCTCGATTGGTATGAAGTAAATAGAAGAATATGTTTTTTAACAATCATTTTTTGCTGAGATGTAGAGAAAGTCATGTGATTGGAACACATGGAGTCGAAATGTCCTATCTCCTCAATGTTAAGTTTAGCTCATTACCTCCGCAACAGTTTAACATAATTTCAACAACACCTTTACCGTTGATTGATGGAAAATAGAATACTTCTGCTCATTAGAAGGAAAGGTATAATTCTTTAATTAAAACTCTTCACCTTCTATTGAAACGTTTTTAAGAAAAAAAGTGATGTGTTACACTAGCATGACCTTCTCTGCTATTCTACAAACTTCTTATAAAAGATAATTCTTTTTCAACACAATTCAGATAAACATTAGCAGAATTTTATTACTTAGTTCCTTATAAGCAGATTGGAACCAAGGAATACACTAGGCTAAAATGATAGTCCATTTTTACTTTCTCTATCGGCAATATGTACATAGTGTATAGAAAATGTATTGCATGCCACCAAAAAATTCGATACCGAGATTTCACCGGAAATATATGTTTTAGGGTCCCCTTTATCTAAAAAAAAAAAGCATTTTCGGAAAAAGGTCTATGTGTGTAAGTGTGTGCTATTTAAGTTTAGTATCTTCCAGGGATGCGACACGAAGATTTTGAGAAAAATCCTCCCACCCCCAACTACCCTTTACATGGAACTTTTTTCGAAAATTTTGATTTTCTCAAAAATGGCTGTAACGATTTTGATCAAAATTTCGTTTATTAAAGATATTTACCTGACAAATAAAATGTATATCTTGAATTTTCTGGGAATAGCCTCTGAAGGGTAGTTTATTCTGGATGAATTTTACTACATTTTGAATAACTGCTAAACCGTAAGGGATTGACAACAACTTACTACACAAAAAATGTAGAGCACGTTAAAACTCACATTTTATGTTATATACATTTTTTCGTGGAGTTCATCGTTTTTGTGACATTCCTTATTTTTGGTTTCCGCTATGATAACTTATACATTTCTCATACAGGAATTTGTCAACTGCTGTCCATACAAACAAAGGAACTTCAGTGACATAGCAACCAGCTTTTGATTATCACTTTAACCTATGGTACTCCCTTATTTCACCTCTATTTACAAGGAAGCAAGTGATATGGCTATTTCTGCTAATGTTTTACTGATTAGCAGGGGGTAAATAGAAGTATAAGAATAATTTGTTGCAGGGATTTAGAGAAAGTCATGTGAATGTTACACATCAGATTTTTTTAAAAGCTGTCGTTATGCACTTGCCACTGCAAATCGCCTTTTTGCTTTGCCAGGAGCAGAACAAAAGAAAAACTGACACTTCCGTCTGAGAAAAGTATAAGTACTTTACAATTGAAAGCAATAACAAGGAATAACTCGAAAACGGCGAGGTCCACAAAAAAAAAATTATATTACTTAACCTGTGTATTTTAACAAGATCTACATTTTTCATGCAGTAAGTTTTCGTCTATCTCTTACGGTTTACTAGTTATGCCAAATAAAGCAAAATTCATCCAGAATAAACAGGTCTTTAGAAGCTATTCCTAGAAAATTCAAGATATATGTCTTATTTGTGATAGAAATGGCTTTAATATGTGGTATTTTAATCAAAATTGTTAAAGCTATTTTTAAGAAAACAAAATTTTCGAAAAGATTTCCATGTAAAGGATTGGGGTAGGGTGATTTTTCTTAAAAATCTTCGTGTCGTATCCTTGAAAGATACCAAACTTAAATACCAAGTTTGGTATTCAACCGTCTTTTCGTTTTTGAGCAATGCTGTCTACAGACACACAGACAAACAGACAGACAGACAGATACTCACACACCCCGACCTATTTCTGAAAATGCTTTTTTGGATTCAGGGGGCTCTAAAACATGTATTTCCGCTGAAATCTTGACATCGAATTTTTGGGTGGAATGCAATACTTCTCTATCCCTATATATATATATATATATATTGTACATATGGGGCTAGAGAAAGTAAAAAAAAACTACTCCATATACCTATAAAATTTTTCGTTAAAATAAAGTCTATTTGGCTGCAAATGTATGGTAAAAATTTCAGCCCTTAGTGACAATTGTTTTCTGAGATAATGGGGCATTTGTATAGAAAATTTTACTTCTTCAGAAATTGCTTTCAAGCATAAAATTAAAGATATCATAACCTAACTTTCCAAACACAACTTCGCAGTAGTCCGAAACTCTGACTTGAAGAAAATATAAGCTGGATGCTAATACTGCAAATAGCAAAATTAAAACTTTCCGATCAAAATAAGAAAAAAAAAAAAAAAAAAAAAAAAAAATCCGATGTGCCACACTTACATGACTTTCTCTATCTGCTCTACAAACCTCCTACAAAAGATTATTCTTCTTTCTACACAATGCTAATCAAGATAAATGTTAGCAGAATGTTATTACTTAGTTCCTTATAAGTAGAAGAGAATAAGGGAATGTGCTATGCTAAAGTGATTGTCAAATGTTTTAAAAGCTATCGTTATGCGATTGTCATTGTAAATCACTTCTTTGCTTGGCCAGGAGTAGAAAAAAAGAAAAACGGACACTTCCTGTGTGCGAAAAGTTTAAGTACTTCACAATTGAAACCAATAACAAGGAATATCTCGAAAACGGTTACGTCCTCAACAAAAACGTAAATCACAAAAATTGTGTGTTTTGTCGTGAGATACATTTTTTGTGTTGTAGGTTTTTTTTTAATCTCTTACTGTTTAGCAGTTAAGCAAAATTCAGCAAAATTCATCCAAAATAAAGAGCTCTTCAGAGGCTATTCCCAAAAAATTCGAGATATACATTTTATTTCGGACATACATAGCTTTAATATACGGGATTTTAATCAAAATCGTTAGATCCATTTTCAAGAAAATCTAAATTTTCGAAATTTTTTCCATGTAAAGGCCAGTTTGTGGAGGGGGGATTTTTTTTTGAAAATCTTCGTGTAGCATCCTTGGAAGATACTAAACCTAAATACCAAGTTTGGTATTTAACAGTCTTTTTGTTTTGGGGCTATGCTGCCCACAGTCACACACACACACACACACACACACACACACGGACCTTTTTTTAAAATGCTTTTGTCGGACTCAGGGGACCCCAAAGCTTATATTTCCGGTTAAATCTCGGTATCGAACTTTTGGGTGTATTACAATACCTTCTCTATCCCTATGTACATTGCACATATGGGGCTAGAGAAAGTAAAAAATCTCTTCTCTAACATTAATATTTACATAGTCATTGATGTTTTAACACGTGACTGTACCAGAATGTTCTAAAAACAACGCAGGATTATTTTCAATAATATTTTAAAACTATTTATAGTTAGCGTCCCTCTATAAGAATATACTAAAAGGACCGGGAGATTCCAAATATTTATATGCAATTAAAACAAGAAAATGGAAAAAAATTATGAAAATCCCATTTTTACTTCCCTTAAGGATTTTGTAACGATTTTACTTCTGAAAAGTATTTTGGGAAACAGAAGACCACTTACTATAAGGGGCTTATGGAAACCTTGTAAAGAGGAGTGAGAAAAGTTTGACATTATTGTACTGCGTAAAACTTTTGCAACGGAAATTAAGGAAAAGCATGGAAATGGCGTGTTATTTATGGACGCTATTTAACTGCTGAGGTTCTCAGCGTCCCATTCTATTCTGGGCGTGAAAGACCGCTTAATTTTGCTCAGAGGCCTCTCTATCAGGCTTGAGGTTCTTTTACGTGCCGTAAATCTACGACACGGGACCAACGGCTTTACTTCCCTTCCAAAGGAAGCCATGCTAAGGATTTTTACGGGAACTTGGGTATATGGTAACCATTATACCATGGAGGGTGACACGGAAATTAAGGTGTAGAGCTATAGCTATAATGAATGGTGTGGCGGGAATTTTATGCTTGTTAAGCCATTTTATGGCAGGATTTGGAAGAATATGAAGGGTTTAAGATAATCTTTTTTTTAGAGATTTTCTCAGGGTACGTATGAAGAAAAATATCACTGTATTTTTTCGGATTATTCCAGTATTCTTTTTCACACTTAGTCAAATATTTGTCCCTATTGATTTCCGTTTCCTCATTTACTAATGTTATTTCCCACACTGAATAAGTTTTTTACTTTCTCTAGCCCCGTATGTACAATGTACATAGGGATAGAGAAGTATTGTATTCCACCCAAAAATTCGATGTCGAACAACGAAAAGTAGCTAAAATACCAAACTTAGTATTTAAGTTCAGTATCTTCCAGGGATGCGACACGAAGATTTTGAGAAAAATCCCCCCACTCCAAACTACACTTTACATGGAAATGTTTTCGAAATTTTGATTTTCTTAAAACTGGCTCTAACGATTTTGATTAAAATATCACATATTAAAGATATTTACCTGACAAATAAAATGTATATCTTGAATTTTCTGGGAATATCTTCTAAAGATCTGTTTATTCTGGGTGAATTTTGCATAATTTGGCATAACTAGTAAACCGTAAGAGATAGACAAAAACTTCCTATACAAAAAATGTAGGTACATTGTTTTTCTTGGAGCTTACCGTTTTCGAGGTATTCATTGTTATTAGTTTCAGCTGTGAAGTACTTATACTTTTCTCAGAGGGAGTCCGTTTTTCTTTTGTTCTACTCCTGGCCAAGAAAAGAAGCGATTTGTAATGACAATCGCATAACGACAGCTTTTAAAACATTTGACTATTGGTTTAGCCTAGTGTATTCCCTTATTTTCTTCCTACTGAAAAGGAACTAAGTAATAAGAACATTGTGCTCAATACCTCGATTATCAAGGTGCAGAAAAAAGAACAATCTTATGTAAGAAGTTTGTAGAACGGCTAGAGAAACTCATGTGAGTGTAACACATCAGATTTTTTAAATAAACTTTTGTAAATTTACACAGTGAACTCTGAGAAAGAACTCTTAGTCCACCACTCACTTTCCTAAAATAAATAGACACATATTTAGAATCGCAGTACTGAAGTTAAACGTTATTTTGCAACATGCAACATGTCTGCTCAGCACCACTGATAATTTTCAAGTAAGTGCTCTCAGTCTCCATTCGTGACCATAACATCCCCTTGTGCCTAGACAAGTTTCTTATAGCCCCTCCTATTTTATATGATCTGACACGAATTGCTATAGACTATTCCTTAATTTCTATAGACTACAATTTCCTGTCAAAGGTTTCTCCAAATCGGTCTCAGCTCACAAAATAAGTTTAACACCGCAGATAAAGGATTAGACTTCAGTTTGCTACCACTAGGTCTAAAGTGCTCTTGGTCATTAGTGCTTAATGTCAAACCCTGAACACAAAATTGCCACAATTCTATTGTATTTATTTTTTGCTAATGACTTTCTGACTCCCATTACCAAACAAATCTTGCATCTAATGTTCTTAAATCTCTTGCTTTTCCTTTCAGCAATAATTTCTTTTTAAGTACACAATAAACATTCTTTACAGATTTAACAATATTGCTTATTCTAATGTATTTTCCTTTTTGTAAGGCATCCAAATTTTCGATACAGATATTTCACCAAAAATACTTGTTTTGGGCCTCCCTGAATAAAACAAGTGCATTTTTGGAAAAAAAGTCCGTGAGTATGCATGTTGCTTATGTGTGTCTGTGGACAGCAAAGCTCAAAAACGAAAAGACCGTTCAATACCAAACTTGGTATTTATGTTTGATATCTTCCAAGGATACGACACAAAGATTTTCAAGAATATCTTCCCACCCCAACTACCCATTACATGGACATTTTTACAGAAACTTTTGATTTTGATTAAAATGTCGTACATGAAAGATATTTACCTGACAAATAAAATGTATATCTTGAATTTTCTGGGAGTAGCCTCTGCAGGCTTCTTTATTATGGATGACTTTTACGTAATTTTGCATAACGCTAAACCGTAAGAAATGGAAAAATAATTTACCACACAGAAAATGTAGAGCACCTTAAAATACACACTTTATGTTATATACATTTGCACACATTTTGTGAAGTTGATTGTTTTTGAGATATTCCTTGTTTTTTATTTCAGCTTTAAAAAAGTTAAGCTTTTCTCATACAGGAATTTGTCAACTCCTGTCCATACAACTAAAGGAACTTCAGTCACATAGCAACCAGCTTTTGACTATCACTTTAACCTATGGTACTCCCTTATTTCGCTTCTACTTATAAGGAGCCAATAATAAGTCTATTTCTGCTAAGTTTTTCTCGATTAGCATTAAGTAAATAGAAGCATAAGCTTTTTAACAATAATTTGTTGCAGAGATGTAGAGAAAGTCATGTGAATGGATCATATCAGATGTTTCTAATCTTTAATCACTTATTTAATTAGTTATTGTAATCCCCCCCCCCGTTCTTTTATCTCCGTTTGCTTATTGGTTATATTTTCTTTCTTGTATTGTAAGGTTTTTATTTCCTAAGAGCATGAGTATTCTACATTAATGGACATCCAATTAGGCATAAGTGGCGGAGACATGGAATTTCCTAAGATAAATTTCAAAGGGAAATTGGTTACCAGCGATCTGTATACTGTTTAGGAATGTTTAATACCATTCTAATTTTTAAAATTGTGTTTGTATACAGTTGATGGTAAAAGCAGATCTTTTACCATATGTAAGAAGTGTTAAAAATAGAAAATTCCGTCTCTCAGTGTCATAAAATTATAACACTCTAATGTAATCAACTTTGGTTTATGTGTTCAGGCCTCATTCAAGTAGGCTATGACTCTGAAAGCTCGTATTGATCCATAACATGGCAAATGATTGAATGTCATGAATATGGAATCTGCTGAACCAGACAAAATTATGCAAGCAGTGGAGAGAGAAAAATTACAACAGCTATACTGCCTCCGTTGAATAGAATGTTTTCGTAAGTCGTCATGTTGCCAGCACTGATGCTAAGCAAGGCAACAATTGAATATCGCAGATTATTAAGCATGAAATAGACAAAACATTTTATTTGTAATAGGTCTATAAATATTGAGAACGATCTAAAAATAGAGTATGACACAGGTGTTTTATATTGCTCGTTAGATTAGCGTACTCGCAAACTTCCTACTCACAATATAAAACACAAATTTTACTTTCTCTATACGTACTATGTACATAGTGTATAGAGAAGATATTGCTTCCACCCAAAAATTCGATATCGAGATTTCACCTGAAATAGACGTTTTAGAGTCCCCTATATCCAAAAAAAGGATTTTCAGAAAAAGGTCCGGGCGTGTCCGTGTGCTTGTGAACACGATAACTCAAAAACCAAAAAGTCGGTAAAATACGAAACTTTCCATTTAAGTTTAAAATCTTTCAGGGATGCGACATGAAGATTTTGAGCAAAATCTCCCATCACAAACTACACTTATATGGACAAAAATTAAAAAAAAATTGATTTTCTTAAAAACGGCTCTAAAGATTTTGATTAAAATACCTTATATTAAAGATATTTAAAATGAAAATAAAATGAACATCTTGAATTTTCAGGGAATAGCCTCTAAAGGCGTCTTTATTCTGACTGAATTTTGCTGAGTTTTGCCCAATTGCTAAACCATAAGAGATAGACAAAACTCACTATACAAAAATGTAGATCACGTTAAAACACACAATTTATATCATACAGGTTTTTTTCGTAGAATTAGCCGTTTCTGAGATATATCTTGTTATTTGATTCAGATTTAAAATACTTAAACTGGCTTTTAAAAGATTTGACTATCGCTTTAGCCTAGTGTATTTCCTTATTTTCCTTCTTCTTACAAGGAAGCAAGTACTTAAGACATTTCCTGCAATTAAACTGTTCAGCTCCTTTATTGCAGTGTCTTCGTTTAGACGCTTGTTTCACGAAACGAGAATTTTCATAACTTCGGGAAGCACCCCTCTATGCTTTAACTATAGTGACCACATACTTTAGTCAAAGAAGATGTTTACAAAGATATTCTCTTGCTTTTATATCTTTTTCCTTTTAAACAAATCAGATGTGTTCCATTTACACAAATTCCTCCACCTGTTCTGCAAAGAAACTGCTATTTCAAAACAAACCTTAGCAGAAATTGTCTTATTGTTTGCTTCCTTCTAAGAAGAAGGAAACACAGGAACACACTAGGGTAACGGAATAGTCAACTCTTTTAAAATCTGATTGATGTATGAACAATTGAAGTTCGGTTCGCTTTGCATGGCTAGCAGTAAAACAAATGAAAGATAAAACGAAAAGAGACTTCTTTAAACCTGCTTACTCATACCAGAAAATAAATGAAATCAATAAAATTATGCTAAAATAATCTCGGGGTCAATGAAACTTAAATTTAATTGACAGTTGCATTCACAGGACAAGGGAAAACCTCGAAACCATAATATGGTCAACTCTGCAAAAACTTCATCAGGAGATAAAAATTGTGTTTTTTAACAACTATATTTTTGGGTGTGTAGTAAGATTTGCTTTTCTAACTTTTACGGTTAACCACTTATACAAAACTCATCCAGAAAAAAGAGGTCTTCAGAAGCTATCCATTTATCTATCATGTAAATATCTTAAATATTGTATTATATTTAAAATCGTTAGAGCAATTTTTGAGAAAAACAAAATTTTCAAAAATGATTCAATGTAAGTGATAGTTTGGTTTGTGGGTATTTTCTTGAAAATCGTCGTGTCAAATTTTTGGAAGATAATAAATTTAAACACTGAGTTTGGTTTGTAACGGTCTTTTCGTTTTTGAGCTATGCTGCCCAAAGACATACACATACAGACATTTTTACTTTCTGTATACTCACTATGTATATAGTGTACAGAGAATGTATTGCACTCCACCAAAAAATTCGATACCGAGATTTCACCGGAAATATATGTTTTAGGGTCCCCTTTATCTAAAAAAAAAAAAAGCATTTTCGGAAAAAGGTCTGTGTGTGTGTGTGTGTGTCCGCGTGTGTCCGTGTGTGTCCGTGTGTCTGTGAACACGATAACTCAAAAACGAAAAGTAGGTAAAACACCAAACTTGGTATTTAAGTTGAGTATCTTCCAGGGATGCGACACGAAGATTTTGAAAAGAATCCTCCCACCCCCATGGAACTTTTTTCGAACATTTCAATTTTCTCAAAAATGGCTCTAACGATTTTGATTAAAATTTCGTATGTTAAAGATATTTACCTGACAAATAAAATGTATATCTTGAATTTTCTGGGAATAGCCTCTGAAGAGTAGTTTATTCTGGATGAATTTTGCTTAACTGCTAAACCGTAATAGAAACAAAAAACTCACTACACAAAAAATGTACATCACGTCAAATCACACAATTTATGACCTTTACGTTTTTGTTGTGGAGGTAACCGTTTCCGAGATATTCCTTGTGACTGGTTTCAATTGTGAAGTACTTAAACATTTCTCAGACAGAAAGTGTCCGTTTTTCTTTTGTTCTACTTCTGGCCAAGCAAAAAAGTGATTTGCATGACGATAGCTTTTAAAATATTTGACAATCACTTTAACATAGCGCATTTCCTTTTTCTCTTCTACTTAAACTATGTAATAAGAACATTCTGCTAATATTTATCTCGATTAGCATTGTGTACAAAGAAGAATGATCTTTTGTAGGAGGTTTGTAGAGCAGCTAGAGAAAGTCATGTGAGTGTAACACATCAGATTTGTTCGTTAAATAGTTCAGCCATTTTGTTGTAAATTAGATAACCTATTCACCATAATGGCTGAAGGACTCAAAGAAAGAGACTCTTTCACTGAGGAAAGAGAGGTAAGCTCTCTGTTCTCCCCACCCCAGGCTCTCGCTTCCCCGTAAAACCAGCCTCCAAGAAAAGATACGGACACAGTAACTCTGATTAGGCGACTAACGGAGGTGAGGAAAAGTGAAGGTTCAACAGAAGCAAGGAAATCTGCGTTAATACGGTCACGTGTCCAAAGAAAGCTCTGAAGCGAGACAGAGCATTAAAACTTTAAAACCAATATATCATTTTCACCAACCGGTGAGGGTTGCTGGGATAATATTAGTCACCTCTTTGTAGTTTTCAGTCCTTAAGGTAATGTATGAACAACATTACTTTTTACTTTCTCTACACGTATTACATACGTAGTGTATAGAGAAGGTATTGCACTCCACCAAAAATTCCATACCGAGATTTCACCGGAAATATATGTTTTAGGGTCCCTTATATAAAAAAAAAGTATTTTCAGAAAAACGTCCGTGTGTGTGTGTGTCCGTTTGCCCGTGTGTCTGTGTGACTTTGATCACGATAACTCAAAAACGAAAAGTCGATAAAATAGCAAATTTGGTATTTAGGTTTTGTATCTTCCAGGGATGCGACACGAAGCTTTTGAGAAAAATTCCCCCACCCCAAACTACCCTTTACATGGAACTTTTTTCGAAAATTTTGATTTTCTAAAAAATGGCTCTAACGATTTTGATTAAAATATCATATATTCAAGATATTTACCTGACAAATAAAATATATATTTTGAATTTTCTGGGAATAGCCTCTTAAGACCACTTTATTCTGGGTCAATTTTACGGAATTTTATATAAGTGCTAAACCGTAAGAGATGGACAACAACTTACCACACAACAAATGTAGAGCACTTTAAAACATAGAATTTATGTTATATACATTTTTTTCGTGTAGTTGATTGTTTTTGAGATATTCTTTGTTTTTGGTCTCAGCTATGAAAAACTTCTACTTTTCTCATACAGGAATTTGTCAACTGCTGTCCATACAAACAAAGGAACTTCAGTCACATAGCAACCAGCTTATGACTATCACTTTAACCTATGGTACTCTCTTATTTCGCTTCTACTTTCAAGTAAGCAAGAAATAAGATTATTTCTGCTAGTTTTTTTCTCGATTAGCTTGAATTAAATAGAAGCATAAGCTTTTTAACAATAATTTGTTGCAGATATGTAGAGAAAGTCATGTGAATGGAACACATCAGAATTTTTAATTTTAATCCTATAAAATAATTTAAACATTCCTGAATACAAAAAAAAAAAAGCATAATTTCCACCAGGCGCCATTTTTCAGTGCCTAAGTTACTGGAGCTACAACAGAGCATTAGAGATGAAACTGTACTGAAAATTCAGTTCGACGAAATCTCATTCGCATCATACGAAGTAAAACATTAAGTTGTGCAGAAGAAAAGCAGCAATTCAAGAAGAAAAGAACAGAAAAGGCGGCAGCAGAGGAAAGGGAAGGGGAAGCTGAAGGTCTAACCTTGTTTTCACGCTATTGATATTTTCAGCGTTTTCCTTCCCGTAAAATGCTCATTGCGGAGCAGTTTTTCTGTTACACAAATGACATTTGCAGTACATGTTTACAGAGGAACAATAATGTCCCTAGGATTTACTGTCAGATGTATTTAAGCATATGTTTTCAATTTTCAAACACAAAAATAACATTGTTATGACAAAAATTTTGGAGCCTAAACCAAAGGAGACACAGAGAAACCTAAAGCAATTTCAAAAAGTACGAGGGCTGTACCTGACATATAGATAGAGGGTGATGTTTCAAATAACAATGGTAAAAAGTACCAACCTTAGAAAGTTTAGGTTTTAAGTTTGAATATTTTACATTGTTTAACATTTGTTTGGCAGCCGTCATTAATGAATGCTCTCAGCAAATTTATAAACATGGATAAAACTGGTCGTCGTTATTTGATACAATACTTTCGTTTGAAAGATCTTAGTCCAACTAATATTATAGCTGAGCTAGATTCTACTTTGAGGGAGTCAGAGAAATATTGGATGACAGAGTTTAAGCGCAGCCATACGAGCTGCCAAGATGAACATCGCGCTGGTTGACCAAATAAGGCTACCAGTCCAGAAATTGTAAAGAAAATCCACAATATAGCATTGGATGACCGTCGGCTGAAAGTGCGCGAGCTAGCAGACATTGCAGACATTTCAAAAGGTTCTGTAGATTGCATACTTACTGAAAATTTGGACATGAGAAAGTTGTGTATAAAGTGGGTGCCGCGTTTGCTCACAATGGAACAAAAACAGCAATGTGAGGTTGTTTCAGTCGAGTGTTTGGCGATGTTTCGCTGTAATAAAACTGAGCTTTTGCGTCGATTCATAACAATGAATGAAGGAACATCTGAGGCGAAGGAACAAACAAAATAGTGAATTGGAAGGGGAGAATCGGCTCCGAAGAAGGTGAAGACGGTTCTATCTGTAGGCAAGATCATTGCGTCAGTTTTCTGGGACGTACGCGGATTAAATTTCATTTATTATCTCATAAAAGGAAAAGTAGAAAGTTCGAATATTATGTGATAATTTGAAAGATGAAGTCGAGCAAAAACGGCCTAATTTAGCGAAAAATAAGTTGTTTTTTTTCATCAGCACAATGCACCAGTTCACACGTCCATTATCGCCATGGCCAAAATCAATGAGTTAAAGTTCGAATTGCTTCCTCATGCACCCCATTCGCCAGATTTAGCCCCCTCTGATTATTTTCTGTTTCAAAGCTTGAAGAAATGGCTTGGTGATAGAAGATTTGCCAACAATGAAGAGGTGTAGTCTATAGTTGATGGCTATTTTGCAGACATTGATAGTTCTCACTATAAACAAGGTATCGAAGCTATTGAACATTGCTGAGAAAAGTGTGTTGAGCTGAAAGGAGATTATGTAGAGAAATAAACATGTTTTTCCCCAAAATGTTTGTGTTTTCTTTGTTAGTTCGGGTACTTCTGGGACAGCGCTTGTAGATGTATTATAATTTTTTGTCAGAAGGGACCTTTTTGTGTCGTGACAAAAAATACACAAATTAGACCATACTTACAAACCATTACAGAAATAGGATGACATTTGCAATGTGTCTTATTTGTATTGTACTACACCTGTGGTATAGATTTCCAACGTTCTGTCATTCTCCTGTATGTTTACCTGAAGTTGAGGCTGCACATGCGCACTGAGCTGAGCAATGACTGTCAGCTGTGTTTCCAGACGCTGCTCGCCGAATTGGTTGGAGACGCGGCACACCCAGCGACCTGCGTCTTCAGGACTCACATGACGTATGTGGAGAACATCCTGGGACGGAGTGATTCGCATACTGCTGCTCACCTGTCGCATTTGGCCAACCGAGTCCCGGAACCATCTGTAACAAAATAACGTTGAGGTGAATACATAAATCAGAAGAGAGCCATTATACAAAAAATATGATCTGTTATACTGACATGATTTTCTCTACATCTCTGCTACAAACTATTGTTAAAAGGTTTATTCTTCTATTTACTTCACTCTAAACGAGAAAACATTAGCAGAAATAGTCTTATTACTTGCTTCCTTGTAAGTAGAAAGGAAATAAAGGAGTATCATAGGTTAAAGTGATAGTCAAAAGCTGGTTGCTATGTGACTGAAGTTCCTTTGTTTGTACGGACAGGAGCTGAACCATTCTCATATGAAAAATTATGCTTTAAAACTGAAACCAATAAAAAGGAATATCTCAAAAACAACCAACCGCACGAAAATAATATATAACATAAATTGTGGTTTTAACAAGGTCTACATTTTCTATTTAGTTAGTTTTTGTCTATCTCTTACGGTTTACCAGTTATGCAAAATTCTTTCGGAATAAAGTGTTCTTCAGAGGATATCCCCCAGAAAGTTCAAGATATAGCTACATTTCATTTTTCATGTACGATATTTTAATCCAAATCGCTAGAGCCATTTTTGAAAAAATGAAAATTTTCAGAAAAATGTCCATGTAAATGGTAGTTGGGGGTGGGGGCTTTTCTTGAAAATCTTCGTATCACAATCCTTTGGTATTTAACGGACTTTTCGTTTTTGAGGTATGCTACCCATAGACACACACAGACACACAGATGGACAGACAGATAGACAGGCACATACACAGATATTTTTTCTAAAAATGTCTTTTTTTTATTCAGGGGGTTTCAAAACATATATTTCTATTGAAATCTCGGTATAGAATTTTGGGTTGCAATACAATACTTTCTCTTTAGTACACTATGTACATAGTACGTAGAGAGAGAGTAAAAAATCTGATGTGTTACACTCCCATGACTTTCCCTAGCTAGTCTGCAAATTTTCTACAAAAGATTATTCTTTTTCTACACAATGCTAATCATTAGCAGAATGTTCTTATTACTTAATTCCTTATAAGTAGAAAGAAAATAAGGGAATACACTAGGCTAAACCGATAGTCAATTGTTTTAATCATCGACGTTATGCGATTGTCATTACAAATTGCTTCTTTTCTTGGTCAGGAGTAGAACAAAAGAAAAACAAACACTTACTGCCTGAGAAAAGTATAAGTATTTCATAACTGAAACCAACAACAAGGAATATCTCGGAAACGGTTACCTCCACAACAAAAATGCTACGGACATAAATTGTGTGTTTTGACGAGATCTACATTTTCTGTGTAGTATGTGTTGTCTATCACTTACGGTTTAGCAGATATGCAAAATTCCGCTAAATTTATCCAGAATAAATATATCTTTAGAGGCTATTCATAGAAAATTCAAGATTTACATTTTATTTTTCATGTAATTATCTTTAATATACGATATATATTTATATATAATTGTGTTTGAAGTGATGACAATAGGTTACAATATATTTTGATTTAAGAATTGTATATATAATTTTTAATTAAGGTTAATTTGAGTGTTTTAAAATATTTTGGTGAGTAGTATTTAGTAGTATTAGATAAATTTATATGCAAAATAATGGATGTAAGAAGCGTTTTAAATCTGCAAATAAATGATAAAATTACTGGAATAGATACCCAGGTCTAAATTATTAGATGTCAGGTCATGCTATAGTAGATGCTTGCCTTATTTTATTTGTCATGTGTAGGGTTTATAGAACATAATTAAACCATTTTACTTTCTCTAAATGTACTATGTACATAGTGTATAGAGAAGGTATTGTAATTCACCCCAAAAATTCGATACCGAGGTTTCACCGGAAATATGTTTTAGGATTCCCTGAATAAAAAATAAGCAGTTTTGAAAAAAAAAAAGTCCCTGTGCGTGTGTGTGTCTTTCGGCAGATTAGCTTAAACGCGAAAATTCTGTCAAATATCAAACTTGCTATTTAAGTTCAGTATCTTCCAACGGTGCGACAAGCTGATTTTCAAGGAAATCCCCCACCCTCAACTACCGTTTACATGGAAAAATTTTCGAAAATTTTGATTTTCTCAAAAATGGCTGTAATGATTTTGATTAAAATGTCGTATATTAAAGATATTTACGTGAAAAATAAAATGTATATCTTGGATTTTCTGGGACTGATCTCAGAAGACAATTTTATTGTGAATGAATTTTGCGGAATTTTGCATAACTAGTAAATCATATGACAGATAGACAAAAACGTGCTACACAAAAAAATATATATCTTGTTAAAATACACAATTTATGTAATATACATTTTTTGATATTTTTATTGTTTTTGGTTTCGGTTTTAAAATACTTACACTTTTCTGACACGGAAATTGTGAACTTTTGACCAAGCATATAATCGAATACAATCCCATAGCAACCACATTTTAAAACATTTGACTGTCGGTTTAGCCTAGTTTATTCCCTATTTCCCTTCTACTTATAAAAGAACTAAGTAATAAGACCGTTTCTGCTAACGTTTTAGCATGAAATAGAAGAATAAGGTTACTAACAATAATTTGTTATAGAGATGTAGAGAAAGTCATGTGAATAGAACACATCAAATTTTTATTTTCTCTAGACGTACTATGTACAAAGTGTATAGAGAAGGTATTGTATAGCACCCAACAATTCAAAACTGAGATTTCACTGGAATATACATGTTTTGAGACCCCCTGAATCCAAAAAAGTATCTTAAGAAAAATGCCCGAGTGTATGTGTGTGTGTGTGTGCGTGCATAGTTCAGCATAGTTCAAAAACGAAATGTCCATTAAATACCAAACTTGACATTTAAGCTCAGTATCTACCAAAGATGAGACATGAAGATTTTCAAGAAAATCCCCCCACCACAAGTACTCTTTATATGGTAAAATGTTAGAAATTTTGATTTTCCCAAAAACGGCTATAACGATTTTGATCTTACTCTCTTATATTTAAGATATTTTCATGACAAATGAAATGTGTATCTTGGATTTTCTGGGAATATCCTCTGAAGACCTCTTCATTCTGGATGGACTTTTTTGAGCTTTGAGTAACTAGTAAGCCGTAAGAGAGACAAAAACTTAACATAATAACTCCATGGCACAACAGCTCACGGGGAACCTTGGCCTGCCGCCCGGCCGCTGCGTCCCCCATCTCGGTCCACTACAGACGTCATGGATGGGGTGCAGTATTGGAGGGTGAGACGTGGTCAGCGCCTCGAATCCCCCCGGCCGGTTAATGCGGTTCTCATGACCTGGAACCGCTACTTCTCCATCAAGTAGCTCCTCAATTGGCCCCCCAGGGACCTTACGAGGCTGAGTGCACCCCGGGCCAGGTCTCCCAGCGGGGGAAAAATCCCCACGCCGGTACTGGGGATAGAACCCAGGTCTCCCGCTTGGTAAGAGACAAAAACTTACTACACAAAAAATGTAGAACTCATTAAAACAAACAATTTATGTGATACATATTTTTTTTCCTTTAGGTGACCATTATTGAGATATTCAGTTTTAAAATACATAGAACCTTCTCATACCCTGTCAACTTCTGGCCCCAAAAATCATCGATTTCAATCCCAGAGCAATCTCATGTTAAAATATTTGACTGTCGGTTTAGTGTATTCCCTTATTTCTCTCCTACTTACATAGGAACTACACAACAAGACCGTTTCTGCTAATGTACGAAACAGAAGAATAAGCTTATTGACAAGAATTTGTTACACAGATGTAGAGAACATCAAGTGAATAGATTTCCACTTTCTCTACACGTATTATGTGCATAGTGTATAGAGAAGGTATTGTATTGCACTCAAAAATTCTATACCGAGATTTCACCGGAAATATATGTTTTGGGACCCCCTGAAACCAAAATGAAACGTTTTTAGAAAAATGCCCATGTTCAGCATGGTTCAAAAACGAAATGTCCATTAAATACCAAACTTGACATTTAAGCTCAGTATTTTCCACGAAGATTTTCAAGAAAATTCCCCCACCTCCAAGTACCCTTTACAGTTGGTTTAACCTAATGTACCCACTTATTTCCCTTCTACTTATAAGGAACTAATTAAAAGAGCGTTTCTGCTAATGAATGAATAAGTGTATTTATTCACATAATAATATCATACATAGAATTTCAACAATCGCACGGATCCACAGACCGTACGTGCTTTTGTAATAGACAAAATAGTAAGCAATATTAAAAAAAAAACATCAACAACAAAGAATTAAAATAGTAAACATAAATAAAAAGACAAAGATATTCAAATAACTCTATGGCACGACAGCTCACGGTGAACCTTGGCCCACCGCCCGGCCGCTGCGTCCCCCATCTCGGTCCTCTACAACCTTCATGGTCAGCGCCTCGAGTCCCCCCGGCCGGTTAATGCGGTTCTCATGTCCTGGAGCCGCTACTTCTCCATCAAGTAGCTCCTCAATTGGCCTCCCAGGGACCTTACGAGGCTGAGTGCACCCCGGGCCAGGTCTCCCAGAGGGGGAAAAATCCCCACGCCGGTACTGGGGATCGAACCCAGGTCTCCCGCTTGGTAAAAGATATTCAAATACAGCAATTTAAATTTGCAACACAGAGTACACCTTATTCAGATGCAATAATGTACCCTATTATAATAAACAAATACACTTAGGAGAAATATATACACATAATATATATACACATAATATATATATATACAATAATAACACAACAATGACATAAAATATATGTATGTAAAACATTATAATTCTTTTAGTTTAGCTACTCGTATCCCCCCCCCTCTGCTCTATTGTCAGCCTTCTCAGCTATCTTGCCTTATGTAAGGGTAATCTGGCTACCATTGTTGCATAACAGTATACATTTAAATATATACTTGGGTAAGGATATTAACAATAGTTTGTTACAAAGATGTAGAGGAAGTCATGTAGGGTCCCCTTTATCTAAAAAAAACATTTTCGGGAAAAGGTCCGGTGTGTGTGTGTGTGTCCGTGTGTCTGTGAACACGATAACTCAAAAACGAAAAGTCGGTAAAATACCAAACTTGGTATTTAAGTTTTGTATCTTCCAGGGATGCGACACGAAACTTTTGAGAAAAATCCCCCCCACCTCTAACTACCCTTTACATGTAACTTTTTTCGAAAATTTTGATCTTCTCAAAAATGGCTCTAGCGATTTTGATTAAATTTTTGTATAATAAAGATATTTACCTGACAAATAAAATGTTTATCTTGAATTTTCTGGGAATAGCCTCTGAAGAGTAGTTTATTCTGGATGAATTTTACTAAATTTTGAATAACTGCTAAACCGTAAGAGATGGACAAAAACTTACTACACAAAAAATGTAGAGCACGATAAAACACACAATTTATGTTATATACATTTTTTTCGTGGAGTTCGTCGTTTTTGTGACATTCCTTATTTTTGGTTTCTGCTATGAAAAACTTCAGTCCAAACAAACAAAGGAACTTCAGTGACATAGCAACCAGCTTTTTGATTATCACTTTAACCTTTGGTACTCCCTTATTTCACTCTACTTACAAAGAAGCAAGTAATATGACTATTTCTGCTAATTAGCATGAAGTAAATAGAAGTATAAGCTTTTTAAGACTAATTTGTTGCAAGGATATAGAGAAAGTCATGTGAATGGTACACATCAGTTTTAAGTAATGTTCCAGCAGGTACGATAGTTGGTAAAGAAAGTAAGATGTGTGTAACGCATTAGAGGTTTGCTCTAACGATGTGTAAGGTGGCATATTTGTTTAATACCAGCATTGTTGTAATAAGCAGATTTCTAACAGATAAGCACAGTTGCCATAATTCAATGGGGTGTGATTTATTGGAACGTACTGTAGCGTAATTCAGTTTTGAATGCACTGGCGCTCATACACAACCCTCTATGAATACGCGATTCTATCTGGAGGCAAGTGTCGATGTTCACACGTTTGTATCTTTTAAACCATCAGTAGTATGGGGTACATAATTCAAATGGTATTGTTGTGCACGTGCAGCACCAATTCAAATGCCCTGGAGAATCCTTAGAGTTTACATTAAAAATCTCTGCTAACAATCACAGTTCCTATTTGTTTAGAAATACACTGTAACTTTCTCTCCGGAAACAACTGTCAAATTCAATTGTTTTTACTTTTTCTACACGTACTATGTACATAGTGTACAGATAAGCTATTGTATTGCATCCAAAACTTCGATACCGATTTTTTACCTAAAATACACGTTTTGGGACCCCCTAATCCAAAAATTTTTTTTTTGAAAATGGGCCGTGTGTGTGTGTATCTGCCTGTGAACAGCATAGCTCAAAAACGAAAAGTCCGTTAAATACCAAACTTGGTATTTAAGTTCAGTATCTTCCGAGGATGCTACACGAAAATTTTCAAGAAAATCCGTCCACCCCCAACTACCCTTTACACGGAAACATTTTGAAAAATTTTGATTTTCTCAAAAATGGCTCTAACGGCTTTAATTAAAATATTGTATATTAAAGATACTTACCTAACAATTAAAATGTATATCCTGAATTTTCTGGGAATAGCCTCTGAAGACTACTTTATTCTGGATGAATTTTACGGAATATTACGTAAGTGCTAAACCGTAATTTAATTAATAGAACATTTAGAGGTCGTTAAAACACATAATTTATATTATATACATTTTTATCGTAGAGTGGATCGTTTTTGAGATATTCTTTGATACTGTTGCTGCTTTAAAAAACTTATAATTTCCTCATACATTTGTCAACTTGTGTCCATACAAACAAAGGAACTTCAGTCACATTGCACTATCACTTTTGTCTATCACTTTAGCCTGTGGTAGTCCCTTATTTCGCTTCTACTTACAAGCAAGTTGTTGCAGAGATGTGGAAAAATTGATGTAAATGGAACACATCAGATTTTACACACAAGCCGTGCGTAGGATAGGATTTGGTAAGGTAGAGTCCGACTGAAAAATTGTGTGCAATAACCAGGATATGAACCACGGATCTCCCGGTCTTTAGCCGGTTGCGCTACCACTGAGCTACCATGGCAACATGCCGGCATAGCTTTGAATTTCTCAACTGACTCGCATGTTTCCAGGTAAACCTCAAGGTGATCCGAAATTATTTTCAGATGACATACCCTAATGACGACTTATAATATTTTGAGTCAACTGATAAATGCAATGCTATGCCGGCATGTTGCCATGGTAGCTCAGTGGTAGAGCAACCGGCTAGAGACCGGGAGATCCGTGGTTCATATCCTGGCTATGGCATTGCAATTTACAGTCTGACTCTTATCTGTCCAACTCCTGTACCAATTGACCATAATAGATGGCTATACTCTGAATCCTGGGACTTAAAGTACTTACAAGATTGTAAGTCGCCATTGGGGTTGTCATCTCAAAATAATTTGAGATCACCTTGTGGTTTACCAGGAACATGCAAGTCAGTTGAGAAATTTAAACCTATACCGGCATATTACCATGGTAGCTCAGTGGTAGAGCAACCGGCTAGAGACCAAGAGATCTGTGGTGCAAATCCCGGCTATGGCAACGAATTTTTCAGGCTGACTCCACCTATCCAACGTCACCTTGCTGGTAACTAACTATTGCAATTATTCATTTAATGCAACTACTTTCTGAAAAAATCGGATGCATTCCATTCATATGACTTTCTCTACAATTCTGTAAACATTATTGTTATAAAGCTTATTCTTCTATCTACTTCCTGCCAATCGTAATAAAATTAGCTCAAATAGTCTTATTTCTTGGTTCCTTTATGAGTAGAAGGGTCATAAGGGAATACACCAGGCTAAACCGACAGTCAAATGTTTTAAAATGTGGTTGCTATGGGATTGAACTCCGTTTCTTTGTGTGGCAAAGCGTTGACAAGTTCCCATATGAGAAAATATTAGCTGAAAGCAATAACTAAGAATAACTCGAAAACAGCCAACTCCACGAAAAAAAAAGATGCATATGATATAAATTTTGTACTTTATCGTGATCTACATTTTCTGTGTAATAAGTTTGTCTCTCTTACGGTTTACCAGTTATGCAAAATTCAATAAAATCATCTAGAATAGAGAGATCTTTAGAGGCTATTCCCAGAAAACTCAAGATATACTTTTATTTGTCATGTAAATATCTTAAATATGAGAGATTTTAATCAAAATTTTAGCGCCATTTTTGAGGAAATCAAAACATTCAAAAAATTTTCCATGTAAAGGGTAGTTTGGAGTGAGGTGATTTTCTTGAAAATCTTTGAATTGCATCCTTGGAAGATGCGACCAAGTTTGGTGTTTAACACTTTTCGTTTTTAAGCAATTTTGTACACACACACACACACACACACACACACACACACACACACACACACACACGGAATCGACTTTTTTATTGCAATTTAATACCTTCTACACTATGTACATAGTACATGTAGAGAGAGTATAAAGAAATAATGAAAACGGGAGAGAATAGGTTGAGATTGATAAACGTAGCACAAACCAAAGGGCTAGTGTAGGAAGCTATGCGGATATACTGCCAAGTGGTACTCAAATCTATGTACAGCCGTGGACACAAAAAATGAGTCATCCGCAGTTTCCATGTGCCATCGAAGAGCTTCGTGTATCTTCGTAAAAGTTATGTTCACAATGCACACGAAAAAAACCGCACAGTGGTCTGCGACGATAGCGAAATAGTTATGGGTACTAACAAGAGATTACTGAACGACGATACGGTGGCTGAGAGGCTAAGAAGACCTTGTTTCTACTCGTTAAGTTCCTAGCTTCAAACCTTGTGATGCTTATCATTTTTTATGTTTGTTAATTTTTTGACTTTGGTATGTGGAACATAATATAACATTAATATAACTTTGGCATTTGAAGTTATGGGTCTACCTACATATGTACACATACTTCTACTAACATCGAGCTAAAAACCTGAAAAGTATTTATAAATAAACTATTATCCTTTAAAACTAAAACGCAACAAATAAACATAATTCGTATTGGCTGTATGAATCCACTGCCCGTAAAACTGCCCTCAATCTTCGGGGTATAGACAACATTTGTGTCCAAAAGCCATCTTTTGTTCTTAGACCATATACAGGTAAATTGGAAAACAACTTTCTCTTTACCTCAGCCCACACATTCGCACTAGGTTTGAAATCTGGTGAACAGGGAGGCCACTCTGATATTCTGCCTCTCTACAAATTAATTTGATATCTTTCAAAATGTGTGGACAGGATAATTCAACAATTCCATCAGGATATCTATCCTTACACAGGGGATTAAAATATTATCGAGAATTAGCGTGTACTGCTCAAAGTTGAGTGTATCGTCAAGCTGCCACAGCACATCTAGACTAGCCCCAAAATGATACAGATACGCGACCATGATGGAATTGTGAAACCAGCTATTTTACATCGTGTTGGGCTCCCTTGGGACGATAGATAACCACATTTTTCTTACATGTGGAAGAAAATGTCACCTAGTCTGAGAATATCAGGTTTTTCCAGTTGCGGTTGACATTTTCTGTTGCATCGGTTTGTGAAGGGTATGTTAAGTGTATACAGGGTGGAAGGGAAGCCATTACAGTATTTTTAACCCAGTGATAGATCTCGGCATTTGGAACACATTTTATATCTTGTGTTTTTGTCTTCGACCATTTCCTACGGAGATATTTTAATTTTGTCGACAACAAGAAACAGACAAGCTGGCAAAGCTGCAGGTTGTGTGAGTGTTCCTTGTACTTGGTCAGTACATACACAAACACACCACTGATGCCACAGCGGTACGCCTCATGAGCATAATATACAATTGCTGCATTACAATATATAAAGAAGTGCATCTGAGTTCTCCAGTAATGCATATTCTAGCCTAAACTCACAATCTAAACAATTGTTTGTCCCTTCATCCAATATAAAACTTAATAGTCTTGTAGCTGATATTGCTGTAATTTAATAAACTAAGCCATTTTTACTTTCTCTATACACACTATGTAAATAGTGTATAGACAAGGTATTGCACACCACCTAAAAATTTGATACCGAGATTTCACCAGAAACACGATAACTCAAAAACGAAAAGTCGGTAAAATACCAAACTAGCGATTTAAGTTTAGTATCTTCCAGGGATGCAACACGAAGATTTTGAGAAAAATACCCCCCACCCCAACTACCCTTTACATGGAAATTTTTTCGAAAATTTTGATTTTCTCAAAAATGGCTCTAACGATTTTGATTAAATTTTCGTATATTAAATATATTTACGAGACAAATAAAATGCATATCTTGAATTTTCTGGGAATAGCCTCTGAAGAGTACTTTTTTTCTGGATGAATTTTACGAAATTTTGAATAACTGCTAAACCGTAAGGGGTGGAGAAAAGCTTACTACACGAAAAATGTAGAACACGTTAAAACACACAATTTATGTTATATACATTTTTTTTCGTGGAGTTCATCGTTTTTGAGACATTCCTTGTTTGTGGTTTCTGTTTAGAAAAACTTATCCTTTTCTCATACAGGAATTTGTCAATTGCTGTACATACAAATAAAGGAACTTCATTGACATAGCAACCAGCTTTTGACTATCACTTCCACCTATGGTACTCTCTTATTTCGCTTCTTTTTACAAGGAAGCAAGTAATAAGACTGTTTCGGCAATTTTTTTTCTCGATTAGCATGTAGTAAATAGATGCATAAGCCTTCTAACAGTAATTTGTTGCAGAGATATAGAGAAAGTCATGTGAATGGGACACATCAGATTTTTATTCCTTGCTTCTGTCTAGGATGGTGATTTGAAGTTTCATGTAAAAAGCGGTCGATGTGCGTCGGTTTTATGTAAAAGTAATAAAGCATTTGTTCTAATATATACGAGTCTAGATTAGCACGAAGTAGATGGAAGAATAAGTTTTTGTAAGAATACTTTGTTACAAAATAGGTAGAAATATTCAAGTATGGATCGGATCTGACTTTTATTTTCTCTAACACGTATGAAGAATGTATGTACCTGGTGGATGGAGAAGGTATTTTATTTCACTGAAAACTCAATACCGATATTTCACCGGAAATATATTTTGAGATCCTCTGAATAAAAAAAAAAACATTTTTAGAACCATGTGTGAGTGTGTGTGTGTGTCTGTGGTAAGCATATTGCAAAAACGAAAAGTCGGTTAAACGTAAAACTTAGTACTTAAATTCATTGTCTTGCAAGGATGCTACAAGAAAATCGCCTCCCCTCAATTAGCCTTTACATGGAAAATGTTTTGAAAATTTTAATTTTCTCGAAATAGCTATAACGATTTTGATTAAACTGCCATGCGATTTTAAGATATTTTATTGCAAAATGAAATGTTTATCTTGAATTTCCTGGGAATAATCTCTGAAGTCCTCTGTATTCTGAATGGCTTTTCTAAAATTGACTACACAAAAAATGAATGATATCGTTAAAGCACACAATTTATATCATACGCATTATTTTTGTAGAAATAAGCATTTCCAAGATAATTCTTGTAATTGGACTTAAAACTACAAATAGTTATAGTTGTTTTAGATAGGAAGTCATCATTTTTACTTTCTCTACTCGCACTATGTACATAGTGTATAGAGAAGGTATTGCACTCCTCCAAAAAATTCGATACCGAGATTTCACCGGAAATATATGTTTTAGGGTCCCCTGTATCCAAAAAAAGTATTTTCAGAAACAGGTCCGTGTGTGTGTGTGTCCGTGTGTCTGTAAACACGATAACTCAAAAACGAAAAGTCGGTAAAGTACCAAACTTGGTATTTAAGTTTAGTATCTTCCAGGGATGCGACACGATGATTTTGAGAAAAATCCCCCCACCCCAAACTACCCTTTACATGCCTCTGAAGACTACTTTATTCTGGATGAATTTTTCATAACTACTAAACCGTAAGAGATGGACAAAAACTTAACCCACAAAAAATGTAGAGCACTTTAAAACACACACTTTGAGTTATATACATTTTTTCGTGGAGTTGATCGTTTTTGAGATATTCCTTTTTCTTGGTTTCAGCTTTGAAAAACTTATACTTTTCTCATACAGGAATTTGTTAACTCCTGTCCATACAAACAAAGGAACATCAGTCACATAGCAACCAGCTTTTGGCTTTCACTTTAACCTATCGTACTCCCTTATTTCGCTCCTACTTACAATAAAGCAAGAAATAAGACTATTTCTGCTAATTTTTCTCAATTAGCACGAAATAAATAAAATATAAGCTTATTAACAATAATTTGTTACAGAAATATAGAGAAAGTCATGTGAATTGAACACATCAGATTTTTTACTTTTTAATCGTGGTGATGCAATGAGAAGGGCATTTTACTGTATCATACAGCTACAACTTTCATGATGTGACTATTGCTTTTGGCTTGTGTATTCTCTTATTTGCTTCTGTGAAGAAGAAAGAAAGTAATAGGCATTTGTTTGTTGTCGAGAAACAATTGCAAGTATGGTTATGAAATGGAGGGCAAAGTATAAAATTAACAGAAGTGTGGAATAAGCAATCACAGAGTACACCATAAAACATTCTGTAGCCATTTTTCAAAATCATTTGTATGGCTTAAACAGAACGTAAAATGTATAATGGTTTATAAATCGGTTTATTTTTGTAGGTTTATTTCTCTTCTATTGTTATAACTTTTATTGTTGTTGCACATCTTTTATAATCTGTAACAATTTGTTCTTATAACTTAACTAATGGTAAAATATTTTTTGTAATATTCTTTTATGACATTTTTGGTAAAAATCCCCAAATATATTTTTTATTCTGTGTCTCCAGGCAAACTCATTTATGAGTCAGACTTATAAATAAATAAAAACCTTTTCTGGAACTATTTATTTAGATTACCATATATTAGATGAAAGAATAAGCTTTTCTAAGAATAAATTGTTGCAAAGTAGGTAGAGAAATTCATGTGAGCGGAATGTATCAAATTATTTGGGACTTGACTGTACCTGTATGATTTTCCTTTGTTTTCTATATATACTTTAGCTGCTTGTATAATCAGTGAACTTGCCACGTGTTTATCTAGTGTTAGCATCAAATTATTACATGATAAACAAGGCAGTTCACAGTGTTGGTATTACTAACTTTCCTGAAGTTCATCGGAAGAGATCTTGCCTAAGGTATTTTATATCGGGTGTCTCAAAAGTGTCTCCGCAGTGAACGCGGAAGGCTGCTACAATGGTTACGTTGGTAATGGAACTATGGAGAGGGAGCATTACTTTGAGCGGGTTTGTCCTCCCTTATCCTACTTGAATAATACTGTGAGAGCTGTGTGCTTGAAGTCAGTTTGTGCTGGTGAAACGAAGTATAATGTATAATATTAACCACTGAAGAGAAAGAACGTTTCTTGGATGGTGATAAAGATTTCAAAAAACGTAACCTGTAGATTTTTCGCACGTTTTGCACCTTCGGTACGTCCTCATCGCGATACGCGACAGATTTAATTCATAGCTTTCGTAAAACCGGGTATACAGTATGATTCAAAAATATTTTACAACGCTTTTGGATGGATTACTGACATTGAAACAAGAAAATAGATTTGTATAAATATACATTCTGTCAAGAAAGTACCGGGAATTGATCATTTAAAAATCATGTTTCAAAGGGGATTCAAAGTTATTGATGTAGCTAGGTTGGTACAACTTTCCTGTATACCCACGCGGAGTTTGATCGTCATCTGTCATCTAGTTTGTTTACAGTTCGCCATTTTGTTAATTCATCTCAAAGGTGGTTTGCGATTTTACGATGGATACAAATATTGAACAAAGAATCTGTCTCAAATTTTGCATTTCAAACGGTATTTCATGTGCCGAATCGCTGAAAATGTTACAGAGGGCTTACGGTGAATCGTCTTTATCAAAAACACGTGCATATGAGTGGTACAGTGCATTCAAAAGTGGTTGAGATGTGGTGGAAGATTTGCCTCGCTCTGGTGGGCCATCAACGGTTTCATACAAACATCGCTAAAGTGAAGAAGATGGTGTCTGAAAATCGTCATTTAGGTCTGAGAGAGATTGCCACCGAACTTTCTGTGTCTCACGTATCGATTCGTACCATTTTAAACGATTGTTTCGGCATGACACGCGTTGCAGCTCGGTTAGTTCCGAAAGATTTGAATTTTCTACAAAAACTCAATCGCGTAAGGATTGCTGAAGACATGTTAGAACGAGCCAGTTCCGACCCTACATTCATGAACCGCATTGTAACTGGTGATGAGACGTGGGTTTACAAGCTTCCGAATGGCGCCTTCCATCTGAACCGAGACCGAAGAGGGCACGTTAAACTCTATCAAAACTGAAGGTCATGTTGACAGTTTTTGTCGATTATCGCGGTGTGGTGCACTCAGAGCTCTTGCCAGAAGGTCAGATGGTAAATCTGAGCGTTATGTGGCGTTTGAGAGAACAAATACGGCGAAAAAGGCCAGATTTGTGGAACAACTCATGGATTCTGCACCACGATAACGCATCAGCTCACAAGGCTATTATTGTGAACGAATTTGTGGCCAAAACCTCAACAAATTTCATCGAACAACCACCATATTCACCTGATCTGGCTCCTGCTGATTTCTTTCTCTTTCCAAATCTCAATTTACCACTTCGAGGCACCCATTTTCAGTCGATAGAAGACATAAAGGAAAATTCGCGGCAACAATTGACATGGATACCTAAAAGTGCCTACAAAAATGTTTTGATGATTGGATTATTCGTTGGCATAAATATATAATTTCAGAAGGGCCTACTCTGAAGGCGATAAAATAAAATTGGATGAATAATTCATTTTTTGTGTTTTATTGGCAAACTCTTGGGACTTTCTTGACACAGTAGTATGATCTAAAACGCTTTGTTTTGGCGTTATCAATTTATTAATGAAAGTAACCTTCAACTCCAATAACTTCATTTATTTATGCACTCTTCATAGTAGGCTATGATCCATTTTACCCTGCAGAGTTGGCCTTGTGTTGCCATGGCTACTTGTTAACATTTGTCATTTATCAGATGTGTAATACATTTCCCAGCACGCCTTACAAGTGTTGTCTATCTACAGGGACTTCATTCAGAACACTCTCCCAGACTTATTAGGAAATGTGTCTCAGGAAATAAGAAGAATTCTGTGGTCTATGCATGATGCTCTGGCACATTTTAGTCTCATTGTTTGAGATGCACTGCCAATCTAGTGTAACAATTGGATAGGTAGAGGGAACCAGTTCCATGGACTGCATTTGGATTTTTATCTTTTGGGGGCACCTTAAACCATTGGTTTATGCAGCATGCACCTTAATCTGTCATGGAAGCCAGCGAAATCACACGCCACCGACTGGGAGTATTTGACATTGCATGTTTCAACTAGTGCATGCAAGAGGAGCACATTTGAGTCATTTGCTGTAAGTGGTGTTTGTATGAAATACCTCCTAACAAGCTGAAAATGTCAAGAATAGAATAATGTTTCTCTTTAAAATGTTTTAATTAATATCACTTTGAACCTCATTAAATCGAGAACGAAGGTTTTTGGGATATCATTTATATGAACAATTTTTTCTTGTTTGGGTTTTAAGGATCGTGTGCCTAAAATTTGTAAAAGTATTTTTGAATCATCCTGTACATATGCAGCTCTGAAAAGCGGTAGGTATAAACTTTTAACACATGCTTAACTGGGCCAAATTTCAGAATCCCCACTAAATGAACATGGAAATCAGCACAGTAAACAACTGTTATGAAATTGCGTGCCAAGAAATGTAAAGTACATCAAATACAGGATAAACTATGGAAAGAATACACAAATTATGTGTACAAAATTACGTGGGAAGCCCTACACAGTATCCAAAACAAGAGCAAAAGAATCGAACTCTGCTTACAGGGATGAAGAAAGCATTTCTATCATCTTCTGTGATAGTGGTAAATAATTATACTCAGCTTTAGTTCAGGTCATCTTCATTCCGTTGCCAACTGAAAGGTGCTAGTACATTCATCTTACTGCGGAGACACTTTTCAGACACTCTTTATAATGAGAACATTTCAGTTTACTAATTCTGCTAAGGTCTTATATCTTGGAGCACATGTTTTCCACATGGAATAATTAAATTCTGAGAACAGAAAAAAACCATAAGGATTTATAGAGCTGTGATTCAAGCCATTCTTACATAAGCTGTAGAAAGTATATCAGAAATTATACCGACCACGCCTTGCTGGCGCGTAATCGGCGCACATGTGTAAACAGTTTGCTTTGGAAAGCTTAAAGCGGATTGTTACAAGCGTTCGGTCGACTTGAAGTAGCCGCAGGTTTTAAGAGATAGCTACACGTCATCGACAGCTAAGTAAAGGAGAGCTGCAAGCAAATGGGGCATGGCAGCAGGCGTTTACGGGGAATACAGAATTCAGGGTCCATCTATTTAGGCCGAAAAATCTAATTCCCTTTGGGAACCTAGACCACAAATGACGCTACAGCCGCCTGTGATTCAGCTATTTCTCTTCAGATCTATGTAGACCGCAGTGCGCAAGGTGTTTCTCTCCATTATATACTCTTTATCCTTTACTATATATAGCAGAAAATGTAAAAATATTATTTTTAGACAGTTGATGCTAAAAGCAGGTCTTTTACCAGATGTCAGTAGTTTTAAAAGTAGAAAATTCTGTGACTCGGTGTTATAAAATTATAACACTCCTATGTAGGCAACTTTGATTTACGCGTCCACGGCCTCATTCAAGTAGGATATGAATCTGAAGGTGCCGGTCCACATGGCCGCGTACGCTAAAGTGCCTCGCTTTTCTGCTTCGTGGCGCAGGGGATCATAGGTTCGACTCCGCCTTGGGAATGTGTGTTTTATTCATATAAAATAAGCTGGATTCGATGCATAAATTTGCGGATAATTTGAATATCTTGAACGTGGAATCTGCTGATCCAGACGAAATTATGCAAGCAACGGAGAGAGCCAAATTACAACTGCTACACTGCCTCCGTTGTGTAGAATATTTTCGTTCTGTAGGAGTAAGTCATCATGTTGTCAGCACTGATGCTAAGCAAGGCAACAACTGAATTGTCTAAAAATAGTGTGACTCACGTATTAAAATTGTTTTATATTGCTAATAGGATTACTGTACTCGGTCTACGGACTCGTTTCGCAAGCTTCCTTCTCAGAATATAAAACACTATTTGTACCATTTGTATCATAAACAACTAATTTTTACTTTCTCTACACGTATTATGTACATGGTGTATAGAGAAAGTTTTGCATTCAACACGACAATTCAATACAGATATTTCACCGGAAATATATGTTTTGGGCCCCTCTCAATCCAAAAAAAAGAAGCATTTTTTGAAAAAGGTTCCATGTGTGTCTGTGTGTCTGTGGACGGCATAGCTTAAAAACGAAGATACTGTTAAATACCAAACTTGATCTTTAAGTTTGGTGTCTCCAAAAAAGGCGACACGAGGATTTTCAAAAATATTCTTCCACCTAAAGTTACACTTTACATGGAAGAAATTTTGGAAACATTTTACTATCTTAAAAATGGCTCTGGTGACTTTGATTAAAATATCTTACATAAAAGAATATAAAATGCATATCTTGAATTTTCTGGAAAGAGCCTCTAAAGACCTTTCCGTTCTGGATGAGTTTTTTGAATTTTGCATAACTGGTAAACCGAAAGAGACAAACAAAACCTTTGCAAACAAAAACTGAAGATCACATTACAACACATAATTTATATAATATATGTTTTGGTACAACAGTCCGTTTCTGAGATATTCCTTGTTATTGGTTTCCACTTTAAAATGCTTAAATTTTTCTCATACGGGAACTTAATAGCAAAGGCAGTTCCGGCACATAGCAACCAGCTTTTAAAAGATTTGATTAGAGTTTTAACCTATGGTACTCTCTCAGTTCCGTTCTACTTATAAGCAAGCAAAAAACAAGACCATTTCTGTTAATTTTATCTCGTTTAGTAGATAAAAGAACAAACATTTTAACAATAAAATTCATAAAAATGGAATATATCAAATTTTTAGAAAAAAGTTAGTGTGTATGTGTGGGTCTGTTTGTCTCTCTGCCTGTGCGTGGGAGGGGGTTGTCTATGGGGAGTATAGCTAAAAAACGACAAGTAATTCCCTAAAATGCCACACGAAGATTTTCAAGAAAAGAAACCCCCCCCCCCAATTCAAACTGCCATTACGTGGAAAAATTCTCAATAATTTTGATTTTCTCAAAATTGGCTGTAACGATTTTGATTAAAATACTGAAATATTAGGGTTAGACAACTCGCCTCCCACCAAGCGGCCCGAGTTCGACCGTAAGTGCTCCCATGCTAAATTTATGGTGGACGATGCGAGTTCTGGGTGAGTTTTCTCCGTCTTCTACGGTTTCCCCCGCCACTCATTCTACCAAGAGCTCCATCATCACCTTTCATATGCATTGCATATCATCAATTTAGTCATGTTCATGTGGACCACTCGTTCCAGGTTATCCATTCTGTGGTTTGGTGCCGTTGGCTCCCCGACGGAATATTGACCCTTACGCATCAGCTTGTAAGTCATAGAGGGTGTCAGTCCAAAATATAGGGAGGGTAAGCGACTACGAAAACAATAATAAAGGTATTTGCATGAAATAAAGTATACATCTTGAATTCTCTGGGAATAACTTTTAAAGACCTGATGAATTTTGCAAAACGGATAACCGTAGAGGATACACAAAAACTTACTTTACACAAAGAATGTAGATAAAACACTCCATTTATGTCAAAACAGTACTTCTTTCCGTAGTGGTAAACGTTTGAGATATTCCTTGTTATTGGTTTCAGCTTTCAAATATTTATGCTTTTCTCACAAGGGAAGTTATCAACTCTAACCATACAAAAAAATGCATTTAAAGCACTTAGCAACCAGTTTTTAAAAGTTTTGACTATTGCTTTACTCTAGTGTATTCCTTATTTCCCTTCTACTTAAAAATTAAGCATATAATATGACAATTTTTGCTAATGTTTATCTCGATTAGCATGAAATGAATAGACAAATAACAATGGTTTGTTACAGAAATGTAGAGAAACTAACAGGAATGAAACTCATCAGACTTTTTTTTTATTAGAGATAGACAGAGGCTATTCCCAGAAAATTCAAGATATATATTTTATTTGTGACAATATATTAAATATACAGTTTTCAATAAAAATTTTAGAGCTTTTTTTGAGAAAATAGAACTGCAAGAAATGTTGCAGAATGTGTGGAGATTTTCTTAAAAATCTTCTTATCGCATTCTTGGAAGATAATAACTCCATGGCATGACAGATCACAAGGAACCTTGACCTACCCCCCGGCTCCCCCCGGACGGTTAATGCGGTCCTCATGACCTGGAGCCGCTACTTCTCCATCAAGTAGCTCCTCTATTGGCCTCCCCCCCCAGGAACTTTACCAGGCAGAGTGCACCCCGGACCATGTCTTCCAACGGTTATTTCCCTGAATTTCTCTTTATTTTATGGTTATTTCCCTGAATTTCCCTTTATAATATGGTTATTTCTCTATATTTCATTTAATATTATCGTTATTTCCCTTTATATTATGGGTATTTTCATTCATATTATGGTTATTTTCCTGAATTTCCTTTATTTTATGGTTATTTCCCTTTATATTCTGGCTATTTCCCTGAATTTTCTTTCATATAATGGGGGAAAAATTCCCACTCAGGTACTGGGAATCGAACCCAGGTTTCCCGCTTAGTAAGCAGCCGCGCTACCACCGCGCTAAGGGGACACCATTCTTGGATAATACTGGACTTATATTCAAAGTTTGGCATTTAACGAACTTTTCGTTTTTGAGAAGTTCGATACATACAGTTAAGTATCCGCCATGCCTGGAGAAACTCTGGCTCTTTGTTTCCCCAATATCTCCTTACAATGCTGCGTGATTTGGTTGGTAACGGGAACACTCCACTGGATCTTGAAAAAGAATATCGGAGCTGTGGCAAAGAGGGAGAACTGGTTTGGCTTCCTGAGACAAGAAGTTGATGAAGTCCGGATTTATCGGCGATATACAGCCATTTATCACACGGTTTGAGGTTACCAGCTAATATTGTTGGTCCATCTGTTGACTATCACCTCAACACTATGAAGCACTGCAGCTTAAGCTTCTCGCTGCTGTGAGGAGGACCCATTCTACAAAATTACAAACATTACCGCCGAAAAGAACGAAATTCCCCAAGACGTCAAATAGAACTGACCACAATAGTGCAGTCAATACAATAAAATGATCAAAATGAAATAAACAAACAAAACTATGAAGACAACTAACCCTCCCTTGGTCCCTCCCGCCTTTTCTACTGCATCTTCCTTTCTCCTTTCCCCTCCTCTCACAAGAACAAAATAAATATAAAAATCTCATGTGCTCCATTCACATGGCTTTCTCTACATCTCTACAACAAACTATTGTTAAAAAGTTTATGCTTCTATTAACTTCATGCTAATCGAGAAATAGTCTTATTACTTGCTTCCTTGTAAGTAGAAGCGAAATAAGGGAGTAACATAGGTTAAAATGATAGTCAAAAGCTGGTTGCTATGTCACTGAAGTTCCTTTGTTTGTATGGACAGCAGTTGACAAATTCCTGTATGAGAAAAGTATGTGTTTCAAAGCTGAAACCAAGAAAAAGGAATATCTCAAAAACGATCAACTCCATGAAAAAAGTGTATATAACATAAATTGTGTGTTTTAACGTGCTCTACATTTCTGTGTGTTAAGTTTTTGTCCATCTCTTACGGTTTAGTAGTTATGCAAAATTCATCCAGAATAAAGTAATCTTCAGAGGCTATTCCCAGAAAATTCAAGATATACATTTTATTTGTCAGGTAAATATCTTTAATATACAATCTTTTAATCAAAGTCCTTAGAGCCATTTTTAACAAAATAAAAATGTTCGAAAATTTTTCCATTTAATGGGTAGTTTGTGGTGGGGAGATCTTGAACATCTTCGTGTGGCATCCTTTGAAGATCCTATACCTAAATACCAAATTTGGTATTTATCGGTCTTTTCGGTTTTGAGCTCTGTTGTTCCCAGCATACACACGGACCTTTCTCTAAAAATGCTTTTTTTGGATTTACGGGATCGTAAAACATGCATTTCTAGCGAAATTTCGGTATCGAATACATAGTACGTGAAATAAAAACAATAAAAAAGGAATATTTCATGTGAAATTTACATGTTGAATTTTTAAATGGAAAACAATACTTTTTAGGAAGTCGAGAAAATAAAGCAGTGATGGTCACGCTTGCAGATTTTCCAGAAAGCCGACGCACGAACTTGGTAGCAACAAGCCCCAAGTTATCAAAACCAGGAACCCAGCAGACTAAACTGTTGTGAACCCGTGAAGCAGAACGCCATCGTATTTAGCTTAGAGCACAATGATGGAAATGCAAATCATACAAATCGCTTCACAAATACTCTAAGCAGACCTTTACAAGGAAGCAGTTGGGGGCGGGGATCTTAATCCCCTGTTCCCATCTCCGTCGTCATTCAAACGGAAATCCTGATAGACACACAAGTACACTTCACTGGCTCCATCTACTGCCTCTCAAATCTGTGTAACCCTTAACTTCATTTGTAAATCTAAGTAACAATAACTACATTGACTTCTTGAATTGATGAAAATCTGATGTGTTCAAGGGGACAAGGTAGTCTGAATAACGCAAATTACACCCTAAGTGTGTTGAAAAACCAATTGTCTTTCCAGAAATTTTTACTTTCTCTGTCAGTGTGTCTGTGTGTCTGTGAACACGATAACTCAAAAACGAAAAGTCTGTAAAATACGAAACTTGGTATTTAAGTTTATTATCTTCCAGGGATGCGACACGAATATTTTGAGAAAAATCCCTCCACAACAAACTAGCCTTAACATGGAACATTTTTCGAAAATTTAAATTTTCTCCAAAATGGCTCTAACGATTTTGATTAAAATGTCGTATATTAAAGAAATTTTACCTGAAAAATAAAATGTATATGTTGAATTCTCTGTGAATAGCTTCTAAAGACACCTTGATTCTGGATGAATTTTACGAAATCTTACATAAATGCTAAACCGTAAGAGATGGACAAAAACTTTACACATAGAAAGGTAGAGCACGCTAAAACACATATTTTATGTCATATACATTTTTTTTTGGAGATGGTCGTTTTTGAGATATTCCTTGTTTTTGGTTTCAGCTTTGAAAAACTTGTAATTTTCTCATACAGGAATTTGTCAACTCCTGACCATACAGTAAAAGGAGTTTCAGTGACATAGCAACCAGCTTTTGACTATAACTTTAACCTATGTTACTCCCTTATTTCGCTTCTACTTACAAGGAAACAAGTAATAAGACTATTTCTGCTAATTTTCTCTCTGTTAGCATGAAATAAATAGAAGCATAAGCTTTAAACAATAATTTGTTGGTGAGATGTCGAGAAAGTCATGCGAATGGAACGCATCGGAATGCATATAATTAGTTGAAGATGAATCTTGTATAGCAACAGAGGATAAAATGTATTTGTAGGGACTTCTATCGATTGAAGACTAAACCCATCTACTTAGAGGCACAGTCAGTCTCATGATGCTAGTGGCGTTGCTGATGATATGCGATAATAACGACGGTGTTATATCTTGATTTGCTCCAAGTGCGGAACACCAGCATTACGGATATTTATTGCTGTGTAGATAACTATGGGCATTGTGTTGCGAAATGGGTTCGATTAATTATATGTATGGTTATCAAACTATGCTATAAACAATGCAGGTCAAAATACAGTTAATCTGCTAATTACTTGTGCCAGGCCGCTTTAGCCAAAAGACGTAAGGTAGGGTGCTCTCTAGATTTATAAGGTGTTTACGCTTTTAGGCAACTCCACATTAAAAACCTGACATCAAACAATGCAAAATCCTACTTTCTACCTTCTATGTATATTGTTTTAGGGTCCAAATTATCTAAAAAAGCATTTTCGGAAAAGGGTCCATATGTGAGACTGTGTGTCCGCGTGACTGTGAACGCGATAACTCAAAAACGAATAGTCGGTAAAATGCCAAACTTGGTATTTAAGTTTAGTATCTTCCAGGGATGCAAGAATTTAAGAAAAATCCCCCCACCCCCAACTATCCTTTACATGGAACTTTTTTCCAAAATATTAATTTTCTTAAAAATGACTAACAATTTTGATGAAAATTTTGTATATTAAATACCTGACAATTAAACGTATATCTTGAACTTTCTGGAAATATCATCTGAAGAGCAGTCTGCCAGCGGCTGGCGTACCGTCAGGTTGTCTGCCCGCTGTGTGTGTGTAACCGGTTTGAACTAGCGAGAGTTGTTTTGTTTTGTGTGCTGCTGCATACAGCTACAGTTCTAGTGTCGGCGCGTCCACCGGTTGAATTGGGTAACCTTTTCATACCTGTTTTCTAAGAATACAACGGTAATCATGGCAGTTTATAAACGTGTGAATACTATCAAAATTCAGTTTGATACATCAGCGAGTAAACCCAGTGCATTAGAAATACACCAGTGGCTAGTAAACTTCTTGGGGCTGCAAGCAGATCAAGTGGATACTCTCCAGCTTCATACCAGAGAAAGAGCGATCTATGTGAAACTGATATCAGCGGTATTGTATGATAATCTTCTGGCTCGTTATAAGGATGAGCAGCATTTTACGTATGCCTCCGGAGAAATCACCAACGTGAAAATTACACCTGGTGACCAGCAAACAGTTAATGTTCGAGTGTTTAACTTGCCCTCCGAGGTGCCACTCACAGTGTTATCCCAGGAATTGAGTAAATACGGTACAGTGTATGACATACGCCGAGAAAAATGGGGTTCCCAGTATCTTCTACCGTCCAACAATGGCGTACATGCAGTGAAGATGGGGTTGAAACGTAATATACCGGCTAGTTTGATAATCGATTCGTATTTGGTGGCCATTAGTTACATCGGTCAACCACAAGCTTGTCACCTGTGTCATGACACTACGCATTTGAAAGCAGCTTGTCCGCTTCGTGCAACGCGGCTTCCCATAAATCCCAGGAATCGACCGGTCACTTTCAGCGAGGCGGTGGGTGCTGTCACGTCTTCTCCTGCTGGGGATCAGGAACCACCGTACATTACGACGGGCAACTCTGCCGTGGAACCGACTTCTGTGAATGTCTTACAGCAATCTTCAGTTGCCGACAGTAACATTCCGACAATGGAGGAGACACCGCTGGTTGCTGAGAAGCCCGAACATGTAAACGAGGATAAGCACTCAACACCCATTGATGAGCCACGGGAACTGTTGGAACCCCCTTCAGGAGCTGCTATATCGGCCGACTCTCAGGACGAAGCTATGGAAGTTTTCAGTGATGAAGAGGTGGAGTTGTCGGCGAGTGAGATATCACACTTGCGGCAGAAGGGTTCTTACCTGTCTAGCCGTGACCCTCGGCTACGAGGTCAGTACCGGCGATTGGAGGGAGAATTTATCTCGGCGCGACAGTCTTCGCAGGACGTACCACAATTGTTCAGTTCCACTCAAACGCGAGGAAAAGTGAAGGACATTGAGTCTGGTAAGCGGCCGGCAGCGGATGATAGAGATAGTTTTGAGGATCTCTAACGCTCGTCTAAACTTACTAAGGATGATGCGTACCTGGAAACGGACAACTGATGTGCTTTGGTTCTGTGGTGATAACCGCTATTCTCATCTGGCGCCGTCTCCAATACAAATACTCTTCATTTGGATGCCTCTAGGTCTGCAAATGTGGGCTTCGCTTAACGTTAACGGCTTGCGACAGGTGGTTAAACAAACTCTTTTACGGGACTTCTTGATCAGTAATGACATAGATCTGTGCTTCTTACAAGAGGTGAATATTTGTAATCTGGACTTCTTGTATGGCTTCGATTACGAGACTAATCTTGGTCCTGAGGGTACTGGTACAACGATTGTTTACCGGCAAGGACTACATGTACACAGCTTTGAGTACCATCCTTCCGGTAGGGCTATTTCGGCTATATTTGATAACGTTACCTTCGTGAATATCTACGCCCCTGCTGGTAATAATAAAAGAAAACAACGAGAAGATTTTTTTCGGCAAGACCTCCTGCCGTATATACCATCCGGAGCACCCTTTGTGATTGTGGGTGATTTTAATTGTACGCTGGCGGCTAAAGATCAACGAGGAGCCTTCAATGGGTGTATTACTTTGCAGCAATTGGTGGAACAACTAAGCCTGAAGGACACCTGGGAGCATCTGTATGGCGACGAAGTCCAATTTACCTTCGTGAGAGGACAATCAGCTTCGAGGCTGGACCGTATGTATGTTTCGGCTGAGCTGATACCACGCATTCATCGCACGGAAATTGTGCCCATATCCTTTAGTGACCATAATGCATTCATTCATGCTATTCAAGGCCGGGTTACGAGCTGCAGTAGAGGCAGAGGTTACTGGAAGCTTAACTGCTCATTGCTTACGGATGAGGAAGTGTTATCCGATTTCCAGGACTGTTGGTCCCGTCTGCGGGAATCTTTTCTGCTAGCACCGAATAAAGCCTCTTGGTGGGTGTGTAAAGCTAAACCTGCGCTACGATCCTTCTTTCGAGCTGCAGCTTGCCGTCGCGCTATGGTTAGAAGGGAAACCATGGATTTTTATCTCCAAGTCCTTCATGAGCTTCACAAACGCCAGCAGCAAGGTGAAGATGTACAACAACTTGTGAAAGGAGTCAAAGAACACATCAAGGCTCGAAAAACAAGAGAACTACAGGGGAATCTGGCTAGAGTGCATTCGGCGGAGATAGTGCATGGGGAAAAGGCAAGCTTTTACCACCTGGCAAAGGAGCGTAGACATGGTCGCCAGAAGATTATCACACAACTAGATGTGGGTGGTGCCCGAGTTTCCACCACGCCAGGAATTCTTCAAGCAGTACAAGACTTCTACAGACAACGATTGTCAGGACCCACAGATTACTCCCACACCGCAGAAAGGTATATGTCCGACTTTGTTCCCGTTGTCCCGGAGGAGTTGCAGCAGGATTCAATGCCAATTGCGGCGTCGGAGTTGTTGGAAGTGATTCAGGCATCCAAAATGCATGCATCCCCTGGACCTGATGGCCTGCCATATGAATTTTACAAGGACTGCTGGCCATATATTCGGAAGGAATTGCTTCAAGTGTTCCAAGAAATGTGGGATGCAGAGAGCGCAACACCTACTTTTGCGGACGGTATAATCGTGCAGATTCCGAAGAGTGCTCGGCCGCAGACACCACAGGATTTTCGACCAATCACGTTATTGAATTGTGATTACAAGTTATTTATGAAAATCATTGGTGCTCGTATGCAAAACATACTCCCACATATGATAAGTGAGTTCCAGGTTGCATTACATAAAGGAGCGACCATTGACCATACGTTGGCTGCTGTGAGAGACTGTATATTGCATTGTACACAGGGCGAGAAGTCTGCTGCTATCGTAAACTTAGATCTCGAAAAAGCCTTCGACAGTGTTGTTCACGAGGGGCTATGGAAACGATTGGAGGTTTTGAACATGCCTCAAAAGCTTGTAAACCTAGTTAGAGCCCTGTATGGTGTTGCGTCCTCCAAAGTACTCTGCAATGGATTTTTAACGGCGGCTATTCCCGTTAAACGCTCCGTGCACCAAGGTTGTCCCATGTGATATTGTTCGCCCTGTATGTTGATCCGTTGCTTCGACGGCTGCAATCTACTCTTACTGGAACTGATGTGTATGGCCAGAGAATTGCGGTGCGAGCATATGCAGATGATGTTACTGTGATGGTTACCACACACCAAGATGTTCTTCGATTGAGGGATTGTTTACAGCACTATAAGAATAGTTCTGGCATGAGCTTTAATTTGCGGAAGTCTGAAATATTAAAGGTTGGAATACGGCCTCCCGATACCTCAGCTTTAGGTATTCCTGTTGTGCAGCGAACAAAGATTTTGGGGATCTACTTCAGTGACAACGTGGCAGACATGAAGGAGTACAATTGGACCTCTCGCATTAATGTCTTACGTGCTGTCATGTATAATCAGAAAACTCGGTTGTTGAATTTGGTACAGCGGATATGGTTCTGTAACTGCTTTGCGTTGAGCAGAATTTGGTTCCTTGCTCATGTTTTACCTCCGACGAAACGTCATTGCCAAAGAATTGAACAGGTAATGGGTTATTTTATTTGGACTGGGAAGCTCTACCGCATTGCGCGTACCCAACTGCGTCTCCCTAAGGGCCAGGGCGGCTGGGGATTACTGGATGTGGCTCTACAGTCCCAGGCATTGATCCTTAAACTACTTCTGTTTGCCCTGGATGATAAAGGTGACCCTGTGGATGTCGTATTACAACAACAGTATGCATCATTTTGGACTCAGGGAGAACGTGACAAGATTCCCCAGCTGTTTCATGCAACGTACCATGCATTCAGTGCGTTACCACCGGAGAAGGTCGCTCGTGGTGATTTTAGTTCTGTGAAAAATGTTTATGCTTCTCTCCGGCGACCTGTTGCTGTTACCCCACATGTACAAGAGAAATATCCTCATTTGCCTTGGAAACGTATTTGGAGCTGTTTTAGCATTCCGCACATTAATGTGGAATGGATAGCGGTAACATATGAAGTGGTCAATGAAGTTCTTCCTACGGCAGACAAATTATATCGTCACCGGATGACCATTTCCAGCAATTGCCCAATTTGCCAAGCAGCGGATTCCCTTCCACATCGCTTGCTCGAATGTTCCGGTAAAGCAGCCATATGGACTTGGGTTTTGGGAAAATGTCGCAATTGGATACCTGGCGGTTGGAACCCTTCACCAATCGACATGTTACATCTGAATCTGCCGAAGCTGCATCCCACATTGTACAATTCCCTTATTTGGCTGTTAATGGGCACCTTTACATGGTTACAGACGATGGACAACCCCGCTGATTGTGCCCTGACCAAACTCAGGCAATTTTTCTACACTGAGAGATGGAAGCTGATCCAGAAACGCCAGACTGCGCCTTTCCAACCATGGCTCCTAAAAATAATAACCACTTGAAATATTCCTGCATCAAATCTTTCCTTACCGATTAAATAAACACTTAAACAAAAATAAAAAAAAAATAAAAAAATAAAAAAAAACCTTAGATGCATTATTGTTATTTACATTAGGAAGTATGCTTAATTAACTAATTGCAAAATAATAAGTAAAAGAAGACCTTAGCTTAATATAATTGGTCCCTAAGGACAAAAAAAAAAAAAAAAAAAAAAAAAAAAATAGAGAATGTTTGTTATAGTTCCATTTGCACCTGCATAATGCCATCTTAAGTGCTTTGTTTTCCATTTATAAGATGACGACGTAAATCCGGAGGGATTATCCATATTTCCACATCTTTTGGAATTAACTAAAGTTAATATTTCGGAATAGAAAAAAAAAAAGAGTAATTTATTCTGGATGAATTTTACAGAATTTTGTATAATTGCTAAAGCGTAAGATTTGGACAAAAACGTACTACACGAAAAATGTAGAACACTTTTTTTTTTTTTTTTTTGGGTAGTGTTTAACGCCCGCTTTTACTACTCTGGCACTGCAGGCGATCACACTGATGTTCTGAAGATGGAGCCCTGGTGAAATGTGATGGCGGCCCTAGAGCACGTTAAAACACACAATTTATGTTACATGCATTTTTTTCTTGGAGTTCATCGTTTTAGAGACATTCCTTGTTTTTGGTTTCTGTTTTGAAAAACTTATACTTTTCTCAACAGGAATTTCTCAACTGCTGTCCATACAAACAAAGGAACTTAAGTCTCATAGCAACCAGCTTTTGACTTCACTTTAACCTATGGTACTCTCTTATTTCGCTTTTACTTACAAGGAAACAAGTAATAAGACTATTTCTGCTTATTTTTTTCTGATTAGCATGAAGTAAATAGAAGTATAAGCTTTTTTAACAATAATTTATTGCAGAAATGTAGAGAAAGTCATGTGAATGGTACACATCAAATGTTTTGCTTTCTCTATACATACTATGTACATGGTGTATAGAGAAGTTATTGTATTGCACCCAAAAATTCGATACCGAGATTTCACCGGAAATATATGTTTTGAGTTCCCCTGAATGCAAAGAAAAAAAAAGTACTTTTAGAAAAAACTGTCCGTGTGTGTGTCTGTGGGTAACATAGCTCAGAAATGAAAAGACTGTTTAAAACCAAACTTGGTATTTAAGTTAGGCAGCTTTCAAGGATGCGATACGAAGATTTTCAAGAAAAGCCCCCCCCCCCACTCCCAACTACCCTTTACATGGAAAATGTTTCGAAAATTTTAATTTTTTTAAAATGGCTCAAACGATTTTGATTAAAATCTCTTATATTTAAGGTATTCACTTGATAAATAAATTGTATATCTTGAATTTTCTGGGAATAGCGTCTGAAGGCTCCTTTATTCTGGATGAATTCTACGGAATTTTGCATAACTGTTAAACCGTAAGAGATAGACAAAAACTGATTACACAAAACATTTAGATCACGATAAAGTACACAATTTATGTCGTATACATTTGTTCGTTGAGTCCATCGTTTTGTTTTTGGTTTCTGCTTTGAAAAACTTGTACTTTTCTCATACAGGAATTTGCCAACTCCTGTCCATACAAATAAAGGAACTTCAGTCACATAGCAACCAGCTATTAGAGACCAATTAGCATGAAGTAAATAGAAGAATAAACTTTTTAACTTAAGTTGTTGCAGAGATGTAGAGAAAGTCATGTGAATGGAACACATAATATTTTTAAGATCATATTACATAACGTTATTAGTAATGAAGATACGTTATTTCATTCTATATATTTAGATTTCTTATTTGGTATTTAAGAGTGAAATTTTTATAACAAATCTATAACAGATTTAAGGACCCTTAAAGAGTATAAATTCCAATATGAAAATTCTTCAAAGGTTACCTTAGTTTTAAAACCATCAACATAAGCACATCCTAAAGTAAACGAATCTATTTTGGTTTTATTACCTATAATATGCTGAATTTGTTTAGTTTTCTTCTAGGCAGTGTTCATTTAGTCTTTCCGCTCAGCAAAGCAATGGGTTCAAACCCAGTAGGAAAACAAATCCGTTGGTCCCGTGTCATAGATTTACTTTATGTAAAAGAATGATAAAGAGACCTCTGAGCAAAATTAAGTGGTCTTTCACGCCGAATATAGAATGGGACGCTGAAAAACACAGCAGTTAAAGGGTATCCATAAATAAAACTACATTTCCATTTTCTTAACGTGTATATGTTTACACTACTAACCCCTCCCCAGAAGAAAATCCCCCTATCACCAACTACTTTTTACATGGAAAAAATTTCGACAGTTTTGATTTCTCAAAAATGACTAACGATTTTTATTAAAATATCGTATATTAAAGGTATTTACCTGAAAAATAAAATGTATATTTTTAATTTCCTGGGAATAGCCACTGAAGACTACTTTATTCTGGATGAATGTTACGGAATTTTGTATAAATGACAAACCTTAAGAGATAGACAAAAACTTAACTGAAAATGCAGTTCTTTAAAAAAGAGTTTTTTAAAGCACACATTTTATGTTATTAACATTTTTACGTGGAGTAGATCGTTTTTTTAGATATTTCTTGTTAATTTGCCAACTCCTGGACACATAAAGAACGGATTTCTATAAGTAATAAAACAATTTGTGCTAATGTTTATCTTGATTAGCATGAAGTAGATAGAAAATTAAGATATTGACAGTAATTTGTTGCTGAGATGTAGAGAAAGTCATGTGAATGGAAGCCATCATTTTGTATAACGTCACCTGAACTTACTTAATCAAACTCGTCTATGATCTCTTTCATTTAGCCGCATGTGCAATGTACATAGTGGTTAGAGAGGGTATTGTATTCCACCTAGAACTTCAACAACGAGTTTTCACCGGTTCTCCTTGAATCCAAATACATAAATAAATAAATAAAAAATAAAAACATTTTCAAAAAAGTTCCACGTGTGTACAGCATAGCTCAAAAACAAAATACAATTAAATACCAAACTTTGTATTTCAATTAACTATCTTCACAAGAATCAAAACAAAAATCTTCAAGAAAATCTATCCATCCCCAACTACCTTTTACATGGAAAATTTTAATTTTTCTCAAAAATGGCTCTAATGATTTTGATTAAAATGTTGTATATTAAAGGTATTTACCTGACAAATACAATTTATATCTTGCATTTTCTGGGATTAGCCCCTGAAGACTACCTTATTTTGGATGAATTTTACGGAATTTGGTATAATTAGCAAACTGTAAGAGATAGACGAAAACCTACTTCAGAAAACATAGAGCTTATTAAAAAACACAATTTATGTTACATTTTTTTCGTGGAGTGGATCATTTTTGAGATATTCATTGTTATTGCTTTCAGCTTTAAAAACATACTTTTCTCATACAGGAATTTGTCAACACCTGTCCATACAAACAAAGGAACATCAGTCACATAGCAACCAGCTTTTGGCTTTCACTTTAACCTATGGTAGTCTCTTATTTCACTTCTACTTCCATAGAAACAAGTAATAATACTATTTCTGCTAATTTTTTTCGATTAACATGAAGTAAAAAAAATCTACTGTGTTCCATGCACATGATTTTCTCCACATCTCTGCAACAAATTATTGTTGAAAAGCTAATGCTTCAGCTTTTCTTGAAAAATCTTTGTGTCGCATCCAAGTTTGGTATTTAACGAACTTTTCGTTTTTGAGCTATGCTGTCCAGAGACACACACACACGACTTTTTTTCCAAAAATGTTTTTTTTTTGGGTTCAGGGGGATCAAAAACATGTATTTCCGGTGCAATCTCGGTATAAAGCGTTTGAGTGGAATACAATACATTTTCTATACATTATGTTTGTAGTACGTGTAGAGAAAGTAATAAACATAAGCTTTTTAACAATAATTTGGTACAGAGATGTAGAGAAAGTCATGCGAATGGAATCCGTCAGATTTGTTATGTAGTTTATTAACGCCCTGTATATGTTAAACTGAACAGATACGACTAACTCTAGGAGAAATATTACGGGATTTATTTTAAAGTATAAGATACCGTTAAGTTTGAATCTCCTCTTTGTACAGGATTCGTGGTTCCAACTTCAGAACGTTTATTGATAGCTCATTTTATCCAAATTGAGGCAAGCTAGCTGCTTGGGGCGCATCGCTGACATAAAATCAATGATAATGTGGCACACCAGGCCAGGAAACGATTATTAACCCTCTAACGGTATGCGGCTGGAAAACTGTTAAATGGAAATATAAATTACAAGCTCATTACAACTTCAGTAATGGTTTCGCTTAGCTGCTGACTAAATTGCTCAAGAATCTCATGGCTTCTAAGCGAAAACTAAGCTGAAAGATCTGATGTACTTCATTCACATTACTTTCTCTACATCTCGGTAACTGTACATAGTGTATAGAGAAGGTAAATACATGTTTTGAGACTCCCTGAATAAAAAAAAAAAACACTTTTAGAAAAATGTCCGTGTGTTTGTCTGTCTGTCTGTGGTATTCAAGTATGGTAACTTTCAAGGATGCGACAAGAAGATTTTCAAGAAAATCCCCCCACCCTCAACTACCTTTTACACAGAAAAAAAATTCAAAAAGTTTGATTTTCTTAAAAATGGCTTTAACGATTTTGATTAAAATATCCTATATTAAAGATGTTTACCTGACAAATAAAATGTATATCTTGAATTTTTTAGGAATAGCCTCTGAAGACTACTTTATTCTGGAGGAATTTTGCACAACTGCTAAACCGTAAGAAAGAGACAAAAACTTACTACACAAAAAATGTAGAGCACATTAAAACACACAATTTATGTTATATACATTTTTTTCGTGGAGATGATCGCTTCTGAGATATGCCTTGTTTTTGATTTCAGCTTTGAAAAACGTACTTTTCTTACACAGGAACTTGTCAACTCGTGTCCATACAAACAAAGGAGCTTCAGTCACCTAGTAACCAGCTTTTAACTTCACTTTACCCTATGATACTCCCTTATTTCGCTTCTACTTACAAGGAAGCAAGTAATAAGACTATTTCTGCTAATTTTTTCTCGATTAGCATGAAGTAAATAGAAGAATAAGCTTGTTAACAATATGTTACACAGAAGTAGAGAAAGTCATGTGAATGGAACACATCAGATTTTTTTAAGAGGTTTATTACTTTCTGTATACGTACTGTCTACTAGTGTATAGAGAAGGTATTGTATTGCACCCAAAAATTCGATATCGAGATTTCACCGAAAATACATGTTTTGAGACCCCCTGAAGAAGAAAAAACATTTTTAGAAAAATGTCCGTATGCGTCTGTCTATCTCTCTGTCTATCTGTCTATCTGTCTGTCTGTGTGCCAGTAGACAGCATAGCTCAAAAACGAAAAGACCGTTCAACAACAAACTTGGTAAGCATTTAAGTTTAGTATCTTCCAAGGATGGGATACGAAAATTTTCAGGAACATCCCTCCGCCCACGACTACTCTTTACATGGAACAGTTTTTGAAAATTTTAATTTACTCAAAAATGGCTCTAACGATTTTGATTAAAAAGTTTCAGTAAGCTGAAAAATCTGATGTGCTCCATTCACATGACTTTCTCAACTACTCAGTAACAGCTTATCATTAAAAAGTTTATTTTTTTTATCTACTTCTAGCTAATCACCTTTTTGCTTGCCTTCTTGTAAGTAGAGCCAAAATAAACGAATACGCTGGGCTAAAGCGATAGTCAAGTCTTTTAAAACCTGGTTTCTATGTGTTTGAAATCCATTTCTTTGTATTTCCAGAAGTTGACAAATTGCCGTATGAGAAAAGTTGAAGTGTTTTAAAACTGAAGGCAATAACAAGGAATATCTAAAATAATCTGACGTGTTACGCTCATAAATTTTCTCCAGCTTACAACATATAATTCTTCTTTCTACACAATGCTAATCGAGATAAACATTAGCAGAATGTTCTTATTACTTAGTTCCTTGTAAGTAGAAGGGAACTAAAGGAATGCGTTATTCTAAAGTGATAGTCAAATGTTTTAAAATTTTGTAATGCGATTTTCAATGAAAATTGACCAGGAGTGCAACATAAAGAAAAACCGAACACTTCCTGTCTGGGAAAAATGCTTTAGGACTTTACAATTCAAACCAATAACAAATATCTCGGAAACGGTTACCTCCACCACAACAAGCGTAAAGGACATCAATTATGTGTTTTGAAGAGATCTATACTTTTTGCGTAGTGCGTTTCTATCTATCTATTACGCTTTAGCTGTTAAGCAAAATTCGTAAAAGTTCATTCAGAATAAACAGATCTTCAGAGGATATTCCCAAAAAATTCAAGATATATATTTTATTTGTAATGTAAATATTTTTAATAAATCGAATTTCAATCAAAATCGTTAGTCATTTTTGAGAAATTCAAAATGTTGAAAAATGTTCCATGGAAGATACCAAACGTAAATACCAAGTTTGTTACTTTACGGTCTTTTTGTTTTTGAGCTATTCTGTCCCGACGGACCTTTTTCAAAAAATTCTTTTCTGGGACTCAGGGGATCTCCAAACATAATGTCCTGTGAAATCTCGATATCGAATTTTTGGATGGTGGAATAGTATACCTATCTAAACCACTATGTATATTGTAAATGCGGATACTTTCCCTATGTCTAGGTAGCAAACTATTGTTTAAATATTATTTCTTTCCTCTACTTCATACTAAATGAGCAAATTTTGAATAATGACTTTATTACGTGCTTTCTTATAAGTATAAGAGAAATAAGAGAATATACTTGGCTAAAGCGATAAAGCTGGTTCCTATGTGTTGAATTTTTTTTTTTTTTTTTTTTTTTTGCAAGAGTTTGCAAATTCCCATATGAAAAAAGCTGAAGTATTTTAAAACTGAAGCCAATAACAAGGACTATCTAAAAAAAATCTGATGTGTTCCATTCACATGACTTTCTCTACTTCTGTATAACAAATTATTGTTAATAAGCTTATTCTTCTATTTACTTCATGCCAATCGAGAAAAAGTTAGCTTCCTTGTAAGTAGATGCGAAATATGCGAGTATCATAGGTTAAAGTGAAGTCAAAAGCTGGTTACTAGGTGACTGAAGTTCCTTTGTTTATATGGACACGTGTTGAAAAATTCCTGTATGAGAAAAGCACACGTGTTTCAAAGCTGAAACCAAAAACAAGGAGTACCTCAAAAACGATCAACTCCTCGAAAAAAAATTATATAACATAAATTGTATGTTTTAAGGTGCTCTACATTATTTGTGTGTAAGTTTCTGTCTATTTCTTACGGTTTAGCAGTTATGCAAAATGCATCCAGAATAAAGTAGTCTTCAGAGGCTATTTCCAGAAAATGCAAGATATACATTTTATTTGTCAGTCAAATGTCTTTAATATGTGATATTTTAATCAAAATCGTTGGAGCCATTTTTGAGAAAATCGAAATTTTCGAAAAACGTTCCATGTAAAGGGTAGTTTGGGGTGGGGAGATTTTTCCTAAAATCTTCGTGTCGCATCCCTGGAAGATACTAAACTTAAATACCAAGTTTGGTATTTTACCGACTTTTCGTTTTTGAGTTATCGTGTTCACAGGCACACGGACACACTGACACACGGACACACGGACACGCACACACACGGACCTTTTTGTGAAAATGCTTTTTTTGGATATTGGGGACCCTAAAACTTATATTTCCGGTGAAATCTCGGTATCGAATTTTTGGGTGGAGTGCAATACCTTCTCTAAGCACATGTATATAGTAAGTGTAGAGAAAGTAAAAATGCATATGATATAAATTGTATGTGTTAACTGGATCCAAGTGTTTTGTGTAGTAAGCTTTTATCTCGCTGTGGCCGAGTGGTTCGACCGCTCGCCTCCCATTTAGGCGGCCCGGGGTCGATCCTAAGCGCCCACTTGTGGGTTTTATGGTGGACGGGATATCTCCGGTTTTCCCGACACTCATTGCACCAATTGCTCCATCTCCACCTTTCCCACCATCCACTTCTTCTTGCTCAAGCCGGTCTACGGGCCGACCACTCGTTTCAGGTTCTCCATTCTGTAGTTGCAAGCCTTCGCTCCCAGACAGGCTTCTGACCCGTAGGCCCTAAGTCCTAACCGAGGGTGGGTAAGCCGACTGCGGATAAAAAGCTTTTATCTATGTGCTACGGTTTAGCAGTTTTGGTAAATGCATCCAAAATGAAGAACACTTCAGCGGCTATTCCAAAAAAATTAAAAATATGTTTGGAAATATCTTTAATGCATATGACATAAATTGTGTGTTTTAACGAGATATATATTCTTTGCTTACTAACTTTTTGTCTATCTCTTACGGTTTATCAGTTATACAAAATTCATCCAGAATAAATTCTTCAGAGGCTACTTAAAATAAATTCAATATATACTTTTATTTGCTGTGGAAATAAATATATTTATTATACAGTATCTTAATAATAAATACATTTTAAATAATACATAATATAATTTTAATGGTAAAACATTTAGAGCCATTTTTGAGAAAATAAGAACGTTCGACATTTTTCCATTTAAGGGTAGCTTGAGTTGGGGGAACTTCCCTCAAAATCTCGTGTCCTATCTTTGAAAGAGGCTTAACTTAAGCACGAAGTTTGAATTTTATCGACTTTTTATTTTTGAGTTGCCCTGTTCATAAACATAAACACATACACACGAACCCTTTTGTAAAAATTCTATTTTTGGATACAGGGGACCCTTAAACATTAATTTCTGGTGAAATCTCGGTTTTCAATTTTTGGGTGGGATGCAATACCTTCTCTACTTACGTACCATGTACTATGTAGAGAAAGTAAATATTGGATTAAAATGATAATAAATTTACTGCTTGGCATTATTAATACATTTGCTTATTTAGAACACATTTTTGGGAAAAAAGTATGCTATCTGAGTAAAATAAGCAACTGACAGCGCATTTACATATTTCCTGTAATTCTACATTGAAGTAAATGAATCTTTACTATTTTATGACACACACTATACCAAACGTAAAGTCAGTTAGCTTGTTCGGATTTTGAAATGTAAATCGTCTATAATATTCGTTACTTAAAACGCTATTTAAGATACAATAATAAAAATCTGACGTGTTCCATTCACATGACTTTCTCTATATCCCTGCAACAAATTATTCTTAAAAAGCTTATACTTCTATTAACTTCATGCTAATCAGTAAAACATTAGCAGAAATAGCCATATTACTTGCTTCCTTGTAAGTAGAGGTGAAATAAGGGAGTACCATAGGTTAAAGTGATAATCAAAAGCTGGTTGCTATGTCACTGAAGTTCCTTTGTTTGTAAGGACAGCAGTTGACAAATTCCTTTATGAGAAATGTACAAGTTTTTCATAGCAGAAACCAAAAATAAGGAATGTGACAAAAAACGAGAACTCCACGAAAAAAATGTATATGACATAAATTGTGTGTTTTAACGTGCTCTACATTTTTGTGTAGTAAGTTTTTGTCCATCTCTTACGGTTTAGCAGTTATTCAAAATTTAGTAAAATTCATCCAGAATAATCTATTCTTCAGAGGCTATTCCCAGAAAATTCAAGACATACATTTTATTTGTCAGGTAAATATCTTTAACATACGAAATTTTAATCAAATAGTTTGAGCCATTTTTGAGGAAATCAAAATTTTCGAAAAAAGTTCCACGTAAAGGGAAGTTAGGGGTGGGGGGGATTTTTCTCAATATCTTCATGTCGCAACCCAGGAAGATACTAAACTTAAATACCAAGTTTGGTATTTTAGCTACTTTTCGTTTTTGAGTTATCGTGTTCACAGACACACGAACACAGGGACACACGGACACACACACACGGACCTTTTTCCGAAAATGCTTTTTTTTTAGATAAAGGAGACCCTAAAACGTATATTTCCGGTGGAATCTCGGTATCAAATTTTTTGGTGGAGTGCAATACATTCTTCATACACTATGTACATAGTGCCTATAGAGAAAGTAAAAAATCTGATGTGTACCATTCACATGACTTTCTCCATATCCCTGCAACAAATAATTCTTAAAAAGCTTATACTTCTATTTACTTTATGCTAATCAGAAAGCATTAGCAGAAATAGTCTTATTACTCGCTTCCTTGTAAGTAGAAGCGAAATAAGGGACAACCGTAGGTTAAAGTGATAGTCAAAAGCTGGTTGCTATAACAATGAAGTTCCTTTGTTTATATGGATAGGAGTTGACAAGTTCCTGTATGAGAAAAGTATACGTTCTTCATAGCAGAAACCAAAAATAAGGAATGTCACAAAAACGACGAACTCCACGAAAAAAATGTATATAACATAAATTGTGTTTTAATGTGCTCTACAGTTTTTGTGCAGTAAGCTTTTGTCCATCTCTTATGGTTTAGCAATTATTCAAAATTTAGTAAAATTCATCCACAATAAACTACTCTTCAGAGGCTATTCCCAGAAAATTCAAAATATATAGATTTCATTTGTCAGGTAAATATGTTTAATATCCGAAATTTTAATCAAAATCGTTAGAACCATTTTTGAGAAAATCAAAATTTTCGAAAAAAGTTCCATGTAAAGGGTAGTTGGGGGTGGGGGGATTTTTCTCAAAATCTTCGTGTCGCATCCCTGGAAGATACTAAACTTAAATACCAAGTTTGGTGTTTTACCGACTTTTCGTTTTTGAGTTATCGTGTTCACAGACACACGGACACACGGACACACACACACACACACACACACACACACACATGGACCTTTTTCTGAAAATACTTTTTTTGTATACAGGGGACCCTAAAATATATATTTCCGTTGACATGTCAGTATCGAATTTTTGGGTGGAGTGCAATACCTTCTCTATACACTATGTACATAGTACGTGTAGAGAAAGTAAAAATTAAAAAAGACACTCTGGAAATACGTTCCCCAGTACATGCCGAATAAAATTAGCCATGGAGTTATTCTTGTAACATATAGGTCATAACATTAACAAACATGTCAATGTATGTACTTTCTCGACTACATACATATTAATTAAAGAAGGTATTGTATTTCACAAAAATTGACAAAAATGTTTCACCGCATGTACTTTTTTTATGGATCCCTGAAGAAAATAAACCTTTTTCAGAAAAAGGTATTTTTGTGTATTTGTGTTCACGCACGCGCGTGTCTGAGACAACATAACTTAAAAACAATAAGTCAAATAAATAAAACCAAAGTTTATATTTAAGTGACAGAGTAAACATTTTAAATTTGTATATTTGTAGATATTTTTCTGAAAATATTATTGTGATTTCATTGTTGGTATTGCTAACATGATTCCAAATTTAATTCAAAGTGGATAAATACTTTGCAAAATATAAATTATTTCATAAATGTTATTATGTGTATTTATTCCACAGTCAAAATATATAAAATATTTGAAAAAAAAACAGCTTTGAATTTTTACTTTCTCTATATGTAGCGTGGGAGATTTTTTTTGAAAATTTTCGTGTCTCATCCTTGGAGACCAAGTTTGGTTTTTAATGGACTTATCGTTTCTGACCTATTCTGCACACACTCACACACATACACACACAGACAGACAGATAGACACACACATACATTTTTTTAGAATCATCTTTTTGGATTATGGGGGTCTGAAAACCTATATTTCCTGTGAAATCTCGGTATCAAATTTTTGGTTGTAAAACAATACCTTCTTTATACACTATGGACATAGTAATGTAGAGAATTTAAAAATCACCAATTAATACTATTTCATTATTTTAAGTTAGATGAAAAGAAACTAATATTTCAAATGTGCTATCAAATTTAAGGGCATCTACCAAAGCGAAAGTAGTTAGAAAACTTACAAAATTTTTGTATTTTTCATAAAAAATATTTTCCAGAAATTATCAATTGGTTTTTTAGGATATTGTTGCCTCAAAGGTTACAATATATACTTCTACATTCCTGGACTTTTTACTCATATCTAAACAATAGCTGAAAACGTTAAATGTAGTTTTGAGAAAGCTGGGTTTTGTAAAATAGTATGCTAGAAAACATTGTACGATCATTAAATGATTGTAGAGCCTGAATCAAGGAGAGAAGCAATTAAACTTTGATTCCCTATGGATGCCCAAGGTTTCCAGCAACCATTTGCTATAAAAAGCAGTGTTTGTTTTTTGTCCCTTAGGTTCATAGTTTCCAAAGATGCACCACAAAAATTATTGACCAATTCCTAGCACTCCGAACTATATTATATATGGAAGGTTTTACAAAAAGCTAGATTTCTTCTAATAGCACTAACAATTTCGAATAAAAATTGTATATAAATATTTTTGCGACTAGTAAAATATGTATCTTAAATTTATGGGAATAAATAGCCGTAAATTCGGAATGATTTTTTTATAATCCTATATAACTGGTAAACGTTAAATGACGAAAACACACTATACAAAAGGTAGATCTCTTTAAAACACAATTTATATAAAAATATGATGTGTTTCATTCCCATAGCTTTCTCTAGCTGTTCCACAAACAAATTTTCCTTACAAAAGGTTCTCTTTTATCTGCGTCATGATAATCAAGACAAACATTTTTAGAATTGGCTTTACTACTAGGCTAAAACCTTTGAAAATCTGGTCGCAAAGTGAGACAATTGAAATTTGGTTCTCTTTGCTTATTAGGAGTAAACAAAAAAGCAATGAATAGAAACATGTTTCCCGTTTTAGAAAAAAAATTAAGTAGCTTAAAACTAAAGCAATAACTCGAAAAGATTAAATCCGTAAAAACTGTACAAGACATACATTGTGCGTTTTAATAAGTTATACATTGTTTGTGCAGTTTTGTCAATCCCTTTTCTTAAACATAATCATAGGGCATTTTAATATAAATCGTTAAGAGATATTTTTCAGAAATTCAAAATTTCCGAAAAATGTTCCATGTAAAAGGTAGTTAGGGAGGGGGAATATTCTTGAAAATCTTGTTGTTGCATTCTTGGAAGATACTGAACTTAAATACCAAGTTTGGTATTTAAGCACCTTTTCGTTTTTGAGCTATGCAACCATAGATGCATACCGAACTGTGTCTAAAATTGTTTTTTTTTTTTAATTCAGGATTTTTAAAACTTGTACGAGATTTACGTGAAATATCAATATCGAATTTTGGGCGGAATGCAATATCTTCTCGATTCACTATGTACACTGTACACTCAAAGACATTAAAAATTCGCCTGGCACAGTGATTTTACTGAAATGTGACCAGGATTTTCATTGGTACATCAGAATAAAGGAAAACCAATTGGGCAATCCACCCCTTTGGCCCTCATCCCGCTCATTGTTGCGTCAGAACAGATTGACTTGTATAATCAGAGTGTTAATTTTGTCTATTACCTTGGCATTAAAGCTTTAGTATTTAGGACAGAAAAAAAGAACCTAATTTGGTATCACTTTTTTCCAAGTTATTCTCAATCGTATTGTTACTAAAATATTTATGCAATGGTCGGCCATATAATCAGGATGCAGTGAATAAAGAAAAAAGAAACATTCGTTAAATAAACATAGTCGAATGCATCATCTATCATTTTAAAACTAAAGCAAATATTACAATCATAACCTGATAACATCTCCCTTCCTATATATTATAAATCATTAATAATCTATTTTGCTGAATTGTCTTATCAAATATAAATCTGTTTTCATCCCTTAGGACAAATGACTCCGGTCACATCGCTCCGGTGTGAATTATCCGGTGAACAAAACAAACATTTAAAGTTTCAGGGTTAAGGGCAAATACATGCCCACTGCATTATTCTATAATCGAAAGAGTGTCAAGCTGTGAAAAATCTGATGAATTCCATGCACATGACTTTCTCTACATCTCTGCAACAAATTATTGTTAAAAATCTTATGCTTCTTTTTACTTTATGCTAATCGAAATAGTCTTATTAGTTGATTTCTTGTAAGTAGAAGCGAAATAAGGGAGTACCATAGGTTAAAGTGAAAGCCAAAAGCTGGTTGCTATGTGACTGAAGTTCCTTTGTTTGTATGGACAGGAGTTGACAAATTCCTGTATGAGAAAAGCATAAGTTTTTTAAAACTGAAACCAAAGAGAAGGAATATCTCAAAAACAATTAACTCCACCAAAAAAATGTATATAGCATAAATTGTGGGTTTTCACGTGCTCTACCTTTTTTGTGTGGTAAGCTTTTGCCATCTCTTATGGTTTAGCAGCTATGCAAAATTCCATAAAAATTCATCCAAAATAAAATAGCCTTCAGAAGCTATTCCCAGAAAATTCAAGATATACATTTTGTTTGTTAGGTAAATATCTTTAATATGTGATATTTAGAACATAATCATTAGAGCCATTTTTGAGAAAATCAAAATTTAAAAGGGTAGTTTGGGGTAGGGGGATTTTTTTTCAAAATCTTCATGTCGCATCCCTGGAAGATACTAAACTTAAATACCAAGTTTTGTATTTTACCGACTTTTCGTTTTTGAGTTTTTGTCACGGACACACACACGCGGACACATACACACGGAACTTTTTTTGAAAATGCTTTTTTGGATACAGGGCATCCTAAAACATATATTCCCGCTGAAATCTTGGTATCAAATTTTTGGGTGGATTGCAATATATTCTCTACACACTATGTAAATGGTACGTATAGAGAAAGTAAAAATGGAATATATAAGTATTTCAAACAAAAATTGCAAACTACCTCTGCTCTAAATATATTATCTGCTTCTCCTTTAAGCGCGGTTTGCTCACGCATTCATACAGCAGGTGTATCGACAAACGTTGCTCTCTCTGCTTTGTTCAAAGTTTTGCTGACGTTTGTCTAAACCATTAAGAAGAAGAGGAATTAGAGGGAAAAGAAGCTATGTATATAGGCCTGCTAAACAGTCGAGGTGGTGAAGTAACCAAGCATTTCTAAATCTCTTAATCTTTGAAGTGTGAGGAACAAGGGACTATCATCCCCTAATTGATATGCAATCCAGTTTAATAACGAAGGTGGAGAAGTTGTATATTATATTACCCAAGGATACAACTGTTGTTTTTTTTTTGTTTTTTTTTTTTTTTGTTTTTTTTTTTAAATACAATTCCGGAGTCTGGTCGGGACTGTTACACTCATGCCCAAGGCTGGACTCGAACCCACGATCCCCTGTGCTACAAGCACCAAAGCGCGGCCAAGGGGACCGGTATGTTGGTTGAAGAGTGTAGTGCGTATAAACTGATTCGCATATAAATTCGCCTGATAGGTATACATTCCCGTTGCATAAACAAAGGCAGAGAAGTTGCCGAGATAATCTACACACAAGCTGGGACTTGGTAGAAGAACCTAAATCGCATACACTGTCATACACATATTGGCCATCTCCTTACGCGGCGGTAGCGTTGCTGCTTGCCAAGCGGCTTGGGTTTGATTCCCAGTATCGGCGTGGGGATTTTCCCCCTCTGGGAGACTTGGACTGGGGTACACTCAGCCTCGTGAGGTCCCTGGAGGGCCAATTGAGGAGCTACTTGATGGAGAAGTAGCGGTTCCAGATCGTGAAGACATCATTTGAAGCGCTGACCACCTCTCACCCCATCCATGACGTCTGTAATGGACTGAGATAGGGGACGCAGCGCCCGGGCGGAAGCTAACGCCCTTAGTGAGCTGTGCCGTGGAGTTGTTTGTTGTCTTATACATACATTCACCTGATGGGTATGCATTTTCGTTGTACTACAAAGGTAGAGAAGTTGCCGAGAAAAATCTCCACACAGGCTGAACCTTGGCAGATGAAGTTAGATCGCGTAAGTTAGATCGTGTGCACTGTCCTGTACATTCATTCCCTCATGGTTATACATTCCCGTTGTACTACAAAGGCAGAGAAGTTGCCGAGAAAAATCTCCACACAGGCTGAACCTTGGCAGATGAAGTTAGATCGCGTAAGTTAGATCGTGTGCACTGTCCTGTACATTCATTCCCTCATGGTTATACATTCCCGTTGTACTACAAAGGCAGAGAAGTTGCCGAGAAAAATCTCCACACAGGCTGGACCTTGGCAGAGGAAGTTAGATCGTATGCACTGTCCTGTACATACATTCCCTGATGGTTATGCATTCCCGTTGTACTTCAAAGGTAGAAAAGTTGCCAAGGAACTTGGCAGAGGTAGATACATCGTATGCGCTGGCCTGATGATCATGCTCCACACAGCTGAGGTGAAAAACTTGCCGAGTAAATCTCGATCCAGGATGACTGAAAAAAATTCGATGTCTTCCATTCACATGGCTTTCTCTACATTTCTACAAATTATTGTTAAAAAGTTTATTGATCCATTTACTTCATGGTAATCGACAAAAAATTGCAGAAAAGGTCTCACTACTTGCTTCCTTGTAAGTACAACAGAAATAAGTGAGTACCATAGGCTAAAGCGTGGTTAAATATTTTAAAAGCTGGTAGCTATATGACTGAAGTTCCTTTGTTTGTGTGGCCAGGAGTTGACTAATTCCCGTATGAGAAAAATATATTTTAAAACTGGAACCAATAACAAGGAATATCTATCTCAAAAACCATTAACTCCACAATGTGTATAACATAACTTGTATATTTTAAAGAGCTCTACATTTTTTGTTAAGTTTTTATCTATTTCTAACGGTTAACCAGTTATGCATAATGCCGACAAATTCATCCAGAATAAAGAGGTGTTCAGAAGCTATTCCCAGGAAATTCAAGATGTATATTTTATTTGTAATGTTTGGAGTCATTTTTGGGAAAATTGAAAATTTTAAAAATTTTGTCCATGTAAAGGGTAGTTGGGGGGATTATGTTGAAAAATTTCGTGTCGCATTCTTGAAAGATACTGATCTTCAATACTAAGTTTGGTATTAACGGAGCTATACTGCCCAGAAACACACAAACACACAGTCAGGCACACACACGAATATTTTTCTAAAAATGCTCTTTTTGGGCCTACAAGGTGTCAAAACATACATTTCAGGTGAAATTTCGGTATCGAATTTTTTGGTGCAATACAATACCTTCTCTATACACTATATAGGTACATAGTACGTGTGGAAAAAGCTAAAATACAATTAAAATAACTACACCAAAGCTATTTTCCCTCAACATTAGTGGAAAATTGGAGTTAACAATCCGGAAGATGGAAACATGAAGTTGCAGTGTTCTTACTTCAAATTTTGTGTCCATTTCTTACATTTAAAATATTGATTTTGGCTCCTTCTTATCGAAATAGATTGAACACAAAAATCTTCTTTGCCAACTTCAATGTCATTATTGTCACTACTGACTCAAAATATTTTTACCTGAGGTAGACGCGGAGGATGAGATAATGAGCTCTTTTTTCTATTGTTGTTTTCTTCTCTCTTTTTGCTTTTGGGTAATGATCTTATTCATTTTCATGTCTTCCCTTTTGTCTTCTGTTGTTAATATTTCAGGCGATTGCTTTTTCTACCTGATGGCTTCGGTATCCTAATGTTCGCTATGGGTCAGATTTTGCAAACGAGTAAACACCGCCATTGCTTGTTCAGGGAACTGACCATGGATCATATTAGCTGCCTCAGCCGAAGGCAACTCTGAATTATCAGAAATTACAAACATAAAATATCTTAATCTAATAATATAAAATAAGTTTATCAATATTATTTAAAAAATTGGTGGAAAATGAGATTCAAAATTTGTTCAAGAAAATCTCCGTACCCCAAACTACCCTCTACATGGAAACATTTTCGAAAATTTTGATTTTTTTCAAAAACTGCTGTAACAAAAACTTTTAATAAAAATTACTTTTGATTAAAATCTCTTATATTTAAGATACTTACATGTCAAATAAAAGGCTATCTTGAATTTTCTGGGAATAGCCTTTAAAGACCTCTTTATTCTGGAAGATTTTTATTGAGTTTTGCATAGCTACTAAACCGTAAGAGACAGAAAAAAACTTACTACACAAAAAATATACATCACGATAAAACACACAATTTATTCCATAAAAATGTTTCTCGTGGAGTTGATCGTTTTTTATATATTCCTTGTTATTACTTTCAGTCCAAAAACACACTTTTCTCATACAGGAATTTGTCAACTCCTGTCCATACAAACAAAGGAACTTCAGTCACAACAACCAGGTTTTGACTATCACTTTAACCTATGGTACTCTCTTATTTCACTTGTACTTACAAGGAAGGAAGTAATAAGGCTATTTCTGCTAATTTTTCTCAATTAGTATGAAGTAAACAGGAGTATAAGCTTTTGAACAATAATTTTCTGCAGAGATATAGAGAAAGTCATGTGAATGGAACACATCAGATTTTTTTCTCACAGAAACAGTGTGTAGGACAGTAGTTGGATAGGTAGAGTCAGACTGAAAAATTCAATGCCATAGCCGGGATTTAAGCCACGGATCTCCCAGTCTGTAGTAGGTTACTCTAGCACTATTATGCCAACATGCCGATATAGCATTCTTTTTTCTGCCTCTAACTAGTAATTTATAATTGTACAATTTAAAATGTGTCTGATAAATGAACGTAACCGTCTTATCAGAAAATGCAAGCAGTTTGAGATCTTTCATTAGGTAACAGCCTTGCAAGTGGTTCTAGAGATAGTCTTGCTCCATTATATTTCTTTTATTCCTTGACAAAGCTCTGGCTCCACTTGGGATGAATAGGAAGGTCAATCCCCTCTTGAATCTCAGAAGAGTCCATTCACGACTGTCCCCTGGTGTTTGACTTAAGCCCCCCCCCCCTCCACGAGCCCTTCCATTGATCGCGTTGCCTTTGCATTTCCATTTCTTCTTTCCCATTTTCCTTGCTTTTTATAAAACTTGTAGTAAACATTCCTGTTAAAAGCCCTTCTAAAAAGTTTCTCTCTTTTTATTTTTCTTCTTAGGACTTTTCAGAAAGTACAAGAAGCAGTGAAAAATGGTAAAGACTGAAATCTTCTCATTTACGAAACCGATGTTTTTTTATCGATGTTTTCGTGTTGAGTGCATCCAATACTGTTACAAACAACGTTACTTGGAGATAGCCTGAGAGAGAATATATCAAAACGTTTTGGAACTGGAGTATTTTACTTTTTCTACACGTACTGTGTACATAGTGTATAGAGAAGGTATTGTAATGTACCCAAAAATTAGATTTCGAGGTTTCACCGGAATTACATGTTATAGAACCGCCTGAGTCCGAAAAAATTATTTTTCGAAAAAGGTCGGCATGTATGTGTGCCTGTGGACAACATAGCTCAAAAACCAAAAGGCCGTTAAATCCAGAACTTGCAGATTAGGTTTAGTATCTTCCAAGGATATGACACAAAGATTTTCAAGAAAATCCCCCTACCACAAACTGCCCTTTACATGGAAGAATTTTCGAAAATGTTTATTTTCTCAAAAATGGCTGTAACGATTTTGATTAAAATATCGAATATCAAAGCAGTTTGGATTCCAAATAAAATGTATATCTTGAATTTTCTGGCAATATCCTCTGAAAACCTGTTCATTCTGGATGAATTTTGCCGCATTTTACTTAACTGCTAAACCGTAAGAGATATACAAAACCTTACTACGCAAAAAATGTAGATCTCATCAAACACGCGATTTATTTCCTTCACGTTTTTGTTGTGGAGTTAACTGTTTCTGAAGTACTTATACTTTTCTCAGGCAAGACGTGTCCGTTTTTCTTTTGTTCTACTCATGGCCAAGCAAAGAAGCGACTTGCAATGACAATAGCATAAGATATCTTTTAGAACATTTGACTATCACATTAGCATAATGCATTCCTTTAGATCCCTTTTGCTTATAAGGAACTAATTTATGATAATATTGTGCTAAGTTTATCTCGATTAGCATTGAGCAGAAATAAGAATAGTCTTTTGTAAGAAGTAGATAGAGCAGCTAGAGAAAGTCATGGGGTTGTAACACATCAGAAATTTTTTCTTCTTAAGACTTTTCAGGAATTACAAGAAGCAGTGAAAAATGGTAAAATCTGAACTTTTCTAATTTATGAAACCGATGTTTTTATTGATGTTTTCGTGTTGAGTGCATACAATACTGTTACAAAAATCTATTGTGTTCCATTCACATGCCTTTCTCCATATCTCTGCAACAAATATTGTTAGAAAGCTTGTGCTTCTATTTAATTAATGATAAACGAGAGAAAAATAGTAGAAATAGTCTTATTACTTGCTTCCTTGTAAGTAGAAGGGAAATAAGGTAGTACCATAGTTTAAAGTGATAATCAAAAGCTGGTTCCTATGTGCTTAACATTCCTTTGTTTGTATGGACAGGGGTTGACAAATTCCTGTATGAGAAATGTATGTTTTTTAAAGCAGAAAAAATAAGGAATATCTTAAAAACGATCAACACCGCGAAAAAAATATATATTACATAAATGGTGAGTTTTAACGTGCTCAACATTTTCTGTGTTGTAAGCTTTTGTCCATCTCTTACGATTTAGCAGTTATGCAAAATTCCGTAAAATTCATCCAGAATAAAGTAGTCTTCAGATTCTATTCCCAGAAAATTCAAGATGTACATTTTATTTGTCAGTTAAATATCTTTAATATACGATACTTTATTCAAAATCGTTAGAGACAATTTTGAGAAAATAAAAAATTTCGAAAAAGTTCCATGTAAAGGGTAGTTGTGGGTGGGGGTTTTCTTGAAAATCTTCGTGTCAAATCCTTGGGAGACGCTAAACTTAACTGCCAAGTTTGGTATTGAACTGCACACAACACACAAACACATCAGAGACAGACAGTCAGACAGACAGACAGACACACATTACATACAGTTTTATAAAAATGCTTTTTTTGGGTTAAGGGAGTCTAAAAACATGTATTTCCGTTGAACTATCGGTATCGAATTTTGTGTGCAATACAATACCTTCTCTATACACTATGTACATAGTGTCGTATATAGAGTAAAAAAGTTACTGGGAGACATGCTAAAAGAGTCTATAAGAATATTTATCAAAATATTTTGGAACTGGAGATTTTTTATTTTCTCTAGCACTTATGTACAGTGAACTTAGTAGGTAGAGAATATATGGTATTTTAATCAAAATCCTTAGAGCCATTTTTGAGCAAATAAAACTTTTCGAAAAAATTTCCATATAGAGGGTAGTTTGGGTTGCGGGATTTTTCTCAAAATGTTCGTGTCGCATCCCTGGAATATACTAAACTGAAATACCAAGTTTGGTATTTTACCGACTTCTCGTTTTTGAGTTATCGTGTTCACAGACATACGGACACACCGACACACGGACATACGGACACACGCATACACTGATCTTTTTGTGAAAATTATTTTTTTGGATACAGTGGACCCTAAAACATATATTTCCAGTGAAATCTGGGTATAGAAGTTTTGGTTGAAGTGCAATACCTTCTCTACCTATATACTAAGTACGAGGTACAACAGTGGTGCATAAAATTTAAATACAATTTTTATTAAAATCTCGTATTGAAAAATAAAATGTATATCTTGAATTTTCTGAGAATAGCTTCTGAAGACTGCTTTATTCTGGATGAATTTTACGGATTTTTGCAAACCGTAAGAGTTGGGCAAAAACTTACCATACAAAAAACGTAGAGCACATTAAAACGCCCAATTTATGTTGTATACGTTTTTTTCATGGAGTTTATCGTTTTTAAGATGTTCCTTGTTTTTAGTTTCAGCTTTGAAAAAAAATTTCTAATACAGGAATTTGTCAGCTCCTATGCATACAAAGGAACTTCAGTCACATAGCAACCAGCTTTTGACTATCACTTTAACCTATGATACTCCCTTATTTCACTTCTACTTACAAGGAAGCAAGTAATAAGACTATTTCTGCTAATGTTTTCTCAATTAGCATGAACTAAGTAGAAGCATTAGCTTTTTAACTATAATTTGTTGCAGAGATGTAGAGAAAGTCATGTGAATGGAACACATCAGCTTTTTTGTTTTAGACACTAATAATATCTCTATTATTTCTAGTGTCAAATTGTATACTTTTGGGGGGTTAAGAGGATTTAAATGAAATTAAATATATTTTAATTGCTAGTCTGTATTTAAATTTGTCATGCAATGCAACTTTTTAGAACATTAGTATCTTTCAATTCAGTTTTCTCAAAACAGCATTTTTGGATACTTATGTATCTTTCTCAGAAAGTATTTGAGCTAGAAAGCTGAAACATTTTAGGCACATATGTAACTTTCTGAACCACAATCGTGAAGTTATAATATATATTGTTCATAATAAGAAAGCAATAACATAGCAAAGTTTTCATACATATACGTTTTACTTTCTCTAGCCCCGTATGTACAATGTACATAAGGATAGAGAGGTATTGCATTCCACCCAAAAATTCGATACCGAGATTTCACCGGAAATACATGTTTTAGGACCCGCTGTATCCATAAAAAGCATTTTCAGGAAAAGGTCCATGTGTGTGTGTGTGTGTATGTGTGTGTGTGTGTGTGTGTGTGTCCGTGTGTCTTTGAACACGACAACTCAAAAACGAATAGTAGTTAAGATACCAAACCTGGTATTTAAGTTTAGTATCTTCCAGGGATGCGACACGAAGATTTTGAGAAAAGTCCCCCCACCCCAAACCAACCTTTACATGGAACTTTTTTCGAAAAATTTGATTTTCTTAAAAATGGCTCTAACGATTTTGATTAAAATATTGTATATGAAAGATATTTACCTGAAAAATAAAATGTACGTCTTGAATTTTCTGGGAATAGCTTCTGAAGACCTGTTTATTCTGGATGAATTTTGCTTAATTTGCCATAACTAGTAAACCGTAAGAGATAGACAAAAACTTACTATACAAAAAATGTAGTTTTTTTTTTAAAATACACAACTTATGTCATATACATTTTTCTGGTGGAGCTTACCGTTTTCGAGGTACTCATTGTTATTAGTTTCAGTTGTGAAGTACTTATACTTTTCTCAGACGGGAGTGTCCGTTTTTCTTTTGTTCTACTCCTGGCCAAGAAAGGAAGCGATTTGTAATGACAATCGCCTAACGACAGCTTTTAAAACATTTGACTAATGGTTTAGCCTAGTGTATTCCCTTATTTTCTTCCTGCTTCTATAGAACTAAGTAATAAGAACATTGTGCTAATGAGTACCTCGATTAACAAGGTGGAGAAAGAAGAATAATCTTATGTAAGAAGTTTGTAGAAGAGCTAGAGAAAGTCATGTGAGTGTAACACATCAGTTTTTTTGAATTTGCAAACATATTTATTTTTGAATTTCTACTGAAGAATATTCAGAAGATAGCTGATTATACTAAGAATAAACATGCAAAGGTATGATTATGTATTGCAAACAGTATCAGAGAAAACGGCACATGAATTCACATGTTTTAAGACTAAGTTTTATTAATTTTCTGCTTAATGAAAAAACTTTTTATATACTGAACTACTATATACTATATACTATTAATAAATACAACTACTTGAAATAATTGTCATGATTTATAGAATAATTAATAAACATTTCTGAAAAAAATAATTGATTGCCTTAAGAGCAGTGGTAATTCAACTGACTTAAGGTGTACTTTCCGTATATACAGACTACCCAGTCCTTTTAATTAAAACTTAGAATTATTAAGTTCCTTTAACACGTATAAAACTTAATAAATATTACAAAATTATGTCCATAGTACGTTAAAATTTAATAAACAGACATTCACAAAAAAATAGTTTTCATTTGGGAAGCAATTTATCATGATTCTTTTTATTTCCTTTGTCTCGCCTTCTGAAGCATCCTCTGCACTGAAAATAAAAAAACTAAAACCTTAATAGGGAGATATGAAGATCTTTAAGATATACTGGAGGAAGAGAACGTAATAAAAAAGAGAAAAGGAGAGGAAGATATAAAGGCTCAACACTTTAACCGCGCGGAACGTTTTGTGTGAGAGTTGGAACGGTGCGAAGGCACGATTTAAAGCGGAAAGTTAATAGCTAACTCCTTCAACACTGGAAAGGTATAGAGGGAAGAATCTGATAATTACGGGAAAAGAAGACTAGTAACTGTGGAGAAAACTGTCGAAGGATGTCTCACTGTTAAAGTAGAGGAAAATAAATTAAGTCTTGAGAAACTTCAATTAAAAGAAACGGGTGAGAGAGCAGACATCAAATTCAATGGTTAAAAAAACGAAGGCTTTGGTGAAACGAGCAAGCGAAATTTATCATAATAGAAACTGGGTGTTAGTAGGCAAATATTTTTTACTTTCTCTTTACGAACTATGTACATAGTGTATAGAGAAGGTATTGCATTGCACCCAAAAATTCGATACCGAGATTTCACCGGAAATATATGTTTTGAAACTCCCTGAATATAAAAAAGCATTTTTAGAAAAATGTCCGTGTGTGTGTGTGTGTCTGAGGGTAGCATAGCTCAAAAATGACCAGATCGTTAAAGACCCAACTTGGTATTTAAGTTTGGTATCTTCCAAGGATGCGACACAAAGATTTTCAAGAAAATCCCCCCACCCCAAACTACCCTTTACATGTAAAAATTTTTGAAAATTTTGATTTTCTTAAAAATGGCTCTAACGATTTTGATTAAAATATGGTATATTAAAGATACTTACCTGCCAAATAAAATGTATATCTTGAATTTCCTGAGAATACTGGATGAATTTTACGGTATTTTGCATAACTGCTAAACCGTAAGAGATGGTGGAAAACTTACTGCACAGAAAATGTAGCTTACGATAAAACACTCAATTTATGTCATATACATTTTTTTCGTGAAGTTGATCATTTTTAAGATATTCCTGGTTTTTCGTTATAGCTTTGAAAAACTTATACTTTTCTCCATACAAAAAAAGGGACTTCATTTACATAGAAACCAGCTTTTGACTATCACTTTAACCTATGGTACTCCATTATTTCGCTTCTACTTACAAGGAAGCAAGTAATAACACTTTTTTTGCTAATTAGCATCAAGTAAATGAAAGCATAAGCTTTTTAACTACACTTTGCTGCAGGGATATAGAGAAAGTCATGCGAATGTAACACATCAGATTTTTGGTATTTTCTTCATTAAATATTCCAACTAGTATAAATAAACACTAAAGGAAAGCAGATTCGCAGTATAACCAGTACATAAAATAAACCTCTATTTGTTGTAGACCACTATAAATACTTAACATTTGGGCTAATTGTTGCAGAACTAGGCTTTCATTATTGTTATCTCATAGATTACTTACGTTATTGACATCGATCTGTGAACTTCCAGATCAGATCTGAAAATTTTATCATAAGCTTGTGTAAAAAAGTATTTGTAATTTCTCTACATAGTGTATAGAGAATAGAAATACATGTTTAGAGACCCTGAATCCAAGAAATCCAAACCATTTTAGAAAAATCTGATTTGTTCCATTCACATGGCTTTCTCTACATATCTGCAACAAATAATTGTTAAAAAGTTTATGCTTCTATTTACTTCATTCAATTCAAGAAAATACTAGCAGAAATAGACTTATTACTTGCTTCCTTGAAAGTGGAAGCGAAATAAGGGAGTACCTTAGGTTAAAGTGATAGTCAAAAGCTGGCTGCTGTGTGACTGAAATTCCTTTGTATGGACAGAAGTGGACAAATTCCTGTATGAAAAAAGTATAAGTTTTTGAAAGCAGAAACTAAAAACAAGAGCTATAATAAAATTCATTAACTCCACGAAAAAATGTATATAACATAAATAGTTGTGAGTTTTAGTGTGCTCTACATTTTTTGTATTGTAAGTTTTTGGACATTTCTTACAATTTAGCAGTTATGCAAAATTCCGTAAAATTAATTCATAATAAAGTAGTCTTCAGAGGCTATTCCCAAAATATTCAAGATATACATTTTCTTTGTCAGGTAAATATCTTTAATATGCGATATTTTAATCAAAATCGTTAGAGCCATTTTTGAGAAAATCAAAATTTTCGAAAAAAGGTCCTGTGGGGGGGGGGATTTCTTGAAAAACGTCGTGTCGCATCCTTGGATGATACCAAACTTAAATACCAAGTTTGGTATTTAACGGTCTTTTCGTTTTTGAGATATGCTGTCCACAGGCACACACACACGCGGACCTTTTTCCACAATTGCTTTTTTTGGAAATTGGAGGACCAAAAACATGTATTTCCATGAAATCTCGATATCAAAGTTTTGGCTGCAATACAATATTTCTCTATACACTATGTTTACAGTACGTGTAGAGAAATTAAAAATATTAGTATCTGTGTGTATGTTGTCGGTCTGTTGGTCTGTCTGTCTGTGTGTCTATGGACAACATAGCTCAAACACGAAAGTCCGTTAAATACCAAACTTAGCATCTCTCAAGAATGCGATACACATATTTTTCAGATAATTCCCCCCAACCGTAACTACCCTTTACATATTAAAATTTAAAGACATTTTGATTTTCTCAAAAATGAGTCTTAACGATTTTTATTAAAGTATCGTATGTTAAAGATACTTATATGATGAGCACATAAAGTGAATATCTTGAATTTTGTGGTAATAACCTCTGAAGACCTCTTTACTCTAAATTAATTTTTTTAAGAAATTTGTGTAACTGGTAAACCGTAAAAGATAGACAAAAACTTACGGCACAAATAATTTAGATCACATAAAATACACAATTTGTTTCATATACATTTCTTTCTATGGATTCACCATTTCTGAGATATTTCTTTTTATTTGTTTCAGATTTAAAATACTTAAAACTTTTCTCACACGGAAAGTTGTAAACTTCTGGCCCTGCGTAGAAACGGAATCAAATCACATAACAACCCAGCTTTTAAAAGACATGAATATTGTTTTAGCCTAGTACATTCCTTTATTTCTCTTCCACTTACAAGAAAGCAAATAATTAAGACAATTTCTGCTAATGTTTATCTCGATTATTTTAAAGTAGATAGAAGTATATGCTGTTTAACAATATTTGTTACAGGTTGTGGGGAAAGTCCTGTGAATGGAACACATAAGATTTTTCGAACTTTAAGTACTAGAAGCAGATCTGAAAATTTTATCTAATCACAAGCTTTCATAAATGAAGTAATTTTAATTTGTCTATACATACTATTCCACATAAATGTTGGAAACCAAGTTTTTACCGGAAGTACATACCTTGAGACACCCTGCATAAAAAAGAAAAGCATTTTTAGAAAAATATCATAATGTATATGTGTGTGTCTATGGGTAGAATAGCTCTAAAACGAAACGTCCGCTAAATACCAAACTTAGTATTTAAGTTTAGCGTCTCTAAAGGATGTGACACAAAGAGTTTCAAGAAAATCCCTCTAAGCGTAACTACCCTTTATATGATAAAATTTCAAAAATTTTATAAAAAATGAGTCAACGATTTTGATTAAAGTATCGTATATTACAGATATTTGTATGTTGAGTACATAAAACATATTTCTTGAATTTTCTGGGAATAGCCTCTGAAGACCTCTATTCTGGATGAATTTTTCTGGATGTTATGAAACTATTAAACCGTAAGAGATAGGCAAAAACTAACTTAGCAAAAATGTAGATTTCGCTAAAATACACAATTTATGTTATATACGTTCTCTTTTTCTGGAGTTGAACCTTTTTGATATATTCATTTTTAAAATACTTATATTTTTCTCATGCGGATATTTGTCAACCAGTGACCGTACAAACAAAAGAACTTCAATCACCAGCTTTTTAAAAAAAATCTGATGTGTACCATTCACATGACTTTCTCTATATCCCTGCAACAAATTATTCTTAAAAAGCTTATACTTCTATTAACTTCAAGCTAATCAGTAAAACATTAGCAGCAATAGCCATATTACTTGTTTCCTTGTAAGTAGAAACGAAATAAGGGAGTACCATTGGTTAAAGTGATAATCAAAAGCTGGTTGCTATGTCACTGAAGTTCTTTGTTTGTATGGACTGCAGTTGATAAATACCTGTACGAGAAATGTATGTTTTTCATAGCAAAAAACCAAAAATAAGGAATGTCATAAAAACGACGAACACCAAGAAAAAAATGTATATGACATAAATTGTGAGTTTTACCATGCTCTACATTTTTTGTGTGGTAAGTTTTTGTCCATCTCTTACGGTTTAGCAGTTATTCACAATTTAGTAAAATTCATCCAGAATAAACTACTCTTCGGAGGCTATTCCCAAAAAATTCAAGATATACGTTTTATTTGTCAGGTAAATATCCTTAACATACGAAATTTTAATCAAAATCGTTAGAGCCATTTTTAAGGAAAATCAAAATTTTCGAAAAAAGTTCCATGTAAAGGGTAGTTGGGGGTGGGGGAATTTTTCTCAAAATCTTCCTGTCGCATCCCTGGAAGATACTAAACTTATATACCAAGTTTGGTATTTTACCGACTTTTAGTTTTTGAGTTATCGTGTTCACAGACACACGGACACACGGACACACACACACACACACACACACGGACCTTTTTCCGAAAATGGGGATCCTAAAACATATATTTCCGGGGAAATCTCGGTATCGAATATTTTGGTGGAGTGCAATACATTCTCTATACACTATGTACATAGTGCCTATAGAGAAAGTAAAAATTGACTGTCACTTTGGTCTATGGTATTCCTTATTTCTTTTCTACTTACAAGGAGGACAGTAAAGATACCATTTGTACTAATTTTTGTTTTCGATTAACATGAAAAAATTCGAGGAGTAAGCTTTCTAGAAATAATTTGTTGCAGAGATGTGGAGAAAGGCATGTGAATGTAACACATCAGATTTTTAGAAGCATATCCGTGTGTGTGCGTGGGCAGCATAGCTCAGAAACGAAATGTCATTTAAATACCAAATTTGGTATTTGAGTTTATTATCTTCCAAGGATGCGCCCCAAAGATCTTCAAGAAAACTACTCCACCCTCAATTACCCTTTACATGAACGTTTTTAAAATTTTTGATTTTCTTAAAAGTGGTTCTAGCAATTTTTATTAAAATAACATATGTTTATGTCATTTCGTAACAAACGAAATGTACATCTTGTATTTTCTGAGAACAGCCTCTGAAGAACTTCATTTAGGGTGACTTTTATATAACTAGTAACTTGTAAGAGATAGACAAAATCTTACCATGCAAAAAATAAATACTTTGTTAAAACACAGAATTTATGTCATATGGAGTTAACCGTTTTCGAGATAATCCTTGTTTTTTGTTTCAAATTTAAATTACACATATGTTTCTCATCTTTCGTTTCATATCCTTTTTATTTTACTCCTGGAAATTCAAAGAGAACCTCGTTTCAATTGTTTCACCTAGCGACCAGCTTTTAAAAGACTTTACTATTGTATTCTCTTCTCAAGGCAACAAGTAGTAAGACAATCTTTAATGTTTATCTCGGTTAACATGATGTGTATAAAATAATAAACTGTTGCAAGAATAGTTAATTTGCAGAGCAGGAAGAGAAGGTTATGGAATGTTACACATAAGATTTGTACTTTCTGTATACGTACTATGTACCGAGATTTCACCGAAAATATATGTTTTAGTGTCCACTATACCCAAAAAAAGTATTTTTAGAAAAAGGTCCGTGTGTCCGTGTGTCCATGTGTCAGTGTGTCCGTATGTCCGTGTGTCTGTGAACACGATAACTCAAAAACGAAAAGTCGGTAAAATACCAAACTTGGTATTTAAGTTTAGCATCTGCCAGGGATGCGACACGAAGATTTTCAGAAAAATCCCCCAACCCCAAACTACCCTTTACATGGAACGTTTTTCGAAAATTTTGATTTTTAAAAAATGGCTCTAACGATTTTGATTAAAATATCGCATACTAAAGATATTTACCTGACAAATAAAATGTATATTTTGAATTTTCTGGGAATAGCCTCTGAAGACTACTTTATTCTGGGTCAATTTTATGGAATTTTGCATAACTGCTAAACCGTAAAAGATGGACAATAACTTACCACACAACAGATGTAGAGCACTTTAAAACACACAATTTATATTATATACATTTTTTTCGTGGAGTCGATTGTTTTTGAGATATTCCTTGTTTTGGGTTTCACCTATAAAAACATATTTTTCTCATACATGAATTTGTCAGCTAATGGCCATACAAACAAATGAACTTCAGTCACACAGCAACCGCTTTTGACTATCACTTTAACCTATGGTACTCCCCTATTTCGCTTCTACTTAGAAGGAAACAAGTAATAAGACTATTTCTGCTAACTTTTTCTCGATTAGCAGGAAGTAAATAGAAGCATAAGTACAAAGTAAAATGCTTCATAGGGGACCCTCACAGAGAAAATTTCCCAAATGTGAATGTTGGAAAAAATAGTTTGCAACTGCTTTTCCAGATTGTTACAAAATATTAAAGGTGGATATTTCTACTTTCTCTACACGTACTATATACATAGTGTATAGAGGAGGTATTGTGTTGCACCCAAAAATTCGATATTGAGATTTAACCGGAAATACATGTTTTGAGACTCCCTTAATCCAAACAAAGCATTTTTAGAAAAAGGTAGGTATGTGTCTGTGTATCTGTGTGTGTGTGTGTGTGTGTGTGTGTGTGTGTGTGTGTGTGTGTGTGTGTGTGTGTGTCTGTGGGCTGCATAGCTCAAAGACGAAAAGGTGTTGAATATCAAAGTTGATATTTAAGTCCTGTATCTTCCAAGGACGTGACACGAAGATTTACATGAAAATCCCCCCATATCTAACTACACTTTACATAGGAAAACTTTCCAAAAGTTTTGATTTTCTGAAAGGTGGGCTTAACAGTTTTGATTAAAATATCTTATATCTAAAATATTTACATGCCAAGTAACATATATATCTTTAATTTTTTGGGAACATCCTCTGAAGACCTACTTACACTGGATGAATATTTTTGAATGTTCCATAACTAGCAAACCGTGAGAGTTAGAAAAAAACTTATGGCACAAAAAATGAAGATCTCATTAAAGCACACCGTTTACGTCATATACATTTTTTTTTTAGAGTTAACCGCTTTCGAAATATTCTGAGTTATTGGTTTTCGTTTTAAGCTACTTGAACTATTCTCAAACGGGAAGACATCTTACTTTTCGTCCCCCGTTTGTTTACTCTTAGCATGTAAGGAGAACCGAATTTCAGTTGTTTCATTTAGCGACTGCATTTTAAAAGATTTGACTATTGACTTAGTGTACTCCCTTATTTCCTTTCCACTTACAAGGAAGCAAGTAATAAGACAATTCTGCTAATGTTTATCTCGATTGGTATGACGTAGATAAAAGAATAATCTTTTGTAAGAAAAGACATGTGAATGGAGCACATATGATTTTTAGTTTCAAAACACAATTTACATAGGTAGTAAAACACGTCTCGTACACGGGTACGAATCATTTATTGCCTTTTAGTAAAGTTTCATATGGTCGCCCTCCGTATGGTTAACATGCAAACTTCATATGACCGAGGTCGCGGGTTCAAACCCGGCGGAGGGCTATGGATTTCTTCAGGCGTAAAAATCCTAACATGGCCTCCTTCGGAAGAGAAATAAAGCCGTTGGTCCGTGACCAAGTCATTTGTCACCTAAACGGCCCGGGTTCGATCTCAAGCAACCATTTGTGAGATTTATCATAAATAAAACTGCTTATATAGTTATTGGAAATATTGAGTTGCAATTTCTTTTATATATTGTTGAAAAATATTGAAGGTAGCTTTTTTGCGTGCTAAGCTGCTTTTGCAATTTTTACTTTCTCTGCACGTTCTATGTACATAGTGTACAAAGGAAGTATTGTACTCCACCCAAAAGTTCAATACCGAGATTTTACCGGAAGGACATGTTTTAGGACCCCCTGAAAAGCATTATCAGAAAAAGGTCCGTGTGTGTCTGTGGACAGCATAGCTCAGAAACAAAAAGACTGTTAAATACTAAATTTGGTATTTAAGTTTGGTATCTTCCAAGGATGCGACACGAAGCATTTCAAGAAAATCCCTCCACCCCAACTAAACTTTACACGAAACATTTTTTTAAAATTTTGATTTTCTCAAAAATGCCTGTAACGATTTTGATTAAAATATGGTATACTAAAAATATTTACCTGACAAATAGAATTTTTTGGGATTAGCCTTTGAAGACTACTTTATTCTGGCTGAATTTTACGGAATTTTGCATAACTACTAAACCGTAAGAGAAGGAGAAAAACTTATCACACAAAAAATGTAGAGCACGTTAAAACACACACTTTATGTTATATACATTTTTTCGTGGACTTATATTTTTCTCATACAGCAATTTGTAAGCTCATGTCCAATCAACTTTTTACTATTACGTCAACTTATGGTGCTCCTTATTTTGCTTCTACTTACAAGGAAGCAATTAATAAGTTATTTCTGCTAATTTCTTCTCGATTAGCTTGAAGTAAATAGAATCAAAAGCTTTTTAACGATAATTTGTTGCAGAGATGTAGAGAGAGTCATATGAATGGAACACATCAGATTTTTTCACGAGCGAGGGGCTATGGGTGCAAACAAAATGACGAGAATAGTTTATCTAGAATCATCCAATTCATCTCCCGCCTGGCTGCCAGCATCCTTTGCTCCATTAAGGGTAATCCCTGCTTGCGTTCCCTCTTCCACTGTTCTCTCCGGAAAATCCTGATTAATATCAGCTGAGAGCAAAACATAGCGGGGTCATTCTCGCAAGCACCTGCAGAATGCTGTGCTTGACCTTGCATGATGAATAACAGGATATGCATATGCACGGGTGGAGTCAAATGTATGCTCGCCTCATAAATATTAGCATTGCCAGATGCGACCGATCTCAGCAGCTGCCTGCAAATTCTGCTCTTGCTCTAGAATCGCTTCAGTCTCTTGGTATATGCATTCTCACTACATTTTTACTTTCTCTATACGAACTGTGTACATAGTGTATAAAGAAGGTATTGCACTCCACCAAAAAATTCGATACCGAGATTTCACCGGAAATATATGTTTTAGGCCCCCCTGTATCCAAAAAAAGGATTTTCAAAAAAAGGTCCGTGTGTGTGTCCGTGTGCCCGTGTCTGTGAACACGATAACTCAAAAACGAAAAGTCGGTAAAATACCAAACTTGGTATTTAAGTTTAGTATCTTCCAGGAATGCGACACGAAGATTTTGAGAAAATTTCTCCCACCCCAAATTACCCTTTACATGGAACTTTGTTCGAAAATTTTGATTTTTTAAAAAATCGCTCTAAAGATTTTGATTAAAATATCGTATATTAAAGGTGTTTACCCGACAAATGAAATGTATATCTTGAATTTTCTGAGAATAGCGTCTGAAGACTACTTTATTCTGGGTCAATTTTGCATAACTGCTAAACCGTAAGAGATGGACAAAATCTTACCACACAAAAAATGTAGAGCACTCTAAAACACACAATTTGTGTTATATACATTTTTTTCGTGGAGTTGATTGTTTTTGAGATATTCCTTGTTTTGGTTTCAGCTATAAAAAACTTATACTTTTCTCATACAGGACTTTGTGAACTCGTGTCCATACAAACAAAGAAACTTCAGTCACATAGCAACCAGCTTTTGACTTCACTTTAACCTATGGTACCCCCTTATTTCGCTTCTAATAACAAGGAAGCAAGTGATAAGACTATTTCTGCTATTTTTTTCTGGATTAGATGAACTAAATAGAGTAATTTTTTGCACAGATGTAGAGAAAGTTATGTGAATGGAACACACTAGATTTTTACTCTCTCTAATACGCATAGAATTAGGAGACTTATTGGATTCCACACAAAAGTTTGATACCGAAATTTCACCAGAAACACGAGGGGCGTTTTTTTCAATCTCCGATTATTTTACTACTAACAATTTTGCACACTTATGGTTACTTTTCAACATAATCACCGAAAATGTTGAGACATTTATCGTACCTGTGCTCAAACTTTGCAATATCCGCTTCAAAAAATGTTGCCGCCAATGATTTCAAATATGCATGGACGTTGTTTTGAAGATCTTCGTTGGTTTGAATGTGCCGTCCTCCTAGCCAAGTCTTCAGTCCAGGGAAAAGGTGAAAGTCTCTGGGTTGTGCCACAGTGTGTGGACGAGCGTTGTCATGGATCAACACAATTCTTGAAGTCAGCATTCCTCTTCGTTTGTTTTGAATGGCTCTCCGCAAACGTCGTAAAGTACGATATCTTCAAAACAACGTCAATTTTCATTTGAAATCATTGGCGGCAATATTTTTTGAAGCTTGTGCACAAGTACGATAAATATCTCAATTTTAACGGTGATTATGTTGAAAAGTAGCCATAAGTGTACAAAACTTTTAGTAATAAAATCATTGTTTTCTATGAACTTGTCTTTTATTTATAGCCTATCGGAGGTTGAAAAAAACGGCCCTCCTACTTACTTCAAATATCTTTCTGACTGTCATAATCGAGAAACTCGCTCACGACACTCTTTCCTTCTTGCTATACCTGCTCATCATACATCCTTCCATTCATCATCATCATATATATATATACATACACACACACACACATATATATATATATATATATATATATATATATATATAAATGAATCACTGAAATGTTTGTACGCGTATCACTTCCGAACTACTGCCTCAAAATTATTTTTTGTTGTGTTCGTTATTGTCACGACAAGGTTTGTGGAAAAGAAAATGTTTAAAATAGTACGGGAAAGTATTTAAAATATCATAATATGAATAAAAACCGTGCTAAGTGAGTGCATTTCGGTCAACAGCCACCAGATGGCAGTTGTATCATGGTTATTTGTTTCTGAATGGTCCTGCTATATTTTTCCCTCCCCATCCAATGCTAAGGTAACGCAACAGTTTATCGAGATGACCCAACGCAGAAGTGAAATTCAAATACATTTTTATGTATTAGCTGTGCTTTCCTTACTCCTGTCGTTCAAAATAAAAAAAAAATCGCAATACCAACTATTTATGCTTCATTGCCCATTCCTAGAGCATAAAAGAGGAACCTTCGATGCACACTTACATGTTTACTTTCTCTATACGTACCATGTACATAGTGTATGGAGAATGTATTATATTGCATCCAAAACTTATATACCGAAATTTCTCAGGAAATACATGTTTTGAGACCCTCTGAATCCATAAAAGCGTGTGTGACAGAAGGTAGCATTGCTCAAAAACGAAAATCCTGTTAAGTACCAAACTTGGTATTTAAGTTTAGTATCTTCCAAGGATCCGACACGAAGATTTTCAAGAAAATCCCCCCATCTTCCGCTACCCTTTATATGGAAACATTTTCGAAAAATTTTATTTTCTCAAAAATAGCTGTTACGAATTTGATTAAAATTTCTAATATTTAAGATATTTATATGAAAAATAAAATATATAGCTTCAATTTTCTGGGAATAACCTCTAAACACATGTTTATTCTGGATTAAACTGCTAAACCTTAAGAGATAGACAAAAACTTAAAACACAAAAAATGTAGAGCTCGTTAAAGCACACAATTTATGTTATATATATTCCTTTTTTCCTGAAGTTACCTTTTTGAGATATTCCTTATTATTAGATTCAGCTTTAAAATACTTATACTTTTCTCACACTGGAAATGGTCAACTCCATCCATACACAAAGGAACTTTAGTCGCATAGCAACCAGCTTTTGATTATCGCTTTAACGTATGGTACTTCCCTATTTCGCTTCTACTAACAAGGAAGCAAGTAATAAGAGCCTTTCTGCCAGTTTTTTTTCTCTATTAGCATCAAATAATTAGAAGCATAAGCCTTTTAACAATAATTGATTTATTGCAAAGATGTAGAGAAAGTCATGTGAATGGAACACATCAGATTTGTATAATATTAGAGTTTACAAACCACTGCATGAGATATTAAAAAAATTAATGCGTACCATTCACATAACTTTCTCTAACTGTACTATATACAAATGTTTTTTTATCTACGTCATGCTAATCAAGAGAGTCATTAGCAGAATTGGTCTTGTTGCTTGCTTCCTTGTAAGTAGTAAGGAAATACGTTAGGTCAAAGCAACAGTCAAACCTGAAACAGTTAAGGCTCAGTTCCCTTTGCATGGTACTTATACGTATTTTAAAGCTGAAACTAATAACAAGGAATATCTCCGATACGGTCAGCTCTATGACAGATGTTTATTTTAACAAGATTTACATGTTTTGTGCAGTAAGTTTTTGTCTATCTCTTACGTGTAACCATTATGTAAACTTTTGCAAAATTCAACCAGAATTAAGGGATATTCAGATGATATTTCCAAAAATGCAAAATACTCACGATATTTGTGATGTAAATAACTTTAATATACGTATTTCAATAAAACTAGTTTGAGCCATTTTTGAGAAAAACAAAACAAAATCAAAAATATTTCCATGTAAAGTGTAGTTTGTGGTGGCGGGTTTTTATTTGAAAATCTTTTGGGTGGTATATAGTACCGTCTCTACTAACTGTATGCAAAGTACGTGTAGAGAAAGTAAAAATCGGATGTCTTCCATACACATGACCTTCTTTACATCATTAAACAAATTATTCTTCTATCTACTTCATGCTAATAGAGATAAATATTAGCAGAAATGGCTTTATTACTTGTTCCATATAACTAAAAAGGAAACAAAGGAATACATTATCCTAAAGTGATAGCTAACTCCTTCAAAAGCTAACGCCTTGTGAAACAATGTAACTTTGGTTCTCTTTTCATGCACAGGAGTAAAACTAAAGAGCGGTTAACCAAACGAGAAACGTTTAAGTAGCTAAACTTTAAAGAAATAACAGGGAATGTCTCCGAAAATGCAAACTCTACAAAAAATATATACGACATAATCTGTGTATTTTAACGAGTTCTACATTTTCTGTGTATTAAGCTTTTGTCTATCACTTCCAGTTACCAGTAATGCAAAAGCCATTCATTCGAGGAATATTCTCAGAGGATTCTGAATATACACTTCGTTTGTCACGAAAATATGTTAAACTTATATTATTTTAATCATAATCCTTAGAGCCCTTTTAGAGAAAATAAAAAAATTAAAAAAATCTTCCATAAAAAGCGTAGTTTGGTTTGGGGGGATTGTCTTGAAAAGCTGCGCCCTTGAAAGATGATGAACTTAAATACCAAATTTGGAATTAATAAACGTTTTGTTTAAGAGTTATGCTGTCCACATACGAAACGGAGTATTTGGAGAAACATTAAGAACCGCCTCGGTGATACTGACAAACAGCAAATAATTGCGCAATGCACAGAGAAGGTTTCATTAGAAGTACAGTATGGGCTAAAATCGGAGTGGGGTATGGAGCTATACATCAAAACAGGTACCAAACTCATTAGAGATGGACTTGCGTGGATTAGACTAGCAGCATAGCGGAGCATAAATAATTCTGTCCCATTTGCGAGGAGAAAGAGTCGTGAACCCATATCTTGGCAAGATGTAGGGGTACGGAGGAATGGAGGGAAAAATATTTACCGCGATTCTTTACCACCGCAAATGTAGAGCTAGAAGCATGTTGGACGCTACTGGCAGGCACGGAAGACATGGACGGGCTAGGTAAATATATACATACTTAAGGCAAGACTGCTGAGATCTGAGAAGGCTACCAATGGTGAAGAAGGGGAGGGCTAAGAACAGCTAAACAAAAGTGACTACAATGTTCTACATACATATATATTAATGTCATACTTAGGTCACTGTTGTGTTATGGTTTTATATTGTGTATATATTATGTGTATATATTTCCTTTAAGTGTAATTATCTATAATAAGAGGGTGCATTTATGAAGGTGTACTCTGTGCTGTAAATTTAAATTGCTGTATTTGATTATATTTCTTTTTATTTTCGTGTTTAGTCTCTTAATTATTTTTTGTTGTTTTAATATTGACAATGACTCAAGGTCTGTAAAGCCTGATGCTTTGATATTTACCACTCTAGTAAATAATTGTAAATTTCTGTATTGGAAATTCTACAACATATTTGTAAATATGTATTGTACTTTGTTGACATTTATGAAGAGTATATAAAACAATAATCATATTTTAATTTTATATAAATACTAGAAGTAACTATTATGTAAATAATTACAAAAATTTCATCTGGCATTATAACAGTGTTACATATAATTAAATTATATTTATTTATTCATTTTAAAACTAATTTTTGATAGTCTTTGTTTTTATGTGCATGAAAAAAAAAAAAAGGAAGTACACCTGCTTTTGTAAAGCACGTTAAGTATAGTACAGTGGCGTACAGTCCTCAAAAGCAAATGGTGTGATTATATGTCTATTCTGTTGTTTTTGTAACCCATGATTTTAGCACTAGAGTTTTATATACTGTTTTTATCCATAGTGTTTAAGCATATGTATACATGTATATGCCTTGACAAGTTCTATGTTCAGTGGCTTCCTGGCCTAAACGAACCTACAGAATGCTTTCTAATCTAATCTATTGCTTTTTTATTTTGTATATTACAAAAACATGTACGGTCTGTGGACGCGTGCGATTTTTGAAGTTCTCTGTGTGATTGTTATTCATTCATACACACATGAACCATTTTGTAAAAGTGCTTTTATTTTGGATTCAGTGGACCTCAAAATATGTGAAATACAATAACTTCTGGATGTACACTTTACAGACGGATAAACTAAAATTGAAGCTCATCAATATGATAATAACCCTTTGTGGTGGTATAGACACTAGTACATAAAAAGTAGTAATAGTTATACAATAGGTAAATGCTCAATTCAGAAGATAAAGCTCACGAGAAGGGAAGCTGAACTAGCTTTTGCTCATGTCGGTCAAGTAAGGGGTTTCGATTGCTGGAAATGACTGTACAGGAAATCTCTTCTGCCAAATTACTCCTCTCATTTATTCTCGCAAAGTTGAAAATCGTGAATTGCAGCGGATTACCGGTAGACAAAAAAGGAGAGGGGATGGGCGATGGAGATAGACCATCTCCGGGATGACATGGGATTATTTCATTTTTTCTGTCCTCTTTAAAGAGAACGTTTGAGCTCAAATTATATAAAATGTTACGCTGGTTGGAATTCATTGTTTTGCACGTCAGTGAAAAATCGTGTACTATTATATGTCCACATTTCCTCCTGCTTTTTTGGCACCGAAGTGTTTAGATGTTCTGAAAGCTCTAGAGCTAGGATGAGCTAGATTAATGAGCTACTTAATTCTAGAGGGATAAGGGTATTCTACAAGAACGCAATTTACATAGTGATAATGGAACTGCCTGCAAAGAAAAAATCTGATGTGTTCCATTCACATGCCTTTCTCTAGATCTCTGTTACAAATTATTGTTAAAAAGCTTATTCTTCATGCTAATCGAGATAAGCATTAGCAGAAATGGTATTATTTCTTGCTTTCTTATAAGTAGAACCAAAATAAGGGAATTTATTAGTCAAGCTATAGTCAAGCTGGTTGTATTGATTGAAATTCCTTTGTTTTTATAACCAGGGATTGACGTTATTCCGTATGAGAAGAGTGTTTTAAAACTGAAAGCACTAACAAAGAATATCTCAAAAAGCTCAACGCTACGAACAATTGTGTATAACATAAATAACTGGTTTAACGGGCTCTACAGTTTTTTATTAAGTAAGTTTTTTTTACTTTCTCTACACGTGCTGTGTACAGTGTGTAGAGAAGGTATTGTATTACACTCAAAATTTCAATACCAAGATTTCACCGGAAATACATGTTTTGGGTGCCCCTGAATCCAAAATAAGCATTTTTGAAAATAGGTCCGTGTGTGTTTGTGTCTGTGTGTCTGTGGACAGCATAGCTCAAAAACGAAAAGACCGTTAAATACCAAACTTGGTATTTAAGTTTGGTATCCTCCAAAGATGCGACACGAAGATTTTCAAGAAAATCCCCCCCTCAACTATCCTTTACATGGATCTTTTCCCGAAAATTTTGATTTTCTCAAAAGTGACTCTAACGATTTTGATTAAAATATCGTATATTAATGATATTTACCTGTCCGTGTGTCTGTGAAAGCGATAACTCAAAAACAAAAAGTCGATAAAATACCAAACTTAATATTTAAGTTTAGTATCTTCCAGGGATGCGACACAAAGATTTTGAGAAAAATCCCCCCACCCCAAACTAACCTTTACATGGAAAACATTTTGAGCATTTTGATTTTCTAAAAAATGGCTCTAACGATTTTGATTTAAATATCGTATATTTAAGATATTTTCCTCACAAATAAAATGTTTATTTTGAACTTTCTGGGAATAGCCTCTGAAGACTACTTTATTCTGGGTCAACTTTAAGGAATTTGCATAACTGCTAAACCGTAACAGATGGATAGAAACTTACCAGACAACAAATTTAGAAAACTTTATAACACACAATTTATGTTATGTGCATTTCTTTCATGGAGATGATTGTTTTTGAGATATTCCTTATTTTTGGTTTCAGCTATAAAAAGCTTATACTTTTCTCATACACGACTTTGTGAACTCGTGTCCATACAAACAAAAGAACTTCAGTCACATAGTAACCAGCTTTTGACTATCACTTTAAATCTATGGTACATCCTTATTTCGCTCCTACTGACAAAGAAAGTCTCTAATAACACTATTTCTGCTATTTTTTTCTTGATTAGCATGAAGTAAATAGAAGCATAAATGTTTTAATAATATCTTTTGCAGAGATGTAGAGAAAGTCATGTGAATGGAAAACATCAGATTTTTTGAGAGTTTATACCCTTTTATTGGTTTCAATTTTAAGGTACTTAAACTTTCCTCAAAATGGAGATCAACTATTATTTCATCTCTTTATTTTACTCCTATTTTAATTCATCACACAGTGATATTTTTAGCCTAGTGTACTCCCATAATTGCTCTTCTACTTGCAAAGAAGCAAGTAATAAGACCATCTCTGTTAATGTTTATCTCAAGTAACATGAAGTACATAAAAGAACATTCTTTTGTAGATAATTTGTTTGTAGAGAAGGTCATGTGAATGTAACTATAAGATTTTTGTCAATATCACTAATTTTAATTTCAGAAAAAGGTGCTTTAACATATTTAAATAGTTGTAGGATGGTAAAATAAGTATCTAAAAGTATAGTAAGAATTAATGCTTGAATAACCTATTTTATCGATTGATACCTGCTAATTAAAACATGTGATTCAATTATAGATACCAAAGAAACAAATGAATAATTAAGTCCATAATCCGGTAAACATCTGCTATTGAAATCTATTTTTTGGTCTCACCAGTTCATTATAAAGAACATAAAAAACTGTAATATTAGTATACCAAAAAAAGGATAACCCATAGTTAGTGAAATAAAACTACAACAATAAAAATAATGAAAGGACCACCCCCAAAATATTTGATTCATAGTTTTTGTATTACTCTTTAACAGTGTTAATGAGCATTCAAATATAATGATCAAAGGGCTAAAAAAATATGATGTATTCCATTCACATAATTATCTCTACATCTCTGTAACAAATTATGGTTGAAAATATTATCCTTATATCTACTTCGAGATAAAAAGTAGTAGCAGTAGTCTTATTACTTGCTTCCTATAGGTAGGAGCAAAATAAGGAACTTTTAAAAGCTATTGCTATGCAATAGTCATTGAAATATGTTTTTTACTTTCTCTATACGTACTATGTACATAGTGTATAGAGAAGGCATTGCATTGTACCCAAGAATTCGATACCGAGATTTCACCGAAAATATATGTTTTGAGCCCACCTGAATCCAAAAAAAGCAAAATCCGTGTGTGTCTGTGTATCTTTGGGCAGCATAGCTCAAAAACGAAAAGACCGTTAAATACCAAACTTGGTATTTAAGTTCAGTATCATCCAAGGATGCGACACGAACATTTTCATTAAATTTCCCCGCCCCCAACTATCCTTCACATGGAAAAATTTCGAAAATTTTGAGTTTTTAAAAATAGCTCTAACGATTTTGGTGAAAATATCATATATTAAAGATATATACTTGACAAATAATATATATATCTTGAATTTTTTGGGAATAGCCTCTGAAGACTACTTTATTCTGGATGAATTTTACGGAATTTTGTGTAACTGGTTAACCATAATAGATAGACAAAAACTTACCACACAAAATATGTAGAGCACATTAAAACACACAATTTATGTTATGTATATTTTTTTCGTGGAGTAGATCGTTTTTTAGATATTCCTTGTTTTTATTTCAGCCATAAAATACTTATACCCTTCTCACGCAGGAATTTGTCAACAACGGAACTTCAGTCACATAGCAACCATCTTTTGCTATCACTTTAACCTATTTTACTCCCTTATTTCGCTTCTACTTTCAGGGAAGCAAATAATAAGACTATTTCTGCTAATTTTATCTCACTTAGCATGAAGTAAATAGAAGTAACATTTGTTGCGGAGATATAGAGAAAGTCATGTGAATGGAACACATCAGATTCTTTTTCCTTGGTCAGGATTAAAACAAAAGAAATATGAAGAGGACTTCATATGTGAGAAATCTCTTTCCATAGCCAAGAGTAATACAAAAGAGATATGAAGAGAGGTGTGAAAAGTTTTAAGTATTCTAAAACTGAAACCAATACTAGGAAATATCTCGGAAACCATTGATTCTACTAAAAGAAAACATCTGATATGTTACACTAACATGACTTTTTTTAACTGATCCACAAATAGACTGCCTATAATAGAGTTTTCTTCTTTCTACACCATGCTAATTGAGATAAATTAGCAGAATGTTCTTATTATTTAGTTTCTTATAAGTAGGAGGGAGTTAAAGGAATGCGCTATGCTAAAACGATATTCAAATGTTTAAAAGCTATCATTTTGCCAATTTCATTGAAATTTGCTTCTTTCCTTGGTCAGGAGTAGCACAAAAGAAAAACAGACACATCCTGATGAGAAAAAAATAAGTATTTTAAAATTGAAACCAATAACAAGAAATATATTGGAAACGGATAACTCTACGCAAAAATGCATATGTATGTTTTAACTAAATCTACATTTTTTGTGTAGTAAGTTTTTGTCTATCCCTTATGGTGTAACTTAAGAAAAATTATGCAAATATCAACCAGAATAAAGTGCTTTTCCGAGGCTATTCCCATTAATTTCAAAATATACATTTTATTTGTTTTGTGAATAACTTAAATATACTGTATTTAAATAAAAACCGTAAGTCATTTTTCATAAAATCAAAATTTTCGAAAATTTTTCCATGTAAAGGGTATTTTGTGTTGCGAGGAATTTCTTTAAAATCTTCGTATCGTATCCTTAGAAGATACGAAACCTAAATACCAAATTTGGTATTTAACAGTCTTTTCGTTTATGAGCATGTACATTGTACATGCGGACTAGAGAAAGCAAAAACAAACAAAAAATCTGATGTGTTCCATTCACATGACTTTCTCTACATCTCTGCAACAAATTGTTGTCAATTAGCTTATACTTTTATTAACTTCATGCTAATCTGGAAAAAATTAGCACAAATAGTCTTATTACTTGCTTCTTTCTAAGTATAAGTGAAATAAGTGAGTACCATAGGTTAAAGTGATAGTCAAAAGCTGGTTGATAAGTGACTGAAGTTACTTTGTTTGTATGGACAGGAGTTGACAAATTCCTGTTTGAGAAATGTGTAAGTTTTACAAACCTAAAACCCAAAACATGCACATGTAAAAAAAAAATCAACTCCACGAAAAAATGTGTATTACATAAATGTGTTTTATCGAGATCTACATTTTGTGTATACCAAGTTTTTGTCTATCTGTTACGGTTTACAAGTTATGCAAAATTCAATAAAAATCATCCAGGAGGAACATTCTCAGAAAATTCAATATATGCATTTTATTTGGGATGTAACTATTTTTAATTTACGAGATTTTAATGACAATTGTAATTCATTTTTCAGAAAGTGAAAAATTTCAAAAATTTTCCATGTAAAGGGTAGTTTGGAGTGGGAGGATTTTCTTGAAAATCTTTGTGTCGCATCCTTGAAAGATAGAAAATCAAAATCAGGTACACACATAGACCTTGTTCTAGAAATACTTCTTTTGGAATCAGGGGACGACCGGTGGTATCTCAACATCGACATTTTGAGAGGAATACAATACCTTCTCTGCTCACTATGCTCATTGTACTTGCGGGTTAGAGAAAGTAAAAATTGTCGAACTTTTTCCATGTAAAGAGTACTTGATGTTGCGGGGTTTTCCTGAAAATTTTCGTATCACATCCATGCAAGATATGGACTTAAATATCAATTTTGGTATTTAAACTTTTTTTACTTTCTCTACACGTACTGTGTATATAGTGTATAGAAGGTAAATATTCAATACTGAGATTTCAACGGAAATGTATGTTCTGAAATTTTTAGAAAAATGTCCTTGTATGTGTCTGCTGTCTGCCTGTCTGTCTGTCTGTCTGTCTGTGTGTATGTGTGTGTGTCTGTCTGTCTTTGGGCAGCATAGCTCAAAAACGCAAAGACCGTTGAACACCAAACTTGGTAAGGAGGCGACATGAAAATTTTCAAGTAAATCCCCTCACATTAAATGGTACTTTTTTCGCAAATTTTGATTTTCTCAAATATGGCTGTAACGATTTTGAATAAAATATCGTATATTAAAAATATTTATCTGACAAATAAAATGTATATCTTGAATTTTCTGGGAATAGACTCTGAAGACTACTTTATTCTGGATGAATTTTACGATTTTTACATAACCCCTAAACCGTAAGAGATGGACAAAAACTTACCGACCATAAAATGTAGAGCACTTTAAAGCACACAATTTATGCTCTACGCATTCTTACGTGGCGTTGATCGTTTTTTAGATATTCCTTGTTTTTGGTTTCAGCTTTAAAAAACTTTCACAGGACTTTGTCAACTCCTATCCATACAAACAAACGGACTTCAATCACTAGCAACCAGCTTTTGACTATCACTTTAACCTATGATACACCCCTAATTTGCTTCTACTTACAAGGAAGCAAGTAATAAGAATATTTCTGTTAATTGGTTCTCGATTAGGATGAAGTAAATAAAAGCATAAGTTTTTTATCAGTAATTTGTTGCAGAAATGTAGAGAAAGTCATGTGAATGGTACACATCGGATGTTCTTTTTCCTGATTCAAGCGTCTTCTGAAAATTTGTTTCCGGTATGAAATTCCTTTGGTGGAAACCAATATCTAATATGCACATTGTGTACATACCTGCTAGGGAAAGTAAAAACTCAAATGTCGAGGGAATCCGTTGAGCTCAGGTTAATATCCTGCAACTAATGTGCATTGTAACAATTTCAATTTTTTTCTCACACAAGCCGTGTGTAGAGCAGGAGATGAATAGGTAGTCAAGCTGACAAATTTAATGCCATAGCCGGGATTTGAACGACGGATCTTGCGGTCTCTAGCCCTGAGGTACTATGGAAACATTCCGGCATGGCATTAAATTTCTCAACTGACTCTTATGTGGTAGAGTAACCGGCTAGAGACCAGGAGATCCGTGGTTAAAATCCTGGCTATGTAATTGAATTTTTCAGTCTGACTCTACCTATTCAACCCCGTTCGTATACACGGTCTCAGTGAGAAAACAATTAAAATTATTGACCATAATAGTTGGGTATACTATGAATCCTGGGACTTAAAGTACCTACAACATTGTAAGTCGCCATTGGGGTTGTCATCTCAAAGTAATTTCAGATCACCTTGTGGTTTACCGGGAAACATTCGAGTCAGTTGAGAAATTCAATGCTATGCCGGCAGGTTGCCATGGTATCTCAGTGGAAGAGCAACCGGCTAGAGACCGGGAGATCCGTGGCTCAAATCCCGGCTGTGGCATTGACTTTTTCAATCTGACTCTACCTATCCAACTCCTGTAAAATGTAAATGCCGTGTTATTTATGTACGCTCTGTGGTTCTCAGCGTCCCATTATAAATTGGACGTGAAATACCGCTTAATTTTGCTCAGAGGCCCCTCTATCAGCCTTGAGGTTCTTTTACGTGCCGTAAATCTACGACACGGGACCAAGAGCTTTACCTCCCTTACGGCCGAAAAAAAACCATAGTCCTTCACCTTGGGTATATACCACGGAGGGCGACATTCAACAGGTCCTGAACTCAAATCTCGCTTAGAAGGTGAAGGTTTTCTTTCGGGGTTTTCTTTTATCCTGAGAATGTCGAGTAACTTTAATGGACCCCGAGATCATTTGAGCATCAGTTCAGCAATTTCATTCACCGTCCGATATGACCGACCAGGTTAAAGGACGTTAAGCTACGAAAAAACAAACAACCTTGTGGTTTACCGGGAAGCATGCGAATTTTTTTTTTTGGTAGTGTTTAACGCCCGCTTTAACTACTAATGGCACCGCAGGCGGTGACACTGATGATACATGAATGATGATGGAGCACCGGTGGAATGCGATGGCGGGGGAAACCGGAGTACCCGGAGAAAACCCGCCCCAGCGCCGCTTTGTCCACCACAAATCTCACATGCGGTCGCTTGGGATCGAGCCCCGGCCGTCTAGGTGAGAGTCCGGTGGTCTAACCACTCGGCCACGGCGCGGCCTTAAACATGCGAATCAGTTGAGAAATGTAGTGCCATGCGGGCATGTTGCCATGGTAGCTCAGTAGTAGAGCAACCGGCTAGAGACCCGCAGATCCGTGGTTGAAATCGCGGTTATGGCATTGAATTTTTCAGTCTGACTCCACCTATCCAATATGCCCATTGCTAGAGAAGGTGAAAACTGAAATGTGGAGTGTATCCACTGACCTCAGGTTAATATCCTACAACCACTAGCACTTCAGTTGCAGTAACCATGACTCCTGCAGTTAATTCGTTTTGCTAGCAAACCAGACTAGTGTCACAACCCTGCGATTCTCCTGCTTTCGTGATTTACATTGTCCATGACCAAAAATAACGTAGCGAAATTACATGATGTGTTTATGTGATTGTTTATCACAGCGACGGCCGACAACGTGCTGTATCATTTCACTGATAAATGTAAGAGATACGGATCTTCATTGTTTGCGCTGAAATATGACGAGCAGTGTGTTAGGATAAAAATAACTTCCATCGCGTTCCTCCCCGTAAACCCCTGGGAAGTGATTCATAAAGCAGGAGCAACAGGAATCCCTTGGTATTCATAATGCGAGCCACAAAAGCATAAACAAGAGCAAAATAAGGAGCTTACGTAAAATCTATAACATTTATATTCCTTGTATTGATCTCCTATTTTTACTTTCTCTATACGTACAATGTACATAGTATATAGAGAAGGTATTTTACTCCACCCAAAAATTCGACACCAAGATTTCACCGGAAATATATGTTTTAGGCTCCCCTTTATCTAAAAAAAGCATTTTCGGAAAAAGGTCCGTGTGTGTGTCCGTGTATCCGCGTGTCTGTGAACACGATAACTCAAAAACGAAATGTAGGTAAAATACCAAACTTGGCAATTAAGTTTAGTATCTTCCAAGGATGCGACACGAAGATGATGAGAAAAATCCCCCCACCCCCAACTACCCTTTACATGGAACTTTTTTCGTAAATTTTGATTTTCTCAAAAATGGCTCTAACGATTTTGATTAAAAGATCGTATATTAAAGATATGTACCTGAGAAATAAAATGTATATCTTGAATTTTATGGGAATAGCCTCTGAAGAGTAGTTTATTGTGGATTAATTTTACTGAATTTTGAATAACTGCTAAACTGTAAGAGATGGACAGAAACTTACCACACAGAAATGCAGAGCTCGTTAAAACACACAATTTATGTTAAATACATTTTTTTCGTGGAGTTCGTCGTTTTTGAGACATTCTTATTTTTGGTTTCTGCTATGAAAAACTTATACTTTTCTCATACAGGAATTTGTCAATTGATGTCCATACTAACAAGGAAGTAATATGGCTATCTCTGCTAACTTTTTTACTGATTAGCATGAAATGAATAGAAGTATAAGCTCTTTAAGAATAATTTGTTGCAGAGATGTAGAGAAAGTCATGTGAATGGTGCACATCAGATTTTTTTCTCGATTTAAGAGCGTGTATGACTGAAATATTAAAATTCCACACCAGTAATGTTGTATTTCTGAAATGTATACCACAGGTGTGATATAATGCAGAAAAGTTACAGCAAAAATGCCATTCATTTTGCTCTAATGGTTAGAAAGCATTGTCAAATTGTTGTTTTTAGCAGAAATAGTCTTATTACTTGATTCCTTGTTAGTAGAAGCGAAATAATGGAGTACCATAGGTTAAAGAGATAGTCAAAAGCTAGTTGCTATGTGACTGAAGTTTGTATGACAGAAGTTGACAAATTCATGTATGAGAAAAGTGTAAGTTTTTCAAGGCTGAAACTAAAAACAAAGCATATCTAAAAAACGATCAACTCCACTAAAAAAATGTAAATAACGTAAATTGTGTGTTATAATCTGCTCTACATTTTTGTGTGATAAGTTTTTATCTATCTCTTACGGTTTAGCAGTTATGCAAAATTCCGCAAAATTCATCCAGTATAAAGTAGTCTTCAGAGGCTATTCCCAGAAAATTCAAGATATACATGTTATTTGTCAGATAAATATCTTTAATATACGACATTTTAATCAAAATCGTTAGAGCCATTTTTGACAGAATAAAAATTTTCGAAAGTTTTTCCATGTAAACGTAGTTGAGGTTGGGGAGTTTTTCTTGAAAATCTTCGTGTCGCATCCTTGCAAGATACCAAACTTAAATACCAAATTTGGTATTCAACGCTCTCTTCGTTTTTGAGCTGTCGACAGACACACAGACTCACACATACGCAGGCACACACACACACACGGAACTTTTTTGAAAAATACTTTTTTTTTGGATTCAGGGAGGCCCAAACGTGTATTTCCGGTAAAATCTCGATACTGAATTTTTGGGTGGAATGCAATACCTTCTCTATACACAATGTACATAGTACATGTAGAGAAACTAAAAATAACGTCCATCGCGTTCTCCCCGTAAACCCCTGGGAAGTGATTCATAAAGCAACAGCAACAAAAATCCCTTGATATTCATAATGCGAGCCAAAGTAGTATAAACAAGAGGAAAACAAGGAGCTTACATAAAATCTATAACGTTTTGTATTCCTTGTAATAATCTCCTATTTTTACAATGTCAGCTGTTTTCTCGATTTAATCATTGTGTAGGATCATTCAAAATCACTTCAAACTTTAAACCGTTATAAACATTACCTCTCAACAAATAAAAACAAAACAAAACAAAAAAGTCACACGGGACAAACAATGGGGTTTTATAAAATATTGGGAAGATGTACTCCATTCTCTTGTTCAACGTAAACCATTCTTTCTTCAGATGATGTCAGTATATTAGCAATTTCTTAGGAGATGGCGTCTTTCAGTTGTAGGGTTGTTAGATAAGTCTGGAAACTCTTTCTTTAACGTAACCCCACAACCGAAAGTCGATTCGGATTGAGAACTGGAAATTATAGCGGAGACTTTGTTGGAAATTCTCTACTGATGACTCACTTGTCAAAAATATGGGTAATTAATTTAATTTAATCACATAAGGGGTTGGAGAGGTAGAGCCAGACTGAAAATTTTAATGCCATAGCCGGGATTTGCATCACGGGCCTTCCGGTCTCTGGTAGATGATTCGGCGATCATCCCCTCTGCAGATTTCAACACCTTTGCTTTCTTCGGAGCCATCTTTCGACTGTACTTTTGTCTCTGGAGTGTACTAGTGTATCCAGTTTCTTTACAGTTAAGTATAACTGTTAGGATTGCGACGGAAAAGTGTCAAACCAGCTTCCGAATCAATCACACGATTGCATTTATAGTCTCCATTGAGAGCAAACGCCTTATCCATCTTTTCGAGACCTTTGTCAGATTTAATTTTTGGTGCAAAATTGAGAACATTGTACCTTGTGATAGGCCTGTGGCCTCTACTATTTTGCGAACCTTGATCCGTCGATCACTCAACACCATGTCCTGGAGTTTGTCAATTTTTTCGGGGGAATTCACTTCTATTGGACGTCCGGAATGATATTCATCATTTGTGGATGCACAGCTACGTTTAAGTTCATTTATACAATTGTAAATTGTTGCAAACGCAGGAGATGTGCCATGAACTTCATCCAACACGGGCTTTATCTCTTTCGGTGTTAAATCTTTTAAATGGAGGTTTGTTCCATCTTTCTCAAAAAGCACAAGATTATGAATTAATCGCCTTTGGCAACGAAACCACTTTAACTCCATCTAGTAAGAGACGACGGTTTCTAAATACAAACTTGTTTCGATGCTACGAGCGTAATTTGTTGGATTTTCTAACGATTTATTGAACGCCCCTAGTATTCTAAATAACTGCTACTTCCGCACAAGTCATTTGAAGCACTGGAGTTAGAAACATAAAGATAGTTGAAAATTATAATGCTGTAGTCGGGATTTAAACCGTGAATAAAATTATTTTGAGATGGCATACCTCAATGATAACTTGCAATGTCCTGTCGAATACCATGAATAGCTAAAATGGAAGGTAATTCGACGTTGACAACAACATTGAAGAAACGCTTGGAAACCATTAGGATGAGATACTTTGATTAGCGGGTCAGGGAAACACACGGAGTATCTGGAGAAAGATTAAGAATCGCCTCTGTGATGTTAGTAAACAACAAATAATTGCGGAATGTACAGAGAAGATTTCATAGGAAGTACAGTCTGGGCTAAAATCGGAGTGGGGTATGGAGCAATACATCAAAACAGGTACCAAACTCATTAGACCTCGCGGGGATTAGACTAAGAGCATGGCGGATGATAAAATGGTATGAGAATTTGCCCCATTTGCGAGTAGGATTGGCAAGAAGTGGGGTGCGGTAAAATGGAGGATAAAAGTGTTTACTACCGCGAATGGAGAGTTAGGGACATGTGGGATGCTACTGCCAGGCATAGAAGATGGATAAATGTCTACGTAAGGGGAATCGAAGTGCCCTGTCTTGGCAGTGTTAAAGTCTGACGCATTTATCTCAGCAACAATTTAAGATAATGAGTCATTTGTTCAAGGAATATTCAGCAACACCTTTATTGTTGATTGATGAAAATTAGAATATATCTATTGATTGGAACATTTTCGAAAAAAGTTCTATGTAAAGGCTAGTTGTGGATGGGGGGATTTTCTTGAAAATCTTCGTGTCGCATCCTTGGAAGATACCAAACTTAAATACCAAGTTTGGTATTCATCGGTCTTTTCGTTTTTGAGCTATGCTGTCGACAGACACACAGACACACACCCACACAGACACACTCACAGACCTAATTGTAAAACTGCTTTTTTATTCAGGGGGACGGTAGCATCGTATACTTTAACTCTAGACTAACTTGTATCTACAGTTCATGTCAATAGCTTGTTTAGTTTTCGAATAACAGCATTTTAAGGCAACTTTAGAGTTTTCACGAAAATGAAGGGTTTGGAAAAACGAGCAGTGCTTGAATTCCATTTGAAAGGCCTAACGCCTAAAGAAATCAAGGAGGAAATGGACAGTAAATTAAAAGATTTTGCCCCTTCATATTCAATGATTAAAAGGTGGGTTGCAGAGTTTAAAATGGGACGTACGAGCACTAGTGATGAGCCTAGCTCTGGACGCCCTGTAGAACTGAGAACTCTAGAGATAATTGAAAAAAAATCGTCGTTTGGTACTGAAAGACCACAGATTAAAGTTCTTTGAGATAGCAGAGGATATAAACATATCAAAACAACGTTCAGGTAATACTTTAACTAGTGTTTTGAGCTTTTACAAGGTCGGTACACGATGGGTGCCGCGTTTGTTGACACCTGATCAAAAGTTGCAAAGAAAATCTGTTTCTGTTAAGAATGTAGAACTCTACCGTAAAATTCCCACTTTGAGGGTTATTACGATGGATAAAACTTGGATACATCACTACACTCCAGAAAGTAAATCAGTCAAAACAGTGGATTGCGCCAGGGGAACGAACTTCAAAAAAGGCAAAGTCAATTTTGGCAGCGAACAAGATTATGGCGAGTGTTTTCTGGGATGCACAAGGAATTATTTTGATTGATTACGGAAAAAAGTGTAAACGTATCACTGGTGACTACTACGCAAGTTTACTGCAACGTTTAAGTGATAAGGTGAGAAGAAAAAGACTACCACCTTGTTTCCAAACCTGAAAAAACCTCTTGGAGGACGAAGTTTTCACAGCTACGAGGATGTCATTGATGTGGTAAACAGCTGTTTCGAGGGTCTTGATAAATCTCAATACAGAGTTGGTTTAATTAAATTAGAACACCCATATGACAAATGTGGAGATTATGTTGCGAAATAAAACTATGTACATAGTGTATAGAGAAGGTAGGGCACTCCACCAAAAAATTCGATACCGATATTTCACCGGAAATATATGTTTTAGGATCCCCAATATCCAAAAAAAGCATTTACACAAAAAGGTCCATGTGTGTGCGTATGTGTGTATATGTGTGTGTCTGTGTATCTGTGAACACGATAACTCAAAAACGAAAAGTCGGTAAAATACCAAACTTGGTATTTAAGTTTAGTATCTTCCAGGGCTGCGACACGAAGATTTTGAGGAAAAATCCCCCCACCCCAAACTACCCTTTACATGGAACTTCTTTCGAAAATTTTGATTTTCTCAAAAATGGCTGTAACGATTTTGATTAAAATTTCGTATATTAAGGATATTTACCTGACAAATAAAATGTATATCTTGAATTTTCTGGGAGTAGCCTCTGAAGACTACTTTATTCTGGATGAATTTTACGGAATTTTGAATAACTGCTAAACGAGAAAAGATGGACAAAAACTTATCAACGAAAAATATAGAGCATTTTAAAACACACAATTTATGTAATATACATTTTTTGTGGAGTTCATCGTTTTTGAGTCATTTCTTGTTTTTTGTTTCTGCTATGAAAACTTCTCATATAGGAATTAGTCAACTGCTGTCCATACAAACTAAGGAACTTCAGTGACATAGCAACCAGCTTTTGACTATCGCTTTACCCTACGGTACTCCCTTATTTCGCTTCTACTTACAAGGAACCAAGTAATAAGACTATTTCTGCTATTTTTTTCTGATTAACATGAAGTAAATAGAAGTATAAGCAATTTGTTGCAGAGATGTAGAGAAAGTCATGTGAATGATACACATCAGATTTTTTTTTTAAATGCTGTTGTCATTGAGAGGCCCGGGACTTATCGAACCTAATATTAAGTCATTCCTACCGGGACTAAGTAGTAATGATATTGTAAGTCGCTATTAGTGTGTGTGATCTAAACAAATGGAGATCTCCTTGTATTGCTTACCCAGAAATACGCGGACCAATTGGAACTTGAATTCTATTTATTGTTATGATAGTTTAGAGCAACTGAACCAAGAGCAGGAGGTTCGTGCTTCAAATCTCGTCTATGGCATTGAATTTTTCATTCTGCATCTATCATAATTCATTCTCTTTCGTCGAGAAAAAGAGTATAACACTAATAAAACACACACACATGTCAATGTCTGCGCATGAAGGTAAATACAACATTAACATTAGAAATTTCGACCAATTAGAAAACTTCCCCACCTGCTCATTCATACAAGTATTATCCCACACACCAAAACTCGCTCATATACAGGTGGAGGGGGAGAGGGAGAGATAGAGAGCTATCCAAATATGAAAAGCCAGTTGGGTTAAATATACTTGACCCAACAGTCTGTAAAAGAGAGGGATTCAAGGGCCACACAAAATATTCCAGCCATATTCACAGCACACAACTGGATTTATACTTCATTTATATGAGTGTACTTCAGTTTAATTTTGCACAGGAAATATTGAACAGAATTTTGGAATATTCTATGGAGTTTCGTTTTTAAAATGGACATGTTCTATCTTCGCAGAAAACTTTATGTGCACTGATAAAGAAAAGTTCACATGTACATAAATTGTTTACTTTCTCTACACGTACTATGTACGTAGTGTGTAAAGAGAAAGTATTGCACTACACCCAAAAATTCGATACCGAGATTTTACCGGAAATAAAAGTTTTAGGGTCCCCTATATCTAAAAAAAAAGCATTATCACAAAAAGGTCCGTGTGTCCGTGTGTCTGTCTGTAAACATGATAACTCAAAAACGAAAAGTTGGTAAAATACCAAACTTGGTATTTAAGTTTAGTATCTTCCGAAGACACTACACGAAGACTTTGACAAAATTCCCAACACCCCAAACTACCCTTTACACGGAACTTTTTTCGAAAATTTTGATTCTCTCAAAAATGGCTTTAACCATTTTGATGAAAATATCGTATATTAAACATATTTACCTGACAAATAAAATGTATATCTTGAATTTTCTGGGAATAGTCTCTGAAGACTATTTTATTCTGGATGAATTTTACGGAATTTTGCATAACTGCTAAACCGAAAGAGATGGACAAAAACGTACCACATAAAAATGTAGAGCATGATAAAATACACAATTTATGTTATATACATTTTTTCGTGGAATTTTTGATTTGAGATATTTCTTGTTTTTTGTTTCAGCTTTAAAAACTATATTTTCCTCATACAGGACTTTGTCACCTCCTGTCCATACAAACAAAGGATTTTAAGTCATATAGCAACCAGCTTTTGACTATCATTTTAAAGTATGGTACTCCCTTATTTCCCTTCTACTTACAAGAAAGCAAGTAATAAGACTAATGCAGCTAATTGTTTCTCGATAAGCATGAAGTAAATAGAAGTATAAGCTTTTTAACAATAATTTGTAGCAAAGATGTAGAGAAAGTCATGTGAATGGAACACATCAGATTTTTTACTATCTTTACTTACTGCATATGTGGTACATGAGTGGATAAGGTACTGTATTCCAACCAAAAATTCGATACCGGGATTTTGGCGGAAATATTCGTTTTGTGGTCTCCTGTACAAAACAGACATTCTTAGAAAAAGGTCCGCCTGTGCGTCCGTGAACAACTCAGATACTCTTATGTGTTCCATTCACATGACTTTCTCTACATCGCTGTATCAAATTATTGTTAAAATCATATTCTTCTATCTAATTTATGGTAATCCAGATAAACGTTAGCAGATATTTTCTAATTACTTATCCATTATAAGTAGAAGAAAAATAAGGGAATTCACTAGACTAAAACGAATGTCAAATCTCTTAAAAGTGGGATGCCACGTGGTTGAAATCCGTTTATAGAAACGGGCCAGAAGTGTACAACTTTTCGTGTGAGAAAAGTACACAAATAACAAGGAATATCTCCAAAATTGTCAGTTTCACGAATAAAACGTCATCTATATTTTTTGTGTAGTAAATTTCTGTCTATTTCTTTCGGTTTGCTACTTGTGTTAAATTCACCAGAATTCATTCAGCAGAGGTTTTCAGAGGCTATTCCAAGAAGATGCAAGATATACATATCTTTAATATACGCCACTTCAATTAAAATCGTTACAGCCATTTTTGAGGAAATCAAATTTCTCGACTTTGTTTTCATGTAAAGGATTTTTTAGAACGGGGAGATTTTTCTCAAAACCTTCCTGTCACATCCCTGTAAGATAATATATTTAAATACTAACTTTCTTGCTTAATGGTCTGCGATATTCAGTTGTTGCCTTGCTTAGCAGCAGTGCTGACAACATGTTAACTTTCTCGTAAAGAACGATAACATTCTATACAATGTAGATAGTGTAGCAGTGGTAATTTTGCTCTCTTCGTCTGCTTCAGGAAATTCCATGTTCATGACACTGAAAACATCAGTCATTTTATGGATCGATACGAGCTTTCAGGGTCATAGGCTACTTGAATGAGGCCGTGGACGCGTAAACCAAAGTTGGCTACATTGGAGTGTTTGTTATAACAACACTGAGTGAGCTCGCCTGAGTATTAGCGTTTCTGCATCACATTCAACAGGTCGTGAGTTCGAATCTCGCATAGGGTGAGTTACCCGGATAAGGTTTTTGTCGGGGTTTTCCCTTATCCTGAGAAGGCGAATGTCGAGTAGCTTTAAGCTCCAGGGATCTAGTGATAATGTGAACATCATTTCACCTATTTCATTCATCGTCTGAAATGACCAATCAGGTTAAAGGACATTAAGCTAAAAAAAAATAATAATTGAGTGACTGAATTTTCTACTTTTATTACTACTGACATCTGGCATCAAGTGTCTAAAAAAGAACTTAACACATATAGCGTTAACCGTGTGGGTATCAGATGCTGGTAAGTCGGTGTTAAAGCAAAGCAGGTTGAGAAAATGGCTTAGAATGTCTTTAAAACTACTGCCCGGGTATAGAAATATCGATTTTTAGCAGCTCGTTACTAGCGCTCTCAAGATTTAATGTCGCAAAAATCTGTAAAATTTCGGACTAATCACTTGACAGTGCGACACTGAGCATTCATTAACTACGTTCTTGAGTAAAGTAGCCTACTCTGGAAGTGTTTTTGTAACTGCTCTGGTGCTTAATGCATAACGCGGGAAGCTGCTAGCCTAAAGGTCATGAGTTCCACTCCTGTCATAGAGTAAATGCTTTTTATTATTATTATTATTATTATTATTATTATTATTATTATTATTATTATTATTATTATTATTATTATTATTATTATTATTATTATTATTATTTTCATTCCAGACGTGGTGCCGCGATACGTGGCGTACTGTCACTTCAGAAACTTATAGCCGTTACTTCGAAATTTCAATAGACACACCATAGGTCTCCTATCTAAAATTATTTATTCAAGTACTCTACATATTCTGTGAAAATATTTCGGAATAGTTCATTAAAACCCTGTATATATACATCAGCATTTACAATTTAACTTCTTCAGTTATACACAACATACGAAGAAGCATTCGAAAAGTTTAAGAGGTACTTTGGCTTAGGAAAATTAACAGACCGGTCCTTAAAGACTCATAGAGATCAATCTGACCAAAATAACTGGTGGATATAAGTTTTCTGAGTTTCCGGAATGAAAAAATTATGTTCCCTTTACCAAAACGTTGTTTACACAGGTTCTTCATCTCGCCTGTTGAATCCTGCGCGATAAGATCTCGCTTAAAGGCAGCTTTGAAAAGACAGGAAGGCGGCCCCGCAGTTAGCGATAGCATCGCCCTCTTTATTACTCTGATAGTCGCACGTCTTTGTAACTTGTTTATCAGAAAGGCAGCCAGTATCTTCCGCATCTCAATTCAATTTCCCATTCATTCCGAGCCAGGTACTCTCTCTTTGTAGGCATGGATTTTTATTATACCTCTCTCTGCTTTTATCACACTTCTCCACACCCTTTTTCTTCGGGCGAGTTAAACGTTTCAAATATAAAATTACGTGATATCTACAAGAGGCATCCAGAAATAAACGGATGATTTAGCATAACAAAATAATGAAAGGCAGTAAAAGTGCAACACGAAGTTCATTCCCAGCGACTGCAGTCAAATGTGCCTATAGTAAAGGAACGGGGAGGGCCCAGGTAAAATAAGCGGTGTGGATGCACGGGTGCTGAAGGATTTACATATATCTACAGTATGTACAATGTACATAGGGATAGAGAAGTATTGTATTCCACCCAAAAATTTAATACCGAGATTTCACCGGAAATACATGTTTTAGGATCCCCTGTATCCAAAAAAAAGCATTTTCACAAAAAGGTCCGTGTGTGTGTGTCCGTGTGTCTGTGAACACGATAACTCAAAAACGAAAAGTAGCTAAAATACCAAACTTGGTATTTAAGTAGTATCTTCCAGGGATACGGCACGAAGATTTTGAGAAAAATCCCCGAACTACCCTTTACATGGAACTTTTTTCCTAAATTTCGATTTTCTTAAAAATGGCTCTAACAACTTTGATTAAAGTATCATATATTAAATATTTACCCAGCAAATAAAATGTATATCTTTAATTTTCTGGGAATAGCTTCTGCAGACCTGTTTATTCTGAATGAATTTTGCTTAATTTTACATAACTAGTAAACCGTAAGAGATAGATAAAAACTTACTCTTCAAAAAAATTAGGTTTTGTTAAAATACACAAGTTATGTCATACACATTTTTCTCGTGAAGCTTACCGTTTCCGAGGTATTCATTGTTATTAGTTTCAGTTGTGAAGTACTTATACTTTTCTTTTGTTCTACTCCTGGCCAAGAAAAGCGATTTGCAATGACAATCGTATAACGACAGCTTTTAAAACATTTGACTGTTGGTTTAGCCTAGTGTATTCCCTTATTTTCTTCCTACTTATACGGAACTAAATAATAAGAACATTGTGCTATTGAGTACCACGATTAGCTAGGTGCAGAAAGAAGAAGAATCTTATGTATGAGGTTTGTAGAACAGCTAGATCAAATCATGTGAGTGTAACACATTAGATTTTTATATTAAAAGAAAATACTGCGGTTTTATTGCAGAAATATTAATATTTTTGCAATATAAGACAGCTGTAACTAGTCTATACCCCCGCCGCTGAATCCCTGCACTTGATAGCTTGGGTAGTTTCGCTATGTTGCCTTTGCGGCGTTGCCAGAGTAACTAGTAAACAACAACAGCTGATTACAAATCCCTCTGTCGTGTATAACGACGAATATTAACAGTGTACATAGTAAATGAATGCCGATGAATAATGAAACTAATTCGTTATTATTGATGTTAACTGAAAATACAGTGATACTGTAACGCATGTAGCATACATACGTATTTACGACAGTATAAAGCAAAAATACAAAATAGCTTGTTACAATGAGAGAAAGGAATAACAAAGTGATTTTCACGGTTTAGAATTTTAATGGCTCAATTCCATCAAAGTCTCCGTCATCATCATTCTCTGAAGCATCATCGTCATTGTCATCATCAACATCGTCATTTTTGTCACCAAGTGGTTCACATTCACTGATGATTCCGTCTAATTCCTGTGCTTTTTGTATTATTTTGTGAACATGATTCACTTTCTGCTTCCATGAAGCCGCGTCCACCCTCGCAACACCTCCCAGCAAAGGTCACTTCTACAATTGTGCTCCCTCACGTACAAACACCAAAACACTGTCAACAAATATAAATAACAACGAATAATACGTAGCTTGCACAGAACAGCTCAACGCACTTGTTAGGAGCTCACAAACTGAGCACGTAGTTGGAAATAGCCAGCTATTGCAATGATGCGGCATCTAGATGCGTTTCCGTTGTCTGAATGCTTCTTTGTGATTGGTTTAGAAAGTGCAAGGATTCAGCAGCAGAGTATAGTTTTATTGTTGAAGGTTAGTGTCATACGAAAATACAAAAAAGTCGATAAAAAGTACAAAAAACTTTAATTAATCATCTTTTTTGCATATGTGCAACACTATGCAATTAAGGGTTAAAATCTCTCAGGAGTATCTTCCGCATCTCAATTCAATTTTCCATTCATTCCGAGGCAGTCTTCTTCCAGTCTTTGTAGGCATGGATTTTTACTTTCTCTAGTCCCATATGTGCAATGTACATAGGGATAGAGAAGTATTATAATACTTTCAAAAACTCAATACCGCGATTTCACCGGAACTACAGGTTTTGGGGCCCCTGAGTCCGAAAAAACATTTTTAAAAAAAGGTCTGAGTGTATGTCTGTGGACAGCATAGCCCCAAAACGAAAAGACCCTTAAGTACCAAACTTGGTATTTAGATTTAGTATCTTCCAAGGATGCGACACAAAGATTTTCAAAAAAATCCCCCACCACAAACTACCCTTTATATAGAAAAAATTTTGAAAATTTTGATTTTCTTGAAAATGGTTCTAACGAATTTGATTAAAATCCCGTATATTAAAACTATTTAAGTCCGAAATAAAATGTATATCTCGAATTTTTTAGGAATAGCCTCTTAACAATAACTCCATGGCACGACAGCTCACGGGGAACCTTGGCCTACCACCCGGCCGCTGCGTCCCCCATCTCGGTCCACTACAGACGTCATGGATGGGGTGCAGTATTGGAGGGTGAGACGTGGTCAGTGCCTCGAGTCCCCCCGGCCGGTTAATGCGGTCCTCACGACCTGGAGCCGCTACTTCTCCATCAAGTAGCTCCTCAATTGGCCCCCCAGGGACCTTACGAGGCTGAGTGCACCCCGGGCCAGGTCTCCCAGCGGGCGAAAAATCCCCACGCCGGTACTGGGGATCGAACCCAGGTCTCCCGCTTAGCAAGCAGCAACGCTACCACCGCGCTAAGGAGACGACCAATAGCCTCTTAAGACCTCTTTATTCTGGTTGAATTTTGCTTAACTACTATACCGTAAGACATAGAAAAAAACCGCACTACACAAAAAATGTACATCACGACAAAACACACAATTTATGTCCTCTACGTTTTTGTTGTGGAGGTAACCGTTTCTGAGATATTCCTTGTTATTGGTTTCCATTGTGAAGTACTTAAACTTTTCTCAGACAGGAAGTGTCCGCTTCTCTTTTGTTCTACTCCTGGCCAAGCAAAGGAGTGATTCGCAATGACAATCGCATAACAATAGTTTTTAAAATATTTGACAATCATTTTAGCATAGTGCATTCCTTTATTCTCTTCTACTTATTAGGAACTGAGTAATAAAATTCTGCTAATATTTATCTCGATTAGCATTGTGTACAGAAAAGAAGAATAATCTTTTGTAGCAGGTCTGTAGATCAAATAGAGAAAGTCATGTGAGTGTAACGCATCAGACTTTTATTATAGCTCTCTCTGCTTTTATCACACTTCTCCACACCCTTTTCCTTTCGGCGAGTTAAACGTTTCAAATATGAAATTACGTGATATCTACAAGAGGCATCCAGAAATAAATGGATGATTTAGCATAACAAAATAATGAAAGAAAGTAATAGTGCAATACGAAGTTCATTCCCAGCGACTGCAGTCAAATGTGGCTAAAGTAAAGGACGAGGAGGGCCCAGGTAAAATAACCGGTATGATGACACTCTTGGATTTGACTGCAGTTGCATGGATTTTGTTTAACCATTTATGCAAAATTCTGCAAAACTCATCCAGAAGAAAGAGATCTTCAAAGACTATTCCTAGAAATTTCAAACTATACAATTTAAATGTGATGTTAATAGTTTTAATATACGGTATTTTAATCAAAATCGTTAGAGCCATTTTTGAGAAGCACAATATTTTCACAATTTTTTTCCATATAAAGGGTAGCTTTTTTTTTTACTTTCTCTATACGCACTATGTGCATAGTGTATAGAGAAGGTACTGTATGACACCCAAAAATTCGATACAGAGGTTTCACCGGAAATACATGTTTTGAGATCCCATGAATCCAATTTTTTTATAAAAATGTCCTTGTGTATGTGTGTGTGGGTAGTATAGCTCAGAAGCGAAAGTCCGTTAAAAACTAAATTTGGTTTTTAGGTGTGGTATCTCCCAAGGATGTGACACAAAGAGTTTCAAGAAAAACCCCCTTTCCCAACTACACTTTACATGGAATTTTTTTTTTCGAAATTTTTGATTTTCTCAAAAATAGCTCGTATGATTTTGATTAAAATATCGTATATTTAAGATATTTACCTGGCAAATAATATTTATATCTTGAATTTTCTGGGAATAGCCTCTGAGGACTACTTTATTCTGGACGAATTTTACGGAATTTTGCATAACTGCTAAACAATAAGAGATGGACAAAAACTTACCACACAAAAAATATAGAGCACGTTAAAACACACAATTTATGATATACATTTTTTCGTGGAGTTGATCGTTTTTAAGATATTCCTTGTTATTGGTTTCAGCTTTGAAGAACTTATACTTTTCTCATACAGGAATTTGTCAACTCCTTCCATACAACAAGGGAACTTCAGTCACACAGCAACCAACATTTGACTATCACTTTAACCTATGATACTCCCATATTTAGCTCTACTTACAAGGAAGCAAGTAATAAGATTATTTCTGCTAATGTTTTCTCGATTAGCATGAATTAAATAGAAGCATAAGCGTTTGAATAGTACGTTTTTGCAGATATGTAGAGAAAGTCATGTGAATGGAACTCATCAGATGTTTTTAATCTGTTTTTGTAGGCGAAACCACTGGGTCCGGTGGTTTTCATATTTAGCGCGAGGTTATATTCGAATCCGTTAAGGTTAGTGTATGTATATAAATTTATGTTTCTAATTACTTTCTCTAGCCCCGTATGTACAATTTACATAGGCGTAGAGAAGTATTGTATTCCGCCCAAAAATTCTATGTCGAGATTTCACCGGAAATACATGTTTAGGACCCCTGAGTCCAAAAAAAAAAGGTATTTTCAGAAAAAGTTCCGTGTGTGTGTCTGTGGACAGCATAGCTCAAAAATGAAAAGACGGTTGAATACCAAACTTGGTATTTCGATTTAGTATCTTCCAGGGATGCGATACGAAGATTTTCAAGAAAAATTCCCTACTCCTAACTACCCTTTACATGGAACATTTTTCGAAAATGTTGTTTTTATTAAATATGGCTCCAAAGATTTTGATTAAAATATCACATATTAAGGCCATTTCTATTACAAATAAAATGTATATCTTGGATTTTCTTGGAATAGCTTCTAAAGACCTGTTTATTCTGGATGAATTTTGCTTAATTTAGAATAACTAGTAACCCGTAAGAGATAGAAAAAAACTTGCTGTACAAAAAATGTAGATATTGTAAAAATACACACGTTATGTCATTAACATTATTTTCGTGGAACTTACCGTTTCAGAGTTATTCCTTGTTATTAGTTTTAGTTGTGAAGTACTTATACTTTTCACAGATGGAAGTGTTCGTTTTTCTATTGTTCTACACCTGGCCGAGTAAAGAGGCGATTTGCAATGACAGTCACATAACGACAGTTTTTAAAACATATGACTATCACTTTAGCCTAGTGCATTCCCTTAGTTCGAGTCTACTTATAAGGAACTAAGTAACAAAATTCTGCTGTTTATCTCGATTACCGTGGTGTTGATAGAAGAATTATCTTTGGAGGACGTTTGTTTGTAGAGTAGCAAGAGAAAGTCATGTGAGTGTAACGCATCAGATTTTTACTTTCTCTATACGCACTATGTACATAGTGTATAGAGAAGGTATTGCACTCCAGCCAAAAATTCGATACCGAGATTTCACCGGAAATATATGTTTTAGGGTCCCCAATATCCAAAAAAAGCATTTTCACAAAAAGGTCCGTGTGTGTGTGTGTGTGTGTGTGTGTGTGTGTGTCCGTGTGTCTGTGATCACGATAACTCAAAAACGAAAAGTCGGTAAAATACATAACTTGGTATTTAAGTTTAGTATCTTCCAGGGACGCGACACGAAGATTTTGAGAAAAATCACCCCACCCCAAACTACCCTTTACATTGATTTTTTTTCAAAAATTTTGTTTTTTTTTCAAAATGGCTCTAACGATTTTGATTAAAATTTCGTATATTAAAAATATTTACCTGACAAATAAAATGTATATCTTGAATTTTCTGGAAATAGCCTCTGAAGACTACTTTATTCTGGATGAATTTTTCATAACTACCAAACCGTAAGAGATGGACAAAAACTTAACCCACAAAAAATGTAGAGCACGTTAAAACACACAATTTATGTTATATACATTTTTTTCGTGGAGTTGATCGTTTTTGAGATATTCCTTGTTCTTGGTTTCAGCTTTGAAAAACATGCTTTTCTCATACAGGAATTTGTCAAATCCTGTCCATACAAACAAAGGAACACAGTCACATAGCAACCAGCATTTGATTATCACTTTAACCTATGGTACTCCCTTATTTCGCTTCTACTTACAAGAAAGAAAGAAAGAAATAAGACTATTTCTGCTAATTTTTCTCGATTAACATGAAATAAAAGCTTTTTAACATTACTTTGTTGAAGAGATGTAGAAAGTCTTGTGGATAAAACACATCAGATATTTTTAGCCCTCACTAACCGATCCAATACACCCCTCACAAATTCCACATGGATATGAATAAGCTTTTCAAAACTTTTCTCGACATAATATCTGAAGCGTGAGAACTTGTGTATAGAAGTTGCTGAGGAAACCGATATGATCCTGGATCTTGTGACTCGCGGCAGTAATTACAGCCAGGTCGCTAGGCAACCAAGAAGATGCGGTCGGTGCTTAAATTAGGACGATATTAGACTGTGAGCGCTCGCGTCACTCCTCGAAATGAGGGAGTGTAAGCTTCACTAACTTCGCTTTCTTAAGGCAATCTGCACTTCCTTTGGAAACTGATCTTTCAAAGAGATGTTCTGCCCTCTGGGTGAAAATGGTGATACTCTGGGGTAGACATCACCAAAATATGTCGATAAACATGGAAAGCTGTACTTAATGTGTAGAAGGGAACAAGCGAATTTCACTGAGGGATGTTGTGCCAGGTATGACCTAAAAAAATCTGATGTGTTCCATTCACATGACTTTCTCTACATCTCTGCAACAAATTATTGTTAAAAAGCTTATGCTTCTATTTACTTCAAGCTAATCGAGAAAAATTAAGCAGAAATAGTCTTATTACTTGTTTTCTTATAAGTAGTAGCTAAATAAGGGAGTACCATGGGTTTATGTGATAGTCAAAAGCTGGTTGCTATGCCAATGAAGTTCCTTTGTTTATATGGATCGGAGTTGACAAATTCCTGTATGAGAAAAATATGTTTTTCATAGCAGAAACCAAAAATAAGGAATGTTTCAAAAACGACGAACTCCACGAAAAAAAATTATATAACATAAATTGTGTGTTTTAACGTGTTCTATATTTTTTGTGTAGTAAGTTTTTGTCCACCTCTTACGGTTAAGCAGTTATTCAAAATTCTGTAAAATTCATCCAGAATAAAGTACTCTTCAGAGGCTATTCCTAGAAAATTCAAGATCTACATTTTATTTGTCAGGTAAATATCTTTAATATACGAAATTTTAATCACAATCGTTAGAGCCATTTTTGACAAAATCAAAATTTTCGAAAAATGTTCCATGTAAAGGGTAGTTGGGGTGGGGATTTTCTTGAATATCTTCGTGTTTGATATTTAACGGTCTTTTCGTTTTTGAGCTATGCTGTCCACAGACACACACAATAAACAAACAAACAGAGAGACACAGCACGTACATTTTTCTAAAAATGTTTTTTTTTTATTCTGGGGGATCTAAAATATTTATTTTCGGTGAAACCTCGGTATCGAATTTTTAGTGGAGTGCAATACCTTCTCTATACACTATGTACACAGTACGTGTAGAGAAAATAATAAAGTATTTTCAGAAAAAGTCCATTATGTGTGTGTGTGTGTGTGTGTGTGTCCATGTGCCTTTGAACACGATAACTCAAAAACGAAAAGTTTATAAAATACCAAACTTGGTATTTTAGTTTAGTATTTTCCAGTGATGGGACACAAAGATCTTGAGAAATATTCCCCCACCCAAAACTGCTCTTTATATGGAAATAGTGTCGAAAATTTTGGATTTCTCAAAAATGGCTCTAACGATTTTCATTAAAAGATATTTACATGGCAAAAAACAAAAAAAAAATATATATATATCTTGAATTTTCCGGGAATAGCCTCTAAAGACCTCTTTATTCATAAAAGAATTTTGCAGCATTTTGCGTAACTGGTAAACTGTAAGAGATAGACAAAAACTTACTACTCAAAAAAATGTGAATCACGTTAAAGCACACAATTTAGGTCATTTACGTTTTTATCGTTGAATTGATCATTTCTTAAATATATCTTGTTATTTGTTTAAGATTTAAAATAGTTTTTTTCACACTTAAAGTTGTAAACTCCTTGCCCTGCATAGAAACGGATTTTATCCACATGGCAACCGGTTTTTAAAACATTTGACTATAGTTTTAGATTATTTTCCTTCTGCTTTTAAGAAAGGAAGTAATTAAAAAAATTTCTGTTAATGTTCATCTAGATTATCACAAAGCAGATAGAAGTATATACTTTTAAACAATAATTTGTTGTAGCAAAGTAGAGATAGTCATGTGAATGGAATATATGAAACTTTTTTTGTGGCATAACGTCTTTAACTTGGTTGGTCATATCGGATGATGTATGAAATTGGTGAAATGATGCTCAAATGATCTCGGGGTCCATGGAGCTTAAAGTTACTCGACATTCGTCTTCTCAGGATAAGGAAATACCCCGAAAAACACCTTATCCGGGTAACTCACCCTAAGCGAGATTCGAACACGCGACCTGTTGAATGTGAGGCACACATGCCAACACCACACATTGCGTGCTAACAAATTATTTTTAAAAAGCTTATTCTTCTATCTACTTCATTATAAACATTAGCAGAAATTGTCCTTGTATGTAGAAAGGAAAATATCTGAGTGTTCTATACACATGATATTCTTTAGCTGTTCAAAAGATTAATCTGTTATCTACATCATAGGCAGAATTATTATAACTACCTTGCGGCCGCGCCGTGGCCGAGTGGTTAGAACACTCGACTCTCCCCTAGAAGGCCGGGGTTCGATCCTAAGCGACTGCATGTGAGATTTGTGATGGACAACTCGGCGCTTGGGCGGGTTTTCTCCGGTTTCCCCCGCCATCGCATTCCACCAGTGCTCCATCATCATTCGTGTCATAAGTAGTTAAAACGGGCGTTAAACACTACAAAAAAAAAAAAAAAAAAACTACCTTGAAAGTACAAGAGAAATAAGAAAATGGACAACCTATAGCGATAGTCTAGTCCTTTAAAAGCCGGTCGCTATGTGAAACAGTTACAATTCCAATCCCGTTTGAGAAAAGTTCAGAAATATGTTGAAAATGTTTAACTCTGCAAAAAAATGTAAATGACATAACTGGTGTGTTTTAATGAGATATACATTTTTGTGTAGTAAGTTGTATTTCCCTTACGGTTTGTCTGTCAGTTATCTAAAAGTGATCCAGAATGAAGAGACCTTCAGGGGCTATTCGCAGAAAATTAAAGATACACGTTTCGTTTGTCATAAAATGTTTTAAGCATAGTATATAGAGAAGGTCCAAAAATTCCATACTGAGATTTCACCGGAAATATATGTTTTTATGTTTTTATCTAAAAAAAACATTTTCAGAAAAAGGTTCGTGTGTGTATGTCTGTGTATGTGTTTCTATGAACACGATAACTCAAAAACGAAAAGTCGGCAAAATACCAAACTTGGAATTTAAGTTTAGTATCTTTCAGGGATGCGACATGAAGATTTTGATAAAAATTCCCCCACCCACAACTACACTTTGCATGAAACTTTTTTCGAAAATTTTGACTCTCAAAAATGGCTCTAATGATTTTCATTAAAATGTCGTATATTAAAGATATTGATGTGAGAAATAAAAAGTATATATTGGATTTTCTGGGGAAAACCTCTGAAGACTAAGTTGTTCTGGATGAATTTTACGGAATTTTGCATACTTTCTAAACAGTAAGAGATTGACAAGCACTTACCACACAAAAAATGTAGAGCACGTTAAAACACACAATTTATGTTACATACATTTTTTTCAGGGAGTTAATCGTTTTTGAGATATTACTTGTTTTTGGTTTCAGCCTTGAAAAACTTATATTTTTCTCATACATGAATTTGTCAACTCCTGTCCATACAAACAAAATGTAGCGAAAGTCATGGGAATGCAACAAACACATCAGAGTTTTTGGATATATGGGGACCCAAAACGTATTTCCAGTGAAATCTCGGTATCAAATTTTTGGGTGCATTATCTTCTCTATACACTGTGTACATAGTACGTGTAGAGATATTAAAAATCTGATGTGTTCCATTCACATGACTTTCTCTATATCGCTGCAACAAATTATTCTTAAAAACCTTATACTTCTATTTACTTTATGCTAATCAGCAAAATTAGCAGAAGTAGTCTTATTACTAGCTTCCATGTAAGTAGAAGCGAAATAAGGGACTACCATAGGTTAAAGTGATAGTCAAAAGCTGGTTGCTATGTCAATGAAATTCCTTTGTTTATATGAATAGGAGTTGACAAGTTCCTGTATGAGAAAAGTATACGTTTTTCATAGCAGAAACCAAAAATAAGGGATGTCTCAAAAACGACGAACTCCAGGAAAAAATGTATATAATATAAATTGTGTGCTTTAATGTGCTCAACGTTTTTTGTGTATTAAGTTTTTGTCCATCTCTTATGGTTTAGCAGTTATTCAAAATTCAGTAAAATTCATCCAGAATAAACTACTCTTCAGAGGCTATTCTCAGAAAATTCAAGATATACATTTTATTTGTCCGGTAAATATCTTTAATATACGAAATTTTAATCAAAATCGTTAGAGCCATTTTTGAGAAAATCTACATTTTCGAAAAAAAGTTCCATATAAAGAGAAGTTGGTGGGGGATTTTTCTCAAAAGCTTCGTGTTGCATCCCTGGAGGATACAAAACTTAAATACCAAGTTTGGTATTTTACCGACTTTTCGTTTTTGAGTTATCGTGTTCACAGACATACGGACACACGGACACACTCACGCACACACGGACCTTTTTGTGAAAATGCTTTTTTTGGATGTCGGGGACCCTAAAACATATATTTCCGGTGAAATCTCGGTATCGAATTTTTGAATGGAGTGCAATACCTTCCCTATACACTATGTACATAGTGCGCATAAAGAAAGTAAAAAAGAAGAAGAAGACAAGGAGCATTGTCAAACTAACCTCATCACATCTGGAAATCTCCATCAATGGAACCAAATGATGTCTTCATATCACACACCCTCACAAAACGTTTGCCCAGTGAATTGCCGCATAATTGAACTCTTTTAGTGCATCATGTTGGCAATGACACAGCAAACATTGTTATTCTGCTAGATTGGAATGGAATGAGGTTGGAACTGAACCGCTATAATGGGAGAGTTCGCTATACAGTTTCCTGCGAGGGTGCTATGTATGCTGCTAACTAAACGGTCTTCTGTCGTGTTCTCGAAGACTCTTGGTGAATCAGGCCTTCAACATCCATCCCTCTTCTACTCGATCTTACTCTCATTTAAACCTTCCATTTGAAGGGAGAAAATCTTATGTGTTCCATTCACATGACTTTCTCCACATTTCTGCAACAAATTATTGTTAATAAGCTTACTTTTTACTTTTTCTACACGTACTATGTACATAGTGTATAGTGAAGGTATTGTAATATACTCAAAAGTTTGATACAGAGATTTCACCGGGAATAGATGTTTTGAGACCCATGAATCAAAAAACAAAAAATAGAAAAAGGTCCGTGTGTTTGGGCAGCATAACTCAATAACGAAAGGCCCGTTAAAAATCACATTTGGTATATTTAGATTTGGTATCTCTTAAAGATACGACACGAAGATTTTCAAAAAAATCCCCCCGCCGCAAACTGCCATTTACATATGAAAATTTCGAAAATTTTATTTTCTTAAAAATTGCTCTATCGATTAAGATTAAAATACCGTATATTAAAGATGTTTTATATGACAAATAAAATGTATATCTTGAATTTTCTGTGAACACTCTCTGAAGACTACTTTATTCTGGATTTATTTTACACAATTTTGCATAACTGCTAAACGTAAGGGATGGACAAAAACTTACCATACAAAAAATGTAGAGTACGTTAAAGCAAACAAATTATATAATATACATTTTTTCATGCAGTTGATCGTTTTTAAGATATTCCTTATTATTAGTTTCAGCTTTGAAGCACTTATACTTTTCTCATGCAGGAATTTGTCAACTCCTGTCCACACAAACAAAGGAACATCAGCTATCACTTTAACCTATGGTACTCCTTTATTTCGCTTCTTTTTATACGGAAGCAAGTAATAAAACTAGTTCTATTTGTTTTCTCGATTAGCATGAAGTAAATAGAAGCATAAGTTTTTTATATCTTTATGCAGGGATGTAAAGAATGTCATGTGAATGGAATTGCTTTTAATCTGTTTTAGTAGGCGAAACCACTGGGTCCGGAGGTTTTCATATTTATCGCGAGGTTAGATTCGAATACGTTAAAGTTAGTGAGTGTATATACATTTATGTTTCTAAGGTTCTGTTGTGGTAGCACCTGCCGGAGAAATATGTTTCAGAACATTGTAAATCTATTAATAGTTTCTCCAATAGTATAAATGAAAAGAAGGTTAAGCATTTTAACATTACTTTGATGCAGAAATAAAGAGAAAGTCATGTAAGTGTAACACGTCAGATTTTTCTATCTAATTCGTGCTAATCAAGATAAAAATTAGCAAAAATGATTTAAGGGGAATTAACTAGGCTAAACCGACAGTCAAAAGAAATCTCTTGTGGTTTACCAGTTATGCAAAATTCAATAAATATCATCCACACTAAAAAGCTCTATAGAGACTATTCTCAGACAATTCAAGAAATACATTTATTTTCCGTATAAATATCTTTAATAAACAGTATTTTAAACAAAATCGTTAGACCCAATTTTGAAAGAGTCAAAATCTTCTAAATTGTTTCCATGTAAAGGATAGTTTGGGTTGGGGGATTTTCTTAAAAACTTCGTGTCGCATCCTTGGAAGATACCAAATTAAATACCTTGTTTGTTATTTAATGGTTTCTTTTTGTTTCAGGGGGACCCAAAACATGTATTTCCAGGGAAATCTTGGTATCGAATTTTTGCGTGGAATACAATATATAGAGAAAGTAAAAACCTCTGTACAGAATTAAACAATCTGATGTAATCCATTCACATAACCTTCTCTCTATCTCTGTAAGAAATTATTGTTAAAAAGCGTATTCTTGCGCCTAATTCATGTTAATCGAAATAAACTTTAGCAGATATGCTTTCTTGTAGGTAGAAGGAAAATAATGGAATACTTTAGGCTAAAAGATAGTCAAATTTTTTAAAAGTTGGTTGCCAAGTGGTTTTAATCCATTTGATTGCTTTGCCAGGAGATGATAAAAGTTTCATGTATTTTAAAACCGAAACCAATAACAGGGAATAGATAAAAATGGCCAGCTCCACAAAAATGTATGTTTCAACGGGATCTATATTTCTTGTGTTGTAAGTTTTTGTCTATCTCTCACGGTTTGTTAGTTATGCAAAATCCAGCAAGCGTCATCCAGAATAAAGAGGTCTTGAGAGGCTATTTCCATAAAATTCAACAAATACAATTTATTTCTTTCTATATACGTACTATGTATACAGTGTATAGAGAAGGTATTGCACTCCACCAAATATATGTTTTAGGGTCCTCAGTGTGAAAAAAAAAGTATTTTCAGAAAAAGGTCCGTGTGTGTGTGTGTGTCTTCGTGTGACCGTGTGTCTGTGTGTCCGTGAGTCTGTGAACACGATAACTCAAAAACGAAAAGTCGGTAAAACACCAAACTTGGTATTTAAGTTTGGTATCTTCTAAGGATGCGACACGAAGATTTGCAAGAAAATCCCCCCCCCCGGAACTACCCTTTTCATGGAACTTTTTTCAAAGTTTTGATTTTCTCAAAAATGGCTCTAACTATTTTGATTAAAATATCGTATATTAAAGATATTTACCTGATAAATAATATATATATATATATCTTGAATTTTCTGGGAATAGCGTCTGAATACTACTTTATTCTGGAGGAATTTTGCATAACTACTAAACCGTTAGAAATGGGCAAAAACTTACCACACAAAAAATGTAGAGCACATTAAAACACACAATTTATGTTATGTGATTTTTTTTTCGCGGAGTTGGTCGTTTTTTAGATATTCCTTGTTTTTGTTTTCAGCCTTGAAAAACTTATATATTTCTCATACAGGAATTTAACAACTCCTGTCCATACAAACAAAGGAACATCAGTCACATGGCAACCAGCTTTGGACTATCACTTTAACCTACGGTACTCTTGTTGCAGAGATGTAGAGAAAGTCATGTGAGTGAAATACATCAGATTTTCTTAAAAATAATTCGAGCATTTTTGTTGCAAAAAGACAAATTCTGATTTAAATAATACAAATGTTATGTTGAACAATACATCTTACATGATTAGGTTTTGCAATATTTTTGTGTAATAAAAACTGTATTATTTTAATTTGAACAGAGTATACACAGCATAGTTTATTACTTCCTCTATACACACTGTCTACAACATAGTGTATGAAGGTGTTGTACTGCATCCAACATTCGATAACGAGATTTCACCGAAAATGTATGTTTTAAGAGCCCCTGAATCCAAAAAGGTGTTTTTAGAGAAATTCTCGTGTGTGTGTGTGTCAGTCAGTATATCTGTGTGTCTGTCAGTGAGTGTATATGTGAGTGTTTTTATAGGAAACATAGCTCAAAAACGAAAACGCCATTAAATACCAAACCGGATTTTTAAGTTCATTATCTTCCAAGTAAACAACACGAAGATTTTCGAGAAAATTCCCCCAAACCAACTACTCTTTAAATGGAAGAATTTTCGAAAATTTTGATTAAATTATTGTATATTAAAGATATTTAGATCGCAAATAAAAAAAGGTATAGCCCGAATAACCTCTGAGTACATCTTTATTTTGAATGAATTCTGCGGAAATTTGCATTACTGATAGACCGTAAAAGATAGACAAAAAATTACTTAACAGAATATGGTGTTATTTTAATCCACACAGAGTATACTGAGCATAGTTTATTACTTTCTCTACACGTACTATGTACACAGGGTATAGAGAAGGTAAAGGTCCGTGTGCGTGTGTGTGTATGTGTGTGTGTGAGTATGTGTGTCTTTGGACAGCGTAGCTCAAAAACGAAAAGACCGCTAAATACAAACTTGATGTTTAAGTTTGGTATCTTAAAAGGATACGACACGAAGATTTTCAAGAAAATCTCCCCACCCTAACTACCCTTTACGTGAAACTTTTTTCGAAAATGTTGATTTTCTCAAAAGGCTCTAATAATTTTGATTAAAATATCGTGTATTAAACATATTTACCTGAAAAATAAAATGTATATTTTGAATTTTCTGGGAATAGCCTCTGAAGACTACTTTATTCTGGATACATTTTACGGAATTTTGCATAACTGCTAAACCGTAAGAGATGGACAAAAACTTACCAAACAACAAATGTAGAGCACATTAAAACACACAATTTATGTTATATAACTTTTTTTCGAGGAGTTGATCGTTTTTGAGATATTCGTAGTTTTAGGTTTTAGCTTTGAAAAACTTATACCTTTCTCATACAGGATTTTCGATTAGCATGAAGTAAATAGATGCATAAGCTTTTTAACAATAATTTTTTACACAGAAATAAAGAAAGTCATGTGAATTGTACACATCGATTTTTTTTTAGTTCAGAATGTTATGCAGTACAAATATTAATGTACATAGACATTAGGGGTATTCATACGAAGCCACTATTGAGGTACTCCTGGGAATGTGACTGATTGCACTGCAAATGAAGCCTTTGTGTGGTGTATGCAGAACGTCTGACGTAGATATCGGCGGCTAGGAGACTCTGGTACGCGGTTTGTGTGTAAATATGCACTTCTGAAGCCCCTGCAAGCATAGAAATGCCTGGTAGACACCGTTAAATTCCGTCTTCTTGAATGCACCAATCATGACATTCCAAAACTGTAAGTCTTGCCTGAAGAATAATTATACAGCCCAGAGGAAAGAAATAAATATGATAAAAAATCTGATGTGTACCATTCACATCACTTTCTCCATATCCCTGCAACAAATAATTCTTAAAAAGCTTATAATTCTATTTACTTTATGCTAATCAGAACAAATTAGCAGAAATAGTCTTATTGCTTGCTTCCTTGTAAGTAGAAGCGAAATAAGGGACAACCGTAGGTTAAAGTGATAGTCAAAAGCTGGTTGCTATGTCAATGAAGTTCCTTTGTTTATATGGATAGGAGTTGACAAGTTCCAGTATGAGAAAAGTATACGTTTTTCATAGCAGAAACTAAAAATAAGGAATGTCAAAAAAATGACGAACTCCACGAAAAAAAATATATATAACATAAATTGTGTGTTTTAAAGTGCTCTACATTTTTTGTGTAGTAAGTTTTTGTCCATCTCTTACGGTTTAGCAGTCATTCAAAATTTAGTAAAATTCATCCAGAATAAACTACTCTTCAGAGGCTATTCCCAGAAAATTCTAGATATACATTTCATTTGTCAGGTAAATATGTTTAATTTCCGAAATGTTAATCAAAATCGTTAGAACAATTTTTGAGAAAATCAAAATTTTGGAAAAAAGTTCCATGTAAAGGGTAGTTGGGGGTGCGGGAATTTTTCTCAAAATCTTCGTGTCGCATCCCTGGAAGATACTAAACTTAAATACCAAGTTTGGTATTTTACCGACTTTTCGTTTTTGAGTTATCGTGTTCACAGACACACGGACACACTGACACACAAACACACACACACACTCACACACACACACGGAACTTTTTGTGAAAATGCTTTTTTTGGATATTGGGGACCCTAAAACATATATTTCCGGTGAAATCTCAGTATCGAATTTTTGGTGGAGTGCAATACTTTCTCTATACACTATCTACATAGTGCGTATGGAGAAAGTAAAAATGAAATGGCCTGTTATTTATGGACGCTCTTTAACTGCTTTGGTTCTCAGCGTCTCGTTCTATATTGGGCGTGAAAGATCGCTTAATTTTGCTCAGATGCCTCTCTATCAGGCTTGAGGTTCTTTTACGTGCCGTAAATCTACGACACGGGACCAACGGCTTTACTTCCCTTCCGAAGGAAGCCATGTTAAGGATTTTCACACCCGATAAAATCCATCGTCCTCCGCCGGGTTATGATAAAAATCTTATGTGTTCCATTCACATGACTTTCTCTACATCTCTGCAACAAATTTTAGTTAAAACGCTTATGCTTCTATTTACTTCATGCTAATGGAGAAACATTAGCAGAAAGGCTTTTATTTGTTCCTTGTAAGTAGAAGCGAAATGAGGGATGCCATAGGTTAAAATGATAGCCAAAAGCTGCTTCCTATGTTACTGAATTGCCTTTGTTTGCATGGACAGGAGTTAACAAATTCCTGTATGAAAAAAGTATGTTTTTCAAACCAGAAACGAAAAACAATGAATATCTTAAAAATGATCAACTGCACGAAAAAAATGTATATGATATAAATTGTGTGTTTTATTGCGAGCTACATTTTCTGTGCAGTAAGTTTTTGTCCATCTTTTATGGTTTAGGAGTTATGCACAATTCCGTAAAATTCACACAGAATAAAGTAGTCTTTAGAGGATATTCCCAGAAAATTCAAGATATACATTTAATTTGTCAGGTAAATATCTTTAATATACTATATTTTAATCAAATTCGTTAAAGCAATTTTAGAAAAATGAAAATTTTCGAAACTTTTTCCATGTAAAGTTAAGTTTGGGGTGGGAGGATTTTCTTGAAAATCTTATTGTCGCATCTTTGGAAGATACCAAACTTAAATACTTGGTTTTGGATTTAACGGTCATTTTGTTTTTGAGCAACGCAGCCATAAGACACACACACATACACACATACACACACACACACAGAAAGACAGACAGACACACGCAAGGACATTTTTCTAAAAATGCTTTTTTGGATTCAGGGGGCCCAAAAACATGTATTTACGGTGAAATCTAGGTATCGAATTTTTGGGTGGAATACAATACTTCTCAATCGCTATGCACAGTGTACATACGGGGCTAGAGAAAGTAATAAAACAACAGCAATTACAAATTTAGACCATATTATTACTTTCTCTATGCGAACTATGTACATAGTGTGTAGAGAAGTTATTGTATTCCAACCAAAATTTCGATACCGAGCTTTCACCAAAAATACATGTTTTGGGTCCCCTTGAATCCAAAAAAAAAGCATTTTGACAAAAATGTCCATGTGCGTGTCTGTCTGTGTGCCTGTGGACAGCATAGCTCAAAAACGAAAAGTCCGTTAAAAACCAAATTTGGCATCTTCCAAGGATGCGACACAAAGATTTTCAGAAAAATCCCTCCACCCCAAACTACACTTTACATCGAAATTTTTTATTTTCTTAAAAATGGCTCTAACAATTTTGATTAAAATATCCTACATTAAAGATATTTACCGGACAAATAAAATGTATATCTTGAATTTTCTGGGAATAGCCTCCGAAGGCTACTTTATTCTGTATGAATTTTACCGAACTTTACATAACTGCTAAACCGTAAGAAATGGACAAAAATTTAAAATACAAAAAATTTAGAGCACTTAAAACATACAATTTATGTTATATAACTTTCTTTCGTGGAATTGATCGTTTTTTAGATATAACTTGTTTTTGGGTTCACCTTTACAAAAACAATGGTCAACTCCTGACCATTCATACACAAACGAACTTCTGTCTCATAGCAACCAGTTTTTGACTATCACTTTAACCTATTTTACCTCCTTATTTCCCTTCTTCTTACAAAGAAGCAAGTAATAAGACCAATAATGCTATTTTTTTCGATTAGCATGAAGTAAATAGAAGCATAAGCTTTTTTAACTATAATTTGTTGCAGGGATGTAGAGAAAGTCATGTGAATGGAACACATCAGAGTTTTTCTCAAAGTAAATTCACCTGAACTGAAGGTGTCAAACTTCTGTAAGACTCTCCTCCTGTTGGACTTCGGTTTGCCACATTGTTTTCTTTTTGCAGAAGCTCTTTTGCTTTCTGACAGATATGCTGACATAACATTAGAAGCTGTACTTCTTCACATCTCCAATAAATTAACAGTTGCATTCACTACAGATACTGCAGCCAATAATTTGATCCCTTTGAAGGTGTGAAAGGACTTCTTGTTCACACTCTCAGCATAAGTAAAACTTTCTTTACATCTCTGTAACAAATTATGTTAATAAGCTTATTTTTTTACCTACTTTCCGCTAATGGAGAAAAACATGTTTGAAATGTGAATGCTGTCGTTTCTTTTCGTGGCCAAGCGTTGAAAAATTCCCGTATGAAAAAAGAAATTCTATGGTTTATCAAGATCGACATCTTTGGTTTAGTAAGTTTTTGTCTATTTCAGTTGTATACATAATGAGTAAATATAATCCAGAATAAAGAGGTCTTTAGAGGCTATTCCCAGAAAAATGAAGATATACATTTTATTTGGCGTATAAATATCTTAAATATAAGAGATTTTAATCAAAATCGTTAGAGCTATTTTTGAGAAAATCAAAATTTTCGAAACGTTTCCATTCGTATAAAGGGGGATCCTCATGTCTCATCCTTGAAAGATCCAAACTTAGTTTGGGTATTTAAGGATCTTTTCGTTTTTGCTGTCCACAGACAACACACACACATACACACGGACCGTTTTCCAAAAATACTTTTATTTGGATTCAGGGGACTCAAAACATGTATTTCCGGTAAAATTTTGGTATTGAATTTTTGGGTGCAATAAAATACCTTCTCTATATACCATGTATATTGTACGTATAGAGAAAGTAAAAAGAACACTAATTGCTTTAAAATAGGAAATCAACATTTTCAGCATTAACTTCTCCCTTTGATCATCAATATGACATTTTTATTGCGTTCTACCTCCTATGTGGAGGAAAAGAAAGTAATCACCTACTTTCTCTATACGTGCTATGTATATAGTGTATAGAGAAGGTATTGTACTCCACCAAAAAATTCTATACCGAGACTTCACCGGAAATATATGTTTTAGAGTCCCCTGTATCCAAAAAGGTATTTTCAGTAAAAGGTCCGTGGTGTGTCCGTGTGTCCGTGAACACGATAACTTAAAAACGAAAAGTCAGTAAAATACTAAACTTGGTATTTAAGTTTAGTATCATCCAGGGATACGACACGAAGATTTTGAGAAAAATCCCCCCACCCCAAACTACCCTTTACATGGAACGTTTCTCGAAAATTTTTATTTTCTAAAAATGGCTCTAATGATTTTGATTAAAATATCGTATATTAAAGATGTTTACATGACAAATAAAATGTATATCTTGAATTTTTTTGGAATAGCCTCTGAAGACTACTTTATTCTGGGTCATTTTTACGGAATTTTGCGTAACTGCTAAATCGTAAGAGATGGACAAAAACTTATCACACAACAAATGTAGAGCACCTTAAAACATACAATTTATGTTATATACATTTTTTTTCGTGGCGTTGATTGTTTTTGAGATCTTCCTTGTTTTTTTTTTTTTTTTTTTTTTTTTCTTTTCAGCTATAAAGACTTATACTTTACTTATACAGGACATTGTGAACTCAACAAAGGATCTTCAGTCGCAGCTTTTGACCATCACTTTAACCTATGGTACCCCCTTATTTCGCTTCTACTAACAAGGAAGCAAGTAATAAGACTATTTCTGCTAATTTTTGCTCCATATAGAATAATTTGTTGCAGTGATATAGAGAAAGTTATGTGAATGGCACACATCAGATCTTTTTAATTGAAAACAAAGTTTGTTAAGAATAATAGACATGCGGTGTACTAATGTTATAAATAATTATAAACAGCTGCGTGAGGATAGAATATATTCAAGAAAAGAGTCACTTAAAAACTAACTAAGGGTTTGCCATTAGAATGTCTGATCGTTTCATTCTCAAGACTTTCTCTAACAATTCTATTACAAACTAATCTTAGAAAAGTTTATTTTTATGTACTTCATGCTAATCAAGATAAACATTACTAAAAATCTTATGTGTTACAGTCACATGACTTTCTCTAGCCCTTCTACACTCTTCTTACATAAGATTATTCTTCTTTCTGCACCTTGTTAATCGAGGTATGCAGCACAATGTTCTTATTATTTAGTTCCTTATAAGAAGGAAGAAAATAAGGGAATACACTAGGCTAAATCGATAGACAAATGTTTTAAAAGCTGTCGTTATGCGATTGTCATTACAAATGGCTTCTTTTCTTGGCCAGGAGTAGAACAAAAGAAAAACGGACATTCCCGTCTGAGAAAAGCATAAGTACTTCTCAACTGAAACTAATAACAATGAATACCTCGAAAACGGTAAGCTCCACGAGAAAAATGTATATGACATAACTTGTGTATTTTAACAAGACCTATGTATTGTAAGTTTTTGTCTATCTCTTACGGTTTACTAGTTATGCCAAATTAAGCAAAATTCATCCAGAATAAACAGGTCTTCAGAAGCTATTGCCAGAAAATTCAAGATATACATTTTATTTGTCAGGTAAATATCTTTAATATACGATATTTTAATCAAAATTGTTAGAGCCATTTTTAAGAAAATCAAAATTTTCGAAAAAAGTTCCATGTAAAGGGTAGTTTGGGGTGGGGATTTTTCTCAAAATCTTCGTGTCGCATCCCTGAAAGATACTGAATTTAAATACCAAGTTTGGTATTTTAGCTACTTTTCGTTTTTGAGTTATCGTGTTCACAGACACACGGACACACACACACACGGACCTTTTTCTGGAAATGCTTTTTTTGGATTCAGGGGGTCCTAAAGCATATATTTCCGGTGAAATCTCGGTATCGAATTTTTGGTTGGAATGCAATACTTCTCTATCCCTATGTACATTGTAGATATGGGGCTAGAGAAAGTAAAAATGGCCTTACTACTTAGTTCCTGAAGGAAAATAAGGAAGTACATTGATTAAATGCGATAGTCAGCTCTTTTTAGAAGCTGTCGCTATGCATTTGATTTTTTAAATTTAATTATCTTCGCATTGCTAGGAATAACTGAAAGAAAAGGCGTGAAGCTTCCTGTTTAACTATTTTAAAATTGAAATCTATAAAAGGAATATCTCTGAAACCGTTAGCGTACACAAAGGTTTTATAAACTGTGTGTTTTAAGAAGATGTACTTTTTGTGTAGTAAGTTTTGTCTATACCTTACTGTTTACCAGTTATGAAAAGTCAACCAGAAACTTCAAAATATACATTTAATTCTTTTTCTGTAAATGTCTTTAATATATGTTATTTTATTCAAAATCGTTAAGAGCCAAAAGCATTATTTTCGAAATTTGTTCCATTTAAAGGGTAGTTTGGAAGGAGGGAATTTCTTAAAAATCTTCGTGTCTCATCCTTAGAAGATGCTGAACTAATATATTAAGTATGATATTTAACCCATTTTTTGTTTTGAGTTATGCTGTTCACAGGGACATACTTGCATACAGGCCTTTTTCTAAAAATCTGATGTGTTCCATTCACATCCTCCTCTACACCTCGTTAACAAATCATTACTAAAAGGTTTATTTTTCTAATTTATGCTAATTGGGATAAACATTAAAGATATTGTCTTATTGCTTCGTTGTAAGTAGAAAGGAAATAAAGAAATACACTAAGCTAAAGCGATAGTCAAATGTTTTAAGAGCTGGTTGCCAAGTGGTTGAAATCCTTTTTTTGGCATTGCCAGGAGTTGAAAAATTCCCATATGTGAAAAATTTGAAGTATTTTAAAACTGAAACAAATAACAAAGAATATCTCATTATTGTTTATATCTATGAAAAAATGCATATCATATAAATTGTGTGTCACAACAAGATTTTTTCTGTATTAAGATTTAGTCTATCTCTTAGGGTTTTCCAGTTATATCAATATTCAGAAAAATTCATCCCGAGTAAAGTCTTCAGAGGCATTTCCACAAAATTCAAGATATACATTTTATTACTTTCTCTATACGAACGATAAGTGTATAGAAAGGGTGTTGTAACCCACCGAAAAAGTATATCCAGAGATTTCACCGTACATACATTTTTTGGGTCTCCTTGGATCCAAAAAAGCATTTTTAGAAAAATGTCCGTGTATGCCTGTCTGTCTGTGTGTGTCTGTGGGCAGCATAGCTCAAAAACGAAAAGACCATTAAATACCAAACTTGGTATTTAAATTTAGTATCTTCCAGGGATACGTCACGAAGATTTTCAAGAAAATACTTCCACCCCTAACTACCCTTTACATGGAATTTTTTTGAAATTTTTGTTTTCTCAATAATGCTCTAACGATTTTGATTAAAATATGGTATATTAAAAATATTTACTGACAAATAAAATGTATGTATTGAATTTTCTGGGAATAGCCTCTGAAGACTACTTTATTCTGGATGAATTTTACGAAGTTTCATAATTGGTAAACCGTAAGAGATGCGCAAAAACTTATTACATAAAAATCTAGAGCACGTTAAAACGCACACTTTATGATATACACATTTTTTCATTGCACTTGACCGTTTTTTAAAATACCTTTTTTTTTGGTTTCAGCTTTGAAAAACGTATACTTTTCTCATACAGAAATTTATCAACTTCTGTCCAAAAATGATCAACTCCACGAGAAAAATCTATATAACATAAATTGTGTGTTTTTACGTGCTCTACACTTTTTGTGTGATACGTTTTTGTCTATTTCTTACGGTTTAGCAGTTATGCAAAATTCCGTAAAATTCATCTAGAATAAAGTAGTCTTCATAGGCCTTTCCCAGAAAATTCAAAATATCCATTTTATTTTTCAGGTAAATATCTTTGATATACGATATTTTTATCAAAATCGTTACAGACATTTTTTAGAAAATCAAAATTTTCGAAAAAAAATCCATGTAAAGGGCAGTTTGGGGTGGGAGGATTTTTCTCAAAAGCTTCGTGTCGCATCCCTTGTAGACACTAAACTTATATACCAAGTTTGGTATTTTACCGACTTTTCGTTTTTGAGTTATCGTGTTCACAGACGCACGGACACACACGGACCTTTTTCAGAAAATGCTTTTTATGGATACACGGGACCCTAAAACATATATTTCCGGTGAAATCTCGGTATCGAATTTTTGGATGGAGTACAATACATTCTCTATACACTATGTACATAGTGCCTATAGAGAAAGTAAAAAGGAACTTCAGTCACATTGCAAGCAGCTTTTGTCTATCACTTTAAACTATAGTACTCCCTTATTTCGCTTCTACTTACAAGGAAGCAAGTAATAAGACTATTTCTACTATTTTGTTCTCGATTAACATGAAGTAAATAGAAGCATTAGACTTTTAAGAGTAATTTGTTGCAGATATGTAGAGAACGTTATATGAATGGCACACATAAGGTTTGTTTTCTTACAGAGCTCATTTTGCTGTGACAAGATAGTATTGAATGAATTACCTTGGATAATTTATATGCTCTGCACTGTAATTTACCTTGGGATACCGGTAGAAGAAAAAAATTCTGTCAGCAGTAATTTACGAGTTTAAACATGTTTTTGAATTATCTTGTCGTGAGTCGCGGAAGAATTGTCAGCACCATCTGTCTGCAAGAGGAATTACTCTAGCTGTCAGCAGAAAGTGGGGAGGAAGAGAAATAAAGAGAGGCTTCTTAATTTCAGGACATTTAAATTAGCGCATTTCCTAAATTACTCGGCATTATCTCCCCACGAGGAAGAATAAGATCAATTAGTGGTGCTGGTACGAATCCTTCCTGAATTTCTTACGAGTTACAAGGCAGCTTATGTTATAATTTGTTCTTTTATTTATTTACCTATTAAGTAAACATATATTCACTTTCTCTACATGGGCTATGTACTAGCGTTTAGAGAAGGTATTATACTGCAACCAAAAATTCGATACCGAGATTTCACTGGAAAAACGTGTGTAGAGACCCCCTGAAACCTGTGGATAGCATACCTCAAAAACGAAAAGTCTGTTAAATACTAAACTTGGTATTTAAGATCAGTATCTTCCAAGGATGCAACACTAAGATTTTCAAGAAAATTCCCCCACCCAACTACCGTTTACACGGAAAAAGTTTCGAAAATTTTAATTTTCTCAAACATTTTTCTAACGATATTGATTAAAATATTGTATATTAAAATATTTATATGACAAAGAAAATGTATATTTTGAATTTTCTGGGAACGATCTCTAAATAACTATTTACTGTGGAGAATTTTGCGAAATTTATGCTGTATAAATATGTTTAATATTCGGAAATTAAATACAAATCGTTGGAGCTATTTTTGAGAATACAACATTTTCGATATTTTTTGCATACAAGGGGTAGTTTGGGGTGGGGAGAGTTTCTCAAAATCTTCGTGTCGTATCCCTGGAAGATACTTAACTTAAATACCAAGTTTGGTAGTTTACCGACTTTTCGTTTTTGAGTTATTATATTCACGGACACACGGACAAACACATATGGACCTTTTTCTATAAATGCTTCTTATGGATGTAGGAGACCCTAAAACGTCTATTTCTGGTGAAACATCGGTATCAAAGTTTTGGGTGGACTGCAGTTAGTTCTCTATACACTATATGTATACTACGTGAAGAGAAAGTAAAAAACGAAAACACGTTAAAATACCAAGCTTTGTATTTAAGTTTACCATTTTCTAAGCATGCGACACGAAGATTTTGAGGAAAATCCTTCCACCCTAAACTACCTTTTATTTGGAAAAATTTCCAAAAGTTTGGTTTTCTCAAACCTGACTTAAAAGATTTTGTTTAAATTACCGTGCATTAAATATATTTACGAAACAAATAAAATGTATATCTTGAATTTTCTGGAAATAACCCTTGAAGACCTCTTTATTCTGGATGAATTTTGCTTAGCTGGTACACCGCAAGAGATAGACAAAACCTTAATATACAAAAATGTGGATCACGTTAAAATACATAATTTATGTACAAGACTTTTGTTTAAAAAAACTGTCCGTTTCTGAGATATTCCTTGTTATTGTTTTCAACTTTAACATATCTACACTTTCCTCATACGGGAATCTGTCAGCTCCTAGCCATACAAAAAACTATTTTCAATCGCATGGCAACCAGCTCTTAAAGGATTTGACTATCGCTTTAGCCTAGTGTACTCACTTATTCCCCTTCTACTTACAAGGAAGCAAGTAATAAGCCAATTTCTGCTAATATTTATCTCGATTAGCATGAAGTAGATAACAGACTCTGCATTTTAACAATACTTTGTTACAGAGTTGTAGAGAAAGTCATGTGATGGAAACTCACTTCTTTTTAATTTTTGCGTAGAGTTAGCCGTTTCCAAGATATTCCTCATTAATGTTTTCAATTTTAATGCTTTAAAGGGGAATTTATCTTTCAGTTCATATTCGCTTATGTTTCACTCCTGGGCTTGCAAAGGGAAACAAACTTCAACTGTTTCATATAACTGGTAGCGTAGGCTTCCACGACCTGTGTCTTGATGTGTCTTATTAGCTTCCGGAGAAGGCTATGTTATCTTGCATGGGAATGCCGACGTTTCGCTCATCTTGTCGAGAGCTTCTTCTGGGCTCTTGTGCGGTGGTTGTTTTTTTTTTGGGGGGGGACAGGAATAAAGGTTATAAGGATAACAGGTATATAGGATGTTGGGAAGGAAATAAGGAAAGGGGAGGGAAAGGATTTAGTACTGTGGTGTCACTATTTATTGGGGCATAAGTGGTGTCATGGGGCCCGGTACCGCCAAAGCAAACCGAGTGATTGTGGGTAACTGTATTGTGAAGCGTGGGGTGTAGGGGCAACGACATGGCGCAATGCCCTGACGTCGACCTACAAAAATTGAGATGCATAATTTTACCAAAAAGGCATGTTATTGGGGTGATGGAGCTCTTCCCAGGTGAGTTCTGGGTGACGTAGCCATTGCTCCAAAGCTTAGCGCGTTTGGTCGATGATGTATTGCTGAGGTTAGTTGCTGTGTCATATCTTGCAGTCTTATTGTCAGTCCTCGAGTCTGTTGATGAAGCAGCTCGTCGAGTTGCTTGTGGACCTTGTAGATTCGGGAATTGTTGATGTAGTCCACCACCTTCTCGAGGCTCCTGTTGAAGTGTTCTCGCAAGGCGGCGTTCTCCCGGTGTACTTCCTGAGGTGTAGACTGAAGCTACGGGCGGTTGCCTGAAGCTCCGCCAGAGACCGGGTCAGTGCTTCCTCCCAGGTGGCGATACGTTCGGTTATGGTGTTGACTGCAAGACGGAGATTTTGCAGTTCGGCTGTGTTGGTCGCAAGGTCATTTTGGAGCTGGATGAGTGTGGAGGTCTGCGGTGGCTGTTCTGTCTGCGAGGAAGTGATGATGGGAGCTGGCGGGTGAGAGATTGGTTGTGGTGGTGCTGCTGCGTGCGGCTGATGAGATGCTGGTTGTGGTGGCGCGGCGTGCGGCTGGTGAATGGCCGGGATCTGTCTGCGTGGGTGTTGTGGGCACACCGCTTGACCCGTGTAGTGACCTGCGCTGTTGCATGTAGCACAGTACATGGGCCGGCGTCTCAAATCATGGTAGGTGCAGGCGGAGGTGAGGCATCCGGCGCCACAGTAGTGGCAGCGGGCGGAGGCTGTGCAGGCGTCTGAGGAGTGTCCGTACTGGCAGCACCGGCGACACGGGAAGACACGGACGCTTCGTCCGGGCTCAACTGCGAGCACCTGCCCGAGGGCAGGCAACCCATCAGCTAAGGCGGTGCGGTAGTCCGCCTCGTTCCAGAACTCCAGCCTGACAAGTGGTGACGGTCTTCTCTCTGTGTGGATTCTTGTGGCTTTCATGAGTGAAGGCCAACGAAGACGGCCAGCGTCGAGTACTAGACCGTCCGGTAATTGCCGGTGAACTCCACGCAACACTGCGCAGAAGCGCGGCAGCGAGGAGAGGTCTAGTACTGGTGACGGCGTAGGTGGTGTGTTGACGGTTGTGATGTTCAGCGGGGATTGTGAGGCTTCGAGGCGGAAGATGCGGCGTGAGTTTCCGTGGTGGCAGGTTCAGGCTCGGCGGAGGTTGTAGGCTGGGAGACTGGGTCGGCGTTGGCAGTGATGGTCTCCGGCGGCTCTTCGACGGGCGGCTGCGGCAGGCTTGCGGCGTTTCCCTCCCATGCTTACTCTGTGACGGCAGAGAGCGAAGTGTCCGTGGTTCCAGTCCAGTGTAATTGGCAGGCTGAGGGCAGCCCGAGGTGTGCTAGACGTGTCCCTGTTCTCGGAGAGAACTTAACCACGTTCTGACGGGATTGTGGGTTTTGCAGGATGGCGGGTGTGTTTTGGGGTTGTGGAGTGACAGGAGGAGGCAAATATTGCTCCTCGACGGTTGCCTTGATGGTGCAACGGCCCTTGTGCACCGCTGGTGTGTGTTAATCAAAATGTTTGTTTTGTGGTTTTAATTTTGAATCCAAGCAACTCTTGAAGGATTATAAGAAGCTTAGCCGTAGCAGCTGTTGGTGGTGCTCCTTCGTTACCGGGGATGCCCGCAAGCCATGCGGGGAAGCCGGTATCGCCTGAAGCGGCGGTTTGTGGGATCGTAATCCCCAAGAGACCTAACGAGGGCGCTCCGATGGAATGGTAACCCTTCGTTGAATTTTGTTGCCCGACGCCTAATCTCGTCCTGCAGGTATGGTAGACCAGAGGCTTCGTGCAGGAGTCTCGTTGGAAAGCCTCGAGGCACAGAATAGATAGCCCGAAGACACCTATTCTGTACCCGCTGAAGCAACAGCAGACTGGAGTCTGCCGCCATGCCCCAGATCTCGCAGGCGTAGAGTAACAAGGGGATTATGAGAGCCCTTAAAAAGGCGCAACTTAAGGGGAACCGTCATTGAGGACCTCAGCATCGGGTAAAGTGCGGCCGCAGCTCCATTGCCCCGGCACCACAGCCCCCTGATGTGCTCCCTAAAAGTGACGCCCCTGTCAAGCTTCACCCCCAAGTAGGTGATGGTGTTGGTCCATTGTATCCTTCGTCTGAGGTACGTGAATGTGGGGAAGTTTGCGGGAAAGCGGCGCTTGGTGAAGAGAATAGCGTGGCTTTTCTCCGGATTTATGGACAATCGCCAACGCTCGCACCACTCTTGAATGAGGCAGAGGTGTCTCTGAATGGGGTTGAAGGCTCTGCGTGGGTGTTTGTTTGTACAGTATAACAGCACGTCATCAGCATACTGGGCTATGTTGACTTGCTGCAGTGTTGGTAGGTCGGCCATGTAGACGCTAAAGAGCGTGGGGGAAAGTACAGAGCCTTCGGGGACTCCGCCTCTTATTGGTCTAGCTGTTGATTTGTGTCCCGCAACTGAAACTACAAAATATCTGTGTTTAAGGTATGAGTGTAGTAGGTGTATGATGTGTGTCGGGAGCTCCAGTTGGATGAGTTTGAGGAGCAGACCCGCGTGCCAGGTCGTAGAGAAGGCTTTCTCCACGTCCAGCGACACCGCCGCAGTGTAGACTCTGTCCTGAAAACCCAGGGCAGCGGCCTCCACCACTCTCAGTAGTTGCTGGGGTGTAGAATGCCCAGGACGAAAACCAAACTGGTGATCTGGGATGGCTTGAATGTCGCCCAAGAGAGGGGACAAGCGGACTAGTATTAGCCTCTCGAAAACCTTCGAGAGAACTGATAGGAGACTGATGGATCGGTAGTTGGATGTGTGTAACGGGTCTTTCCCCGGCTTCAAGATGCATATCACCCGGGCCTCCCTCCACTCGCGTGGAAAGTGGCACAAGGTGAGGCACATGTTGAAAACCTTGGTTAGAAAGAGTACCGCCTTGATGGGAAGGCATCGGAGCATGTAGGGGGTTAGTCCGTCAGGACCCGCTGCCTTTTTGGGGTTGAGACGCCGGAGTGCGCCCTGGAGTTCACTGGGTCGGATGACGGGAAGTCGGTCCGCCTCGTCGGGGGGACGTCGAAGGTATCGACGCACCTCCCGCCGAGCACGGTCCGAGAAGTATTCGTCCTGGGGGTCTTCTCGTGGCCTCATAGTCCTTTCGAGGTAGTCAGTGAACACATCGGCTTTGGCTCGGGGTTCATAAGCCAGGCCTTGGGTGCCTTGGATTGGGGAGGTGAGTTGACCTCCGCGGTGTCGGAGAGCTTTGGCAATCCTCCACACGTCACCATCCTCGAACCTCAAGCGGGTCATCGTCTCCTCCCACGCTCGCACCCTGTGCTCGCGTAGTCGGGTCCGGGCCTCTCGGCGTAAACGCCTCAGGAGTGCTGGGTTATGTCCGTGGTTGCTTAAATGCTCTCGCTTATATATTGGCAGTGCGGTGGAGGTTGCCCCGCCCTCTCGCTTCTGGGTGGCTAGTTGCCTGCCAATTACCGTGGGTGCTGGCGCCGCTCTTTCCTGGTGATGTTGGAGTTGCTTTATGCTTTCTTTTTCCAGGTTTTTGTTTCCTTTTTGTCTTATTTCTTGTTCTAGATTGTGGTTTGGATCTTCTTTTAGTAACGTCGGCATTCCCATGCAAGACAACGCGGCCTTCTCCGGAAGCTAAGAAGACACATGTTGCACATAATGACAAAAAAATGGAGTTTTTAGTTATGGATGTTCTTTTACTGCTGTAGTTCTCAGCGCCCCTTTCTATATTGGGTGTGAGAGACTGTTTAATCTTGCTCAGAGGTCTCTTTATCAGGCTTGAAGTTCTTTTACGTGCCGTAAATCTACGACACGGAACCAATGACTTTACTTACCTTACGAAGGAAGCAATTCTATGGATTCATGGTAACCACGGAGGGTGACTGTGAGAGGAGAGTAATGCCAAAGGGCTGCCGAAACAGGACGGCGTAGGAAGAACCACCATGGAGGGCCTTTAATACATTCAAAGAGTTCATCCCTTGGCCGTGGCCAAGCGGTGCAGGGGCGGGTTTACTTCAGGTTCTCCGGTTTCCACCGGTGCTCCATTTGCATTCCATGTATTACCAGTGTTATCACCTGTGGTGCCACAAGTCCTAAAAGCGGGCGTTAAACACTACCAAAAAAACAATTCCCGTGGCGGGGAGCGATAAGACCTCGCGTCCCTGGTCTCACCACACTTGCTGAGTCTACAGACGACTTCCAACGCCATCCCGACGCCGAGAGTCTTATTTCCAGAGAGCCACCACCTCAGATCTCGCCCACACTAACAACCCTGAAAGAGACTGGTTGGATAAAATGTAGGTGAAATGAAGGGAAAGAAAGTTCAGGGAATGCAGAAACTTCTCCAGGATTTGCCTAGTGACCCGGCAAAACTCCTGAAAAAACCCATGGGTCAGAGAGGTGGGCAAAGATATAGAGAAAGTCATGTGAATTAAATATATTTACTTTCTCTACATGTACATTGCATTGAACCCAAAAAGCCGATGCCGAAATTTCACCGGAAATAAACGTTTTGGGAACCTTCTATAAAAATTCATTTTTAGAAAAAGGCCCGAGTGTGTGTGTGTGTGTCTGTGAACACGATAACTCAAGTACGAAAAGTCTATAAAATACCACACTTTGTACTTAAGCTTAATATCTTCCAGGGTAGCGATACGAAGATTTTGAGAAAAATCCCCCCCCCCCAAAAACTATCCTTTATGTGGAAAAAAATTGATTTTTTCCGCAAAAACGGCTCTAACGATACTGATTAAAATACCACATATTAAAGGTACTTATATTGCAAACAAAATGTATACGTTGATTTTTCTAGGAATAGTCTATGAAGACCTTTATCCTGAATGAATTATGTTGAATTTTGCACACAGAAATGTAGACCACCTTAAAACATACAATTTATATCATATACATTTTTTCGTTAAATTGGCCATTTCTGAGATATTCCTTGTTATTTGTTTTGGATTAAACTTTTTTCACAGAAGAGGTGTAAACTCTAGCGCTGCATAGAAACGGATTTCAACCACATAGCAACCAGCTTTTAAAGGATTTGACTATCGCTTTAGCCTATGGTACTCTTGTATAAGGTTTTTAGCAATACTTTGTCACAGAGATATAGATAAAATCGTGAGAAAGGAATACATCCGTTTTTCTGTTTGTTTGTTTGTTTGTTTTTGTCATAGTTAATGGTTTCCGAGCTATTCCGCATTAGTGATTTCAATTTTAAATTACCTAAATGTTCTAAAACGTGAACTTATCTTTCAGTTCAGATCTCTTTTGTTTTTACTCCTACAGTGCAAAGAGAACTTAATTTCAATTGTTTTACATAACGACCTGCTATTAAGCGATTGTATTATCGCTTTAACCTAGTGTACAGCGTAATTTCTCTTCTACTTACAAAGAAGTAAGTAATAAGACCAATTCTGCTAATATTTATTCTGATTAGCATAAAGTAGATAAGAAGAGTAGTATTTATAAGATTAATTTGTTGTAGAGATATAGAGAACGTCATGTGAATGGAATACATCATATTTTTCTGTTAAATTAACTATTTTCAAAATATTCCTCATTATTAGTTTCAATTTTAAGCTACTTATAGGTTATAAAACTGGAAGTTATCTTTCAATTCAGAAAGTTTTTTTCACTCCTGGCCTTGCAAAGAGAGCTGAATTTAAATTGTTTCACATAATCAGATTTTTAGAAATTTAGACTAACGCTTTACGCTAGCGCACTTTTTTTTTATTCCTCATCTACTTATACGAGAGCTAGTAATAAGATTAATTCTGTTTATATTTATCTTGATTAGCATGAAATAGATTGAACAGTAATCGTTGTAAAAATAATTTGTTGGCAGAGATGTAGAGAAAGTAATGTGAATGGAGCACATCAGAAATTTTTTGTAGAGTTTACTATTTACAATATATTCCTCGTTATTAGTTTCAATTTTAAATTACTTAAATGTTATAAAACGGGAAGTATTCCTTAAATTCAGATCCCATGCACTTTAAATTCTTTCACATAATCAGATTTTGAAAATAATTGACTAACGCTTTAGCCTAGTGCAACCCCATATTTCACATCTATAACTCCATGGCACGACAGCTCACAAGGAACCTTGGCCGCTGCGTCCCCCATCTCGGTACATGACAGCCATCATGGAGAGTGAGACGTGAACCCCCCGTCCGGTTAATGCGATCCTCATCACTTGCAGCCGTTACGTCTCCATCAAATAGCTCCTCAATTGAACCCCCGAGGCTGAGTGCACCCTGGACGGAGGAAATGCCCGGGAATCCAACCCAGCAGCGAATTTCACAATTACTTATAAGAAAGCAAGTAATAAGACCAATTCTGTTAATGTTTATCTGGATTAGCATGAAGTAGGAGAAAGAATGTTTTATAAGAATAGTTTTGGGGGACATTTTTACTTTCTCCATGTACATAGTATATAGAGGAAGTATTGCATTCCACCCAAAAATTCGATACCGAGATTTCACCGGAAATACATGTTTTAGGACCTCCTGAATTAAAAAAAAAAGCATTTTAAGAAAAAGGTCTGTGTGTATGTCTGTGTCTGTCTGTCTGTGTCTTTGGACAGCAAAGCTCAAAAACGAAAAGACCCTTAAACACTAAACTTGGTATTTAGGTTTGGTATCTTCCAAGGACGCGACACGGACATTTTCAACAAAATCCCCCCACCCCCAACTACTCTTTACATGGAAAAAATTCGAAAATTTTCATTTTCTAAAAAATGGCTCTAACGATTTTGATTTAAATCCCGTCTATTAAAGATATTTACATACCAAATAAAATGTATATCTTGAATTTTCTGGGAAATGCCTCTGAAGAGTTAGTTATTCTGGATGAATTTTGCTAAATTTTGCTTAACTGCTAAACGGTAAGAGGTAGACAAATACTTACTGCACAGAAAATGTTGATCTGATCAAAACACGCCATTTATGTCCGTTACATTTTTGTTGTGGAGGTAACCGTTTCCGAGATATTCCTTTTTTTAGTTTCAGTTGTGAGTAATTACAATTTTCTCAGGTAGGAAGTGTCCGCCTTTCTTTTGTTCTACTCCTGGCCAAGCAAGGAAGCGATGACAAGAATAACGACAGCTTTTAAAACATTTGACAATCGGTTTAGCCTAGTGTATGCCCTTATTTTTTTTTCTACTTATAAGGAACTAAGCAGTAAAACATTTTGCTAATGTTTATCTCGATTAACAAGGTGCAGAAAGAAGAATAATCTGATGTAGGAAGTTTGTAGAAGAACTAGAGAAAGTCATGTGAGTGTAACACATAAGATTTTTTGTAGTGTTTAACGCCCACTATTACTACTTGTGGCACCGCAGGCGATGACACTGGTGATACATGAATGAGGATGGAGCACCGGTGGAATGCGATGGTGGGGGAAACCGGAGAAAACCCGCTTTGTCCACCACAAATCTCACATGCCGTCTAGGTGAGAGGCAAGTGGTCTAACCACTCGGCCACGGCGCGGCCCATTTTTGTGGAACAGGAAGACAAAGTCATGTGTATAAAACAAATGAGAGTTTTAGCGATAGAGGAACTTTATGTTATTCTTTTGGTATCCTGGTTAAGACCACATCACTGACGTCACAGGTGGTGAAATGTGTTGCTTTTAGACAGCACCTCAGGAGGCGATCGCCTGTTGTTCCTGTACAAATAGCATCTAATTACACAGCATGTGCAATAGTGGCTTCATTTACATCATGTTTGTCAAGAGAGGGAGATAGAGGCAGACTGAATTCACAGCGTTATCTGCGCCAGCCCTACTCACGCTATACAACTCAATTCCTGATTCAATCCGAGCAAAACGATACGAGTCAAAGATATTATGCTCCTCGCCAAGTGCAGGATAGTGTAATTTCAGTTTTAAAATCCTAAACACCTCTAGATATTCTACAACAGATTATTTTTAAAAAGTTGATACTTCTCTCTACTTCGTGCTAATCAAAATAAACAAAAGATGGCAGAAATATGCATAAGTAATACCACGAGGGTTTTTATCTAGTCGATTATAAACGACCGGAGCGAAAGAGTAGTTTGGAGTGGGGGCATTTTTCTCAAAACCTTCGTGTCGCATCCCTGGAAGATAGTAAACTTAAATACTAAGTTTGGTACTTTACCGACTTTTCGTTTTTGAGTTATCGTGTTCACAGACACACGGACACACACAAACACGCACACACGGACCTTTTTCTGAAAATTGTTTTTTTTTTTTTTTTTTTTTTTTTTTTTTTTGGATACAGGGGAACCTAAAACATATATTTCTGGTGACATTTTTGGGTGGAAAAATGTTTGTTAAAAAGCTTATGCTTCCATGTATATCATGCTGATTAGCAGAAATATTCTTATTACTTGCTTCCTTGTAAGTAGAAACGAATAAAGGGTATTTTATAGCTGGTTGCTATGTGACTGAAGTTCCTTTGTTTGTATGGACACGAGTTCACAAAGTCCTGTATGAGAAAAGTATGTTTCTTATAGCTGAAACCAAAAAGAAGGAATATCTAAAAAACAATCAACTCCACGAAAAAAATGTATATAACGTAAATTCTGTTTTTTACTGTGCTCTACATTTGTTGTGTAGTAAGTTTTTGTCCATCTCTTACGGTTTAGCAGTTATGCAAAATTCCGTAAAATAGAGCCAGAATAAAGTAGTCTTCAGAGGCTATTCCCAGAAAATTCAAAATATACATTTTATTTGTCAGATAAATATCTTTAATATACAATATTTTAATCAAAATTGTTACAGTCATTTTTTACAAAATCAAAATTTTCGAAAAACGTTCCATGTAAAGGGTAGTTTGGGGTGTGGGGACTTTTCTCAAAATCTTTGTGACGTATCCCTGTAAGATACTAAACTTAAATACCAAATTTGGTATTTTACCGACTTTTCGTTTTTGAGTTATCGTGTTAAAAGACACACGAACACACAGACATTTTTCTGAATTTATTTTTTGTTTTGGTTACAGGGGGTTCTAAAACATGTATTTCCGGGGATCTCTCGGTATGGAATTTTTGGGTGGAATACAATACTTCTCTATCCCTATGTACATTGTACATACGGGGCTAGAGAAAGTAAAAATCAATAAAAACAAATCAAGAAATGAAGCGGTGGCAACAATTCGATTGAAAATGGAAATGACTACTTAGCAGCACGTCTATATAAAATAGTAATATACCAGACGGAAGAAAGTGTCATCTGCAAAAAGCTTGAGAAGCAATGTACTCACCTTCAGCATTGCGCGCCACTTGATTCCAATTTACAGAAACGTAAAGAATAACTGGCTTTATATTGGGCTGCCAGAAGAAAAGTGGACACAAGATAGTAAAAGACACACCTTTTAACTAGATACTGACTCATTTCTGAAAGTCTTTTAATGTTATATTATTAGTAATAATATTGCATATATTTAGTATATTTTTACTTTCTCCATACGCACTATGTACATAGTGTATAGAGAAAGTATTGCACTCCACCAAAAATTCGATACCGAGATTTCACCGGAAATATACTCGTATGTTTTAGGGTCCCCAATATCCAAAAAAAGCATTTTCACAAAAAGGTCCGTGTGTGTGTGTGTGTGTGTGTGTGTGTGTGTGTGTGTGTCCGTGTGTCCGTGTGTCTGTGAACACGATAACTCAAAAATGAAAAGTCGGTAAAATACCAAACTTGGTATTTAAGTTTAGTATCTTCCAGGGATGCGACACGAAGATTTTGAGAAAAATCCCCCCACCCCCAACTACCCTATACATGGAACTTTTTACGATAATTTTGATTTTCTCAAAAATGGTTCTAACGATTTTGATTAACATTTCGGATATTAAACATATTTACCTGCCAAATGAAATGCATATCTTGAATTTTCTGGGAATAGCCTCTGAAGAGTAGTTTATTCTGGATGAATTTTACTAAATTTTGAATGACTGCTAAACCGTATGAGATGGACAAAAACTTACTACACAAAAAATGTAGAGCACATTAAAACACACAATTTATGTTATATACACTTTTTTCGTGGAGTTCGTCTTTTTTGTGACATTCCATATTTTTGGTTTCAGTAAAAAATTAGCAGAAATAGTCTTATTACTTGCTTCCTTGTAAGTAGAAGCAAAATAAGGGACTACCATAGGTTAAAGTGATAGTCAAAAGCTGGTTGCTATGTCAATGAAGTTCCTTCGTTTATATGGATAGGAGTTGACAAGTTCCTGTATGAGAAAAGTATACGTTTTTCATAGCAGAAACCAAAAATAAGGAATGTCGCAAAAACGACGAAATCCACGAAAAAAATGTATATAACAAAAATTGTGTGATTTAACGTGCTCTACATTTTTTGTGTAGTAAGTTTTTGTCCATCTCTTACGGTTTAGCAGTTATTCAAAGTTCAGTAAAATTCATCCAGAATAAACTACTCTTCAGGGTCTAGTCCCAGAAAATTCAAGATATACGTTTTATTTGTCAGGTAAATATCTTTAATATACCAAATTTTAATCAAAATTGTTAGAGCCATTTTTGAGGAAATCAAAATTTTTGAAAAAAGTTCCATGTAAAGGTTAGTTGGGGGTGGGGGGACTTTTCTCAAAATCTTCGTGTCGCATCCTTGGAGGATACTAAACTTAAATACCAAGTTTGATATTTTACCGACTTTTCGTTTTTGGGTTATCGTGTTCTTTTTTTCGATATTGGGGACCCTAAAACATATATTTCCGGTGAAATCTCGGTATCGAATATTTGGGTGGAGTGCAATACCTTCTCTATACACTATTTACATAGTGCGTATAGAGAAAGTAAAAACGGCTCTCGTATTAATGGAAGCTCACATTAAATTGGCACAAAATTACTTCTGTGGACAAACAAACAAAAGCTGACGATCGAACAAGCTAAGCTTTAAAGTATATCCAACGCAGGCTTTCAAACTGCGAACTTGCTTTGCAAACATCGTTTAAAAGGTTTCTGTTCCCTTGGGAAGGCAGTAGCTTATATAAACATAACGATTTAAATTACGTCAGATGTTCCGAGTTAATAAATTTACGTTCCTTAATAAGTCGTCGTTCCTTACAAACTCTTTCCCAATATACGTTATTTATTTTTATGTCCGGATTAGTTCCTTTTATCCTCTCTGATAAAATTTTCAGGGCAAAATCTCTTTCGCACTCCGTACTTTTTTCGCTCGCGATAATCTCCTGAGACGTAATGTATTTTTAAACCAGAGTAGACCACGAGAGTAAAAAGAGACCCATGTATTATAAATGTAACAGGCGAGTGGTGACATTGCCAGAGATTTTCTCTGGCAGAAGTTCTACAACAGATAGCTCAAGCTGGAATTGTATTCCACCCAAAAATTCGATACCGAGATTTTACCGGAAACACTCTTGAATCCAAAAGATCTAATGTGTTCCATTCACATGCCTTTCTCTACAACTCTGCAATGAATTATTGTTAAAAAGCTTATGCTTCCATTTACTTCCTGCTAATCGAGAAAAAAATAGCAGAAATAGTCTTATTACTTCCTTCCTTGTAAGTAGAAGCGAAATAAGCGAGTACCATAAGTTAAAGTGATAGTCAAAAGCTGGTTGCTATGTGACTGAAGTTTCTTTTTTTTGTATGGACTCGAGTTCACAAAGTCCTGTATGAGAAATGTATGTTTTTTATAGCTGAAACCAAAAACAAGGAATACCTCAAAAACAATCAACTCCACGAAAAGAATATATATAACATAAATTGTGTGTTTTAAAGTGCTCTATATGTGTTGTGTGGTAAGCTTTTGTCCTTCTCTTACGGTTTAGCAGTTATGCAACATTCCGTAAAATTCACCCACAATAAAGTGGTCTTCAGAGTCTATTCCCAGAAAATTCGAAATATAAATTTTATTTGTCAGCTAAATATCTTTAATATACGATATTTTAATCAAAATCGCTAGAGCCATTTTTCAGAAAATCAAAATTTTCGAAAAAAGTTCCATTTAAAGGTTAGTTTGGGGTGGGAGGATTTTTCTCAAAATCTTCGTGTCGCATCCCTGGAAGATACTAAACTTAAGTACCAAGTTTGGTATTTTACCAACTTTTCGTTTTTGAGTTATCGTGTTCACAGACAAACGGACACACGGACACACACACACACAAACGGACTTTTTTCTGAAAATACCTTTTTTGGATACAGGGGACCCTAAAACATATATTTCCGGTGAAATCTCGGTATCGAATTTTTTGGTGGAGTGCAATACCTTCTCTGTACACTATGTACATTTCAGAAAAAGGTATGTGTTTGTCTTATGACAGAATAGCTCAAAAACGAAAAGACCGTTAAAAACTAAACTTGGTATTTAATTTTAGTATTTTCCAAGAATACGATACGAAGATTTTCAAGAAAATCCACCACCACCACCAACTACTCTATACATGGCAACATTTTCGAAAATTTTGATTTTCTATAAAATGGCTCCAACAATTTTGATTAAAATTCGTATATTAAAGTCATTTAGATACCAAATAAAATGTATATCTTGAATTTTCTGGGAAGAGCCCCTGAAGGCCTCTTTACCCTGGATGAGTTTTACCGAATTTTGATTAACTGCTAAATCGTAAGAGATAGACAAAAACTTACTACACCTAAAATATAAATCTCGTCAAAACACACAATTTATATCCTTTACATTTTTGTTGTGAAAGTAACCGTTTCCGAGATATTCCTTGTTATTGGTTTCGGCTGTGAAGTACTAATACTTTTCTCAGACAGTAAGGGTCCCTTTTTCTTTTGTTTTACTCCTGGCGAAGCAAAGAAGCGATTTTCAATGACAATCGCATAACGACCGCTAGTGTACATTAGGCTAGTGTATTCGCTTATTTTCTTCCTACTTATAACGAACTAAGTCATAGGAACATTCTGCTAATGAATTCCTCAATTAACAAGGTGCAGAAAGAAGAAGAATCTTATGTAAGAAGTTTGTAGAACAGCTAGAGGAAGCCATGTGAGTGTAACACTTCAGATTTTTTTAGACAGACAGACAGATTGATATATAGATATATGTTTATTGCCAGGAACATAATACATGTAGCAACGTCAATTAAAATTTACAGAAATTCATTTTATAAAACTCCTGGATCTTATAGTGTGGATTTTTTTTTCAAAATAATTTAATCTCTCTTTTAAATTTATTGACTGTAAATTTCTTAATTTTGTCAGGTAAAATATTGAATAAATTAATGTATATTATTTCAGAACTATTTTGTGTATTACTATATTTGCATGTCCTAAAATAAATATTACTGCTACTTCTTGTGGGATAATTATGCATAGTTTCCCAAGCAGCATAAGCATGTATATTTTTCTTAATATATAGTAAACAATTTAAAATATATATACAAGGAACAGTGAAGATTCCAAGTTCAATAAAATGTTGTTTACAATGTGTTCATTGTTGCTACTCTCTTGTGTAAAATAAGAAGCTTATTAGTATAAGAATTGGGGCCCAAATTAGAATATCATAATTCAAAATTGAGTATATATATTAATAAAATACACTGACAGTACTATTTCTTTATTTAGGGGAGAAAGTATTCTGAAAATGTGGAAATTACATCTTATGCAAGTTAAACCACTACTACTCTTAAGGTTCTCAAGGTTTTAACCAGAAATGTTTACTTTCTCTATACACACTATGTGCATAGTGTATAGAGAAGGTATTGCACTCCACCCAAAAATTCGATACCGAGTTTTCACGGGAAATATATGTTTTAGGGTCCCCAATATCCAAAAAAAAAAATCATTTTCACAAAAAGGTCCGAGTGTGTGTGTGTGTGTGTGTGTGTGTGTGTGTGTGTGTGTGTGTGTGTGTGTGTGTGTGTGTGTCCGTGTGCCTGTGAACACGATAACTGTAAAACGAAAAGTCGGTAAAATACCAAACTTGGTATTTAAGTTTAGTATTTTCCAGGAATACAACACGAAGATTTTGAGAATTATCTCCCCACCCCCAACTACCCTTTACATGGAACTTTTTTCGAAAATTTTGATTTTCTCAAAAATAGCTCTAATGATTTTGATTAAAATTTCGTGCATTAAACATATTTGCCTGACAAAATGTATATCTTGAATTTTCTAGGAATAGCCTCTGAAGAGTAGTTTATTCTGGATTAATTTTACGGAATTTTGAATAACTGCTAAACCGTAAGAGATGGGCAAAAACGTACTACACAAAAAGTGTAGAGCACTTTAAAACACGCAAATTGCGTAATATACATTTTTTCGTGTAGTTGATTGTTTTTTAGACATTCCATGTTTTTGGTTTCAGCTATAAAAAACATACTTTCTCACATAGGACTTTGTGAACTCGTGTCCATACAAACAAAGGAACTTAAGTCACATAGCAACCAGCTTTTGACTTCACTTTAACCTATGGTACTTCCTTATTTCCCTTCTACTTACAGGAAGCAAGTAATAAGACTATTTCTGCTACTTTTTGTCGATTAGCAGGAAGTAAATAGAAGCATAAGCTTTTTAACAATAATTTATTGCAGAGTTGCACAGAAAGTCATGTGAATGGAACACATCAGATTTTTATGAATTATTTTAAAAATCACGAAAATCATTTCAAATGGTTCTTTGTATTAATAAATTATATTTGTTTCAGTCAGCACAAGAATAATAGGATTTACTCTCAGAACATGTGTCTTCATGCATTGTTTTCTTTGGTATTCCTTGCAATATTTGCTTTGCACTAATTGGTAAGATCGCTTTTAGTATAATCAGCTATCTTCTCTTTAGTTATGTATATCACTTCACTAGAAGTTGAAAACACAATTTGCAATGTTATCCCTTTTTACTTTCTCTATGCGCACTACGTACAAGTGTATAGAGAAGGTATTGCACTCACAAAAATATTCGATACTATATTTCACCGGAAATTTTTGTTTTGGGGCACCTGTATCCAAAAAAATGATTTCAGAAAAAGTTCCATGTGTGTGTCCGTGTGTCTGAGAACACGATAACTCGCTAAAATACCAAACTTAGTATTTAAGTTTAGATCTACCAGGGATACGACACGACGGTTTTGAGAAAAATTCCCCACCACTCCCGCACTTTGGCCGCGCCGTGGCCGAGTGGTCAGATCACTCGCCTCTCACCTTGACGGTCCGGGTTCAATCCCAAGGGACCCCCTTGTGAGATTTGTGGTGGACAAAGCGGTGTAGGTGCGGGTTTTCTCCGGGTTCTCTGGTTTCCTCCGCCAACTAATTCCACCGGGGCTCATCTTCATGTATCATCAGTGTCATCGCCTGCGGTGCCAGAGCAGTAAAAGCGGGCGTTAAACACTACCAAAAAAAAACACTTTTTCAAAAATATTGATGTTCGCAATAGTGCCTCTACCGGTTTTGATTAAAATATGGGATATTAAAGATATTTATTTGACAAATAAAATGTATACCTAGAATTTTCCGGAACCAGCCTCTGAAGACTACATTATTAGATGAATTTCACGGAATTTTGCATAACTGCTAAACCGTAAGAGATGGGCAAAAACTTACCACACAAAAATGAACACACAATTTATGTAACATAGATTTTTTTCGTGGAGTTGATCGATTTTGAGACAGTCCGTGTTTTTTGGTTTCAGCTTTAAAAAACTTATACTTTTCTCATACAGGAATTTGTCAACTCCTGTCTCTACAATAAAAGGAACTTCGGTAACATAGCAATCTGTTTTTGACTATCACTTTAACCTACTTTATGTTTACAAGGAAGCAAGTAATAAGACTCTTTCTGCTAATTTTTTCTGAACATGAAGGAAATAGAAGCTTAAGCTTTTTGACAATTATTTGTGCTTTAATAATGTAGATTTCTTGATAATGGATTTTGTTTAGGGCTGTAGAGGAAACCTATTTTAAAATGAGTATCATAGCGTATATTTATCACACTGTAATCTAGGAGGTAGGTGTTAATATGATAAATATAGGTAATTTTATAATTAAAAGCACTTCTTTTCTGATAATGACTGTTTAGTGAATGACGTCTTTTTCCATGGCTGGGCGAACGTTTTTATTTCCTGTTTCCATGGTTACTATCATTAAGAGGGATTATTTTCCGTTATATTTCCTGAGGGCGTTGTACAAGTGAATAGGTTCTTTTCATTTCATAAAGTAAGCTTCTATTATGCTTCCAGAAAAGCACAAGAGGCTGCCACGAAGCAAAATAACAACTCATCAAGATAACTTCAACTCTGAAAATGGTCTGCATTTTTTTCTTTAGGTTTCATTATTTTGTTTGTGAACAGGTGTGTTTTGTGAGCGTTACTGAGAACTACTTCGGCCAGCGCAAGTGGAAATTCAAAGGCTGCCTAATCTTAATACCTAGTGTTTGTATGTATTATGTATGTGTAGTAGTAATACTAGTAGTATTTATTAATTTATTACTTTCTGTACACGTACTATGCACATAGTATATAGAGAAGGCATTGCATTCCACCCAAAAATTCGATACCGAGATTTTACTGGAAATACATGTTTTAGGACCCCCTGTATCCAAAAAAAGCATTTTCAGAAAAAGGTCTGCGTGTCTGTGTGTCCGTGTGCCAGTGTGTCCTTGTGTCCATATATCTTTGAACACGATAACTCAAAAACGAAAAGTCGGTAAAATACCAAACTTGGTATTTAGGTTTAGTATCTTCCAGGGATGCGACACTAAGATTTTGAGAAAAATCCCCCCACCTCCAACTACCATTTACATGGAACATTTTTCGAAAATTTTTATTTTATCAAAAATGGCTCTAAAGATTTTGATTGAAATTTCGTACATTAAAGATATATACCTGGCAAATAAAATGTATATCTTGAATTTTCTGGGAATAGCATCTGAAGAGTAGTTTATTCTGGATGAATTTTACTGCATTTTGAATAACTGTTAAACCGTAAGGGATGGACAAAAACTTACTACACAAAAATGTAGAGCACATTAAAACAAACAATTTATGTAATATACATTTTTTAGTAGAGTTCGTCGTTTTGAGACATTCCTAATTTTTGTTTTCTGCTATGAAAAACTATACTTTTCTCATACAGGAACTTGTCAACTCTAGCCATATAAACACAGAAACCTCATTGGCATAGCAACCAGCTTTTGACCATGACTTTAACCTATGGTAGTCCCTTATTTCGCTTCTGCTTACAAGGAAGCAAGTAATAAGACTATTTCTGCTAATTTTTTTCTGATTAGCATAAGTAAATAGAAGTATAAGCTTTTTAACAATAATTTGTTGCAGAGATGTAGAGAAAGTTATGTGAATGGTACACATCAGATTTTTACAAAAAGGTCTGTGTGTATGTGTGTCTGTGGACAGCTCAGCTCAAAAACAAAAAGACCGGTAAATACCAAACTTGAAGATTTTGAGAAAAATCAGCCCAACCCCAACTACACTTTACATGGAACTTTTTTCGAAACTTTTGACTTTCTAAAAATGGCTCTAACGATTTTGAATAAAATATCGTATATTAAAGATACTTACCTAATAAGTAATATGTATAGGTATCTTTAACTTTCTGGGAATAGCTTCTGAAGGCTACTTTATTCTGAATGAATTTCACGGAAATTTGTATATCTGCTAAACCGTAAGTAATAGACAAAATCTTACGACACAAGAATTTAGAGCACACTAAAACACACAGTTTATGTTATATACATTTTTTTTTCGTGGAATTCATCGATTTTTGATTTCAGCACAGGAATTTGTCAACTCCTGTCCATTCAAATAAAGGAACTTTAGTCACATAGCAACCAGCTTTTAACTTTCACTTTAACCTATGGTACTACCTTATTTGCTTCTACTTACAAGGAAGCAAGTAATAAGACTATTTCTGCTATTTTTTTCTCGAATAGCATGAAGTAAATAGAAGCATTAGCTTTTTAAGAATAATTTGTTGCAGAGATGTAGAGAAAGTCACATGAATTGAACACATCAGATTTTGTTATGCATTTGCGTCGCACAGCCGGTTGGGTCGGGTGACCGCACATGTTCTCTAAAAATACTTGAATTTAAAATATTACCTACATATCTTCTTAACACTGGAAATTCACACATACACATACGCAGACACTCACACACGCTACAATAGCAGAACAATGGACTAATAAAAAAAATAACACTGCGATATCGCCCATGCACAAACTCTCAACTAAACCTAGCTGTTCAGACATATAGATAATTCATATACGAAGTATGTCTTACAATATTCACACAAATATTTTATCTCTTAGCACACGTACTTCCAGCATGCTGTCCTCCGTCTGTTTGAAGCTAAAATACTTCTGGCAATAATTGTTTCCTAACATCCTCCATCTGCACGCAATCTGCCTGTGCAAATAGTTCTCTCAATCACCAAAGCATCAACAACTTATTTTTCTCTGCTCACCGCTCCAGAACAATTTGCTTCTCCGTTGACGGTGTATGGTGGGATAACATGTGCAGAAAAGGTGCGCCTAAACACACTCCCAGAGATAGCTGGTCATGGAGGTTACTGGAGGAGTCGCTAAGAAACCTTCGCATGGAGCACATCTTTATATCATATTATTCCGGAGCTACTGAGCGCAACTTTTGCGCTTTCAAAATTTTACTTCAACATTTTAACGTTTAGCTTGGTTAAACTATTAATCTTTTATCTGCACTCAGATTTTTGTTGGGAATTTTGCAAATATTGTAAACGTTTGTATATTTTCTAATACTTTGAAAGCACTGTGATATTTAATGTGAATTGTAAACGTTCTTTCCGTTAGCCTATTTCACTTTAAGAAATATATTTAATTCGAGTCTATTCACTTGGCTATAATGTTATAATAAATGATAGTTGTGTTTGGCTGAGGCTTTACTTACACTTTTGTAAGATTCACCTTGAATCTTCTTTGTAATCGATTTTACGTTGCATGAGGGAGCAGATAGATCATTACAAGATTGAATATAAGAAAAAACGCTGTTTTATGACATTTATGCTAGCAACAGATGTATTTTAGGATCTTCAAATACCAGTAGAACCTAAAGCAAGGGGGCCATCTAAGTAATACTTCACAACTCCATGTAACCCTTAAAAAATAAAATAAATATAAATCTACCCGGTAGCTACCCAATAAAAACAAGTAATTTATAATATTAAAAAATCTGATGTTTTCCATTCACATGAATTTCTCTATATCATTGCACCAAATTATCGTTAAAAATCTTATGCTTATATTTACTTCATGCTAATCGAGAAAAAAATAGCAGAAATAGTCTTATCACCTGCTTCCTTGTAAGTAGAAGCGAAATAAGGAAGTACCATAGGTTAAATTGACAGTCAAAAGCTGGTTGCTCTGTGACTGAAGTTCCTTTGTTTGTATGGACAGGAGTTCACAAAGTTTTTACAGCTGAAACCAAAAACAAAGAATATTTCAAACACAATCAACTCCACGAAAAAATGTATATAACATAAGTTGTGTGTTTTAATGTGCTCTACATTTGTTGTGTAGTAAGTTTTTGTTCATCTCTTACGGTTTAGCAGTTATGCAAAATTCCGTAAAATTGACCCAGAATAAAGTAGTCTTCAGAGGCTATTCCCAGAAAATTGAAAGTATACATTTTATTTGTCAGATAAATATCTTTAGTATACGATATTTTAATCAAAATCGTTAGAGCCATTTTTTAGTAAATCAAAATTTTCAAAAAAGGTTATATGTAAAGAGTAGTTTGCGGTGGGGGGATTTTTCTCAAAATCTTCGTGTCGCATCCCTGGAAGATACTAAACTTATATACCAAATTTGGTATTTTACCTACTTTTCGTTTTTCAGTTATCGTGTTCACAGGCACACGGACACACTGACACACACACACACACACATACACTCACACACGGATCTTTTCTGAAAATACTTTTTTTGGATTCAGGGGACCCTAAAACATATCTTTCCGGTGAAATCTCAGTATCGAATTTTTTGGTGGAGTGAAAATTGATATTTTAATCATTATTAATTTAATAGTTGGTGATTTAATATTAACGGCATATAATGTTTTATACTATTAAAATTAATATTTATTATTATTAAAATTTTCAAAATAATTTCACAAGTAGGCTGAACCTTTATGATATCCTTTATATAAAGACAGCACTATTTTGAGGTGTTTTATCTATTGACGCCCAGTCTATCGATTATAATGAAAATTTCACTCCCAAATATCCTTTAACTGCTGTATATACGTATAAAAAATGTACTGTGAAGTTCTGAAGTGCAGTCCGGTGCACGGAAATATCTCGTTGTCGTTAGTTCTTTTGATATTTTTCTTTATTTAATGTTGGCAAAAAGTTTTCGCCATTTGTGTTCTACCCAGACCCGAGTTAGTTAACACCGTATTTATTTGTATTCAAGTTCAACAAACAAGCAATGACTAATGAACAAAGGGGGTGCTCAAAGTGAGTAGCGTAAAGGGAGGGATAAAGAAACAATTTAATCCAAGTGAAAGGATTGTCAACACCACTTCCTGGCAGAATGGATCCTATTATAAGGGGGGGGCATGGAATAAGTATAGAACATCAGCTTGCTTTAGTTCCATGATCGTATTTGTGCTTCCCCTTATGTTTGTCTACTTGACAAAAACACAGTTTAGGAATGCTTTTGTATGCTCGGTATATTTTATTTAAGTATAATTGAGATTTAATTTACAAAAACATATTTTGTAATGAAGTAACAAGATTCTAAATAAATATGCGTAGTAAAATTAATACAAAACAGATAAATTTGCTTCATCTGTCATCTCTTTCCATCGAGAAATACGTAAAAGTTAGCATTTTCATTAATCAAAAAGGATTGGCAATCTGGCTCTTGTTCTTTTCCTCAACAACCGCTGATAATATAATCAAATTGATGTAAGAATCATTCTAAATTATATGTTTCAATTATTCCAAAACTGTTTGGGGCTCTGGTTTTCCTCCGCCATCGCGAAACAAAGGGCCAGCGCATGTAATGAGGGGCGTTGAATACGTCCTTAGAAAAATCTGATGTGTTCCATTCACATGATTTTCCCTACATCTCTGCAACAAATTGTTCTTAAAAAGCTTGTGCTTCTATTTATTTCGTGCTAATAAGGAAAAATTAGCAGAAATAGTCTTATTACTTGCTTCCTTGTAAGTAGAAGCCAAATAAGGGAGTACCATTGGTTAAAGTGATAGTCAAAAGCTGGTTGCCTTGTCACTGAAGTTCCTTTGTTTGTATGGACAGCAGCTGACAAATTCCTGAATGAGAAAAGCATAAGTTTTTCATAGCAGCAACCAAAAACAAGGAACGTCTTAAAAACGATGAACTCCACGAAAAAAACTGTATATAACATAAATTGTGTGTTTTAACGTGCTCTACATTTTCTGTGGAGTAAGTTTTTGTCCATCTCTTACGGTTTAGCAGTTATTCAAAATTCCGTAAAATTCATCCAGAATAAACTACTCTTCAGAGGCTATTCCCAGAAAATTCCAGATATACATTTTATTTGTCAGGTAAATGTCTTTAATATATGGTATTTTAATCAAAATCGTTAGAGCCATTTTGGAGAAAATCGAAATTTTCAAATTAAGTTCCATGTAAGGGGTAGTTTCGGGTGGGGGGATTTTTCTCAAAATCTTCGCATTCCTGGAAGATACTAAACTTAAATACCAAGTTTAGTATGCTACCGACTTTTCGTTTTTGAGTTATCGTGTTCACAGACACACGGACACACTGACACACGGACACACTGACACACGGACGCACGGACAGACGTACACACACACGTGTGGACCTTTTTATGAAAATGCTTTTTTTGGATACAGGGGACTACTTATCTATCCCTATGTACATTGTACATATGGGGCTAGAGAAAGTAAAAATATAGAACACCAATTATTTTTTATAGTTTTTTTTTTATTTTTCGCATAACCTCCTTTTACCTCAGTACACTTTTCCAAGCTTTTCTCCGACTGCTTGAAGCCTTCCAAAAATTAGGATTTCAGAACATCTTCAAAATATGCATCTGTTTGGGAGATGATCTGTTTCCGCCGAGCCACTTTTTGAAGTTTGGAAATTAAAAAGTCATGGGGGCCATATCTGGTGAATACGGTATATACGAGAATTTTAGTAATTCGAGCATAAATTATACAATTTTCACCATCGAAACTCTTCAGATGTGAATCCTTACATTGTCTTAGTAGAAGAAACTTTTTCTTTGCCAGATAAGGGCGGTTTTTTTCGATTTCTCCGTTCAACCGATACAATAACATGCATAATACTTTCAATTTTTCGTTACTTTCTGCAAGTAATCAATATAGATAATTCCACATGTATTCCATCACCTTGTCTGCAGATTTCACCACTTTTGCCTTCTTCCTTTAAAAACCAATTGTTCTGACTGCACTTTTGTCTAGAGAGTAGTAGTGTATCCATATTTCATCCATAGTTATGTATCGACTCAGAAACTCGCCAGAATTGCGACGCAAAGGTGCCAAACCAGCTTCCGAATCGATCACACGATTGCATTCAGTCTCCATTGAGAGTAAAAGCGACACCCATCTTTCCTGGACTTTTGTCAGAGCTAATTTTTGGTGCAAAATTGAGAACACTGGACCTTGTGATATGCCTGTGATATCTATTATTACGCGAACTTGATTCGTCGATCACTCAAAACCATGATTTTGTCAACCATTTCAGAGAAAGTCATTTCTACGGGACGTCCGGAACGATGTTCATCATTTGTGGATGCATGACTACGTTTATCCAATTGTAAAATGTTGCAAAAGTAGGAGCAGATGTGCCATGAACATCATCCAACTCCGTTTTTATTGTCTTTATATTAGCCTTTTAAATATAAGTGTTTAATCACTCTAGGAAACCCGTTTTTTACCTTCTCTAGCCCGCATGCACAATGTGTGTGTCTGTGGACAGCATAGCTCAAAAACGAAAACTTGGTATTTAGGTTTGGTATATTCCAAGAATGGGACACGACGATTTACAAGAAAACTTTCCCACCACAAACTACCCTTTACATGGAAAAATTTTCGAAAATTTTAATATACTGAAAAATGTCTGTATCGATTTTGATTAAAATCCCATATATTAAAGATATTTACATTCCAAATAAAATGTATATCTTGAATTTTATGGGAATAGCCTCTGAACACGTTTTTATTCTGAATTAAAATTTGCCGAATTTTGCTAAACTGCTAAACCGTAAGAGATATACAAGAACTTATTGCATAAAACATTTAGATCTCCTCAAAACACATAATGTATGTTTTTTACATTTTTTGTTGTGGAGGTAACCGCTTCCGAGATATTCCTTGTTTTTGGTTTCAATTGTAAAGTACTTAAGCTTTTCTAGACCGGAAGTGTTCTACTCCTGGTCAAGCAAAGAAGCGCTTTGCAATGACAATCGCATAACGACAGCTTTTAAAACATGACACGTAGATTAAGAGATTGTCTGCTGCATAAACCAATGGTTTAAGATGCCCCAAAAGATAAAAATCCAAGAATTGAGTTGGCGGGAACGTACAGGCCATGGAACTGGTCCCCCTCTACCTATCCATTTGTCATGCCAAATACCAGTCAGTGAGACTAAAATGTGCTAGACCATCATGTTTCTTCATATTTGCAGAGGCACAAATGAACTAATTAGGTTGGATCTGGAAAGCCGTTGAAGATGACTTTCATTAAAAAATTGATAACACGAAAATGAAGTGCTTTAGAGCATGCTTGTATGAGCTTATATTCTTGTTTAGGAATCCATCCAACGTTGTAAAAGTACTTTTGAATCACCCTGTATGTAGAAAAAGTCATGTGAATGGAACTCATCAGATTTTTTAATTATTGCTTATTATTTTGTGTATTACAAAATCACGTACGGTCTGTGGACCCTTGCGGTTGATGAAGATCAATTTATGTTACTGTTATTTCAATAAATACGTTTATTCATTCATAATAAGGGTTTAGTAAACACCGTTTGCGTACTGAAAGATAAATACCAGTATTGGCTTACAGCGTCTTGGAAAGCATTCCCCAGTTATTTAACTATAACACGTGGCACTGGTTTTGATAGAAATCTATGTAGATTAGTTAGGTAGACACTGTCGAGGTAAAGCTAGTATATGAGGCAACTGTGGTTCAAGCTTGGATTTGTGTAACATTTGGAACGTCACTGAGAAAACAGACTGTCGTGTCGTCTGCAAGTTATGCCACCATATTGGGAGCATAGATGATGCAATGTGTGAAACTGCATATTATACAGTTCCATGCTCGCAAACGTGCCGATATGAGGAACAGCAGTTTAGCTTGTGGGTGATGGCTGCACTCTCCAATCACGCCTATAATTTAAACCCCTCTCAGCTATAGCAAGGCCTTTCAGTAAGTCCTTAGAAAAGCTAAGAAATTACACCCGTATCATCGAAAAAAGTTTGTATTTTATAACCGTCGTCTCTTATTAGATGGAAGTTTAAGTTTCAGCTGTATCCATCACGTGATTTCGTTGCCATAGGCAATTGAATCAACAATCCTGTACTTCTTTAGAAAGAAGGGAAAAAAAATCTTATGTGTTGCACTCACATGACTTTCTCTAGCTGCTCTACAAACAAAAATCTTACAAAAGATTATTCCTCTTTCTACACCACGCTAATGAGATAAACATTAGCAGAATGTTCTTATTACTTAGCTCCTTATAAATAGAAAGGAACTAATGGAATACGCTATGCTAAAGTGATAGTTAAGTTGGTATACCCACATAAAACAGATGAAAAGCTTTACCCGTTTGACTTTCTGAGCCAATCACAAAGAAGCATTCCGGTCGGTCGGTCAGACAACGGAAACGCATCTAGATGCCGCACCGTTGCAATATCTGGCTATTTCCAACCACGTGCTCAGTTTGTTAACTCATAACACGTGCGTTGAGCTGTTCTGTGCAAGATAGGTTATTATCCGTTGTTAGTGTTTTGGTGTTTGCTTACACCTCTATTATATTTATAGAGATAGACTTTTGCTGGAAGGTGTGGCGAGAGTGGACGCGGCTACATGGAAAAATAAAGTGAATCACGTTCACAAAGTAATACTAAAGGTACAGGAATTAGACGGAATCATCAGTGAATATGAACCACTGATGATATGTCTTTTTGTCGACGACGATGTTGATGACAATGACGATGATCCTTTCCAGAATGATGACGTGGAGACTTGGATGGAATTGAGCCATTAAAATTATCAACTGATGGAAATAATTTTGTTATACCTTACCTCATTGTAGCGAGCCATTTTGCATTAATCTGTTCTATATTATCGTAAACACCTAATGTATGCTACATGCATTACAGTATCGCTGTTACTTTTAGTTAACGTCAATAATAACGAATTAGTTTCATTATTCATGGGCATTCATTTAGCTATGTACACTGTTTATATTCGTCGTTACACACTATAGACACATTTTTAATCAGTTATTGTTGTTTACTAATTACTCTGGCAAAGCCGAAAAAGCAGCATAGCCAACCTTATGAGAAGCCACCCGAAGTGCAAGGATTCAGCGCTGGAGGTGTAAAACATTAAACTCACTTTATTTTAACTGTTCTTATCGCCCTGTCAGCTCTTTCCTACTATCAGCCTTCTCAAATATCAGCTGTTTTGTATTAAGTAGACATTTACCTAACCCGTGCCTGCCAGTAGCGTCTAACATGCTTCTAACTCCACATTCGCAGGGATAAAGGACCGCAGAGACATGGGTCCACCACTCTTCCTCCTCGTACCATACTAGTTAATAATTTTTATCATCCGCTATGCCAGTAGTCTAATCCCCGCAAGCCCCTCTTTAATGAGTTTGGTACCTGTATGGCTCCATACCCCATTCCAATTTTTGCTCAGACTGTACTTCCAATGAAAACTTCTGCGTGCATTACGGATTAATTATTAGCTGTCTGTCAATATCACAGAGGCGTCTCTTAATGCTTACTTTCTCTACACGTACTATATACATTTTGTATAGATAAGGTATTGATTTGCACCCAAGAGATTTCACCGGAAATACATGTTTTGAGACCTCCTGAATCCAAAAAAAGGATTTTAGAAAAGTATCTTGTGTGTGTGCGTGTGGGCAGCATAGCTCAAAAACGTAAAGTCCGTTATATACCAAACTTGATATTTAAGTTCAGTATCTTCCAAGGATGCGACACGATTTTCAATAAACCCCCCCCCAACTACCCTGTTCATGGAAAAAATTTCGAAAACTTTGATTTTCTCAAAAATGGTTGTAGCAAATGTGATTAAAATCCCCTAAAGTTAATATATTTATGTGACAAATAAAATGTACATCTTGAATTTTCTGGGAATAGCCTCTGAAAACATATTTATTGCGAATAAATTTTGCGGAATTTTGCATAACTGATAAATCGTAAGAGATAGAAAAAAAACTTACAACTCAAAATAAGTAGAGCTCGTTAAAGTACACAATTTATGTCATATTGATTTTTTCGTGGAGTTGACCGTTTTTTAGACATTCCTTGTTATTAGTTTCAACTTTAAAATACTTAAAATTTTCTCATACGGGAATTCCTCAACTCTTGTTCATACAAACAACGGTGATTCATTCACATAGCAACCAGCTTTTAAAAGATTTGAATATCGATTTAGCCTATTGTATTCCTTTATTTCCCTTATACTTACAAGGAAGCAGGTAACAAGAGCCTTTCTGCCAATTTTTTTCTCGATTAGCATTAAGTAAATAGAAGAATAAGCTTGATAAAAATATTTATTGTAGAGATGTAGAGAAAGTCATGTGAATGGAACACATAATATTTTTCTCCAAATACTCCGTATGCTTGCCTGCCCCGTCATCCAAATGTATCCTATCCCAATGATTTCCAAACCTTGCTTTAGTTCTGATGCCCAAGTAGAATTACCTTCCATTCTCAAATACCTTCCATTCTCAACTGTTCACGGTAGCAGACTGCCCTAATTAGAAATTGGTTTCCTGAACGATTCTCATCCATTAAGTTAAACCTGCAGTCTTTTTGATCAAAACAGAGCGCTGTTTTTAAACTCCAAATTACCTTAATTCCATGCCATTTTTAAGACTTCGCGAGAAACAGCTGAATGGCGACAAACTAAAAAAATAAAATCTGATGTGTTCCATTCACATGACTTTCACTACATCTCTGGAACAAATTGTAGTCAAAAAGCTTATGATTCTTTTTACTTCATGCTAATTAGCAGAAATAGTCTTATTACTTACTTCCTTGTAAGTAGAAGCGAAATGAGGGAGTACCATATGTTAAAATGATAGCCAAAAGCTGGTTGCTATATAACTGAAGTTCCTTTGTTTATATGGACAAGACCTAAGAAATTCCTGTATGAGAAAAGTAAACTAAACTAAAAACCAGGAATATCTTAAGCATGATCAACTCCACGAAAAAAAATGTATATGACATAAATTGTGTGTTTTATCGTGAGCTACATTTTCTGTGGAGTAAGTTTTCCCCCATCTCTTACGGTTTAGCAGTTATGTAACATTCCGTAAAATTCATCCAGAATAAAGCAGTATTGAGGGGCTATTCCCAGAAAATTCAAGATATACATTTAATTTGTCAGGTAAGTATCTTTAATATGCGATATTTTAATCAGAATCGTCATTTTTAAGAAAATCAACATTTTCAAAATGTTGTCTATGTAAAGGGTAGTTTGGGGTGGGGGGATTTTCTTGAAAATCTTCGTGTCGATCCTTGGAAGATACCAAACTTAAATACCAAGTTTGGGCTTTAACGGTCTTTTCGTTTTTGAGCTATGCTGCACACAGACACACACACACGCACAAACACATACACACAGACAGACAGACAGACACACACACACATGGACATTTTCCTAAAAATACCTTTTTTTTTTTGGATTCATTGGGTGCCAAAACATATATATCCGGTGTAATCTCGGTATCGAATTTTTGGGTACAATGTAATTACTTTTTCTCTATGTACATAGTTCGTATAGAGAAAGTAAAAATGTGTTCCATTCATATCACTTACCCTACCTGTTCTGCAAACAGACTTCTTAGAAAAGATATGAAAGGAAAAATATTTACCGCTATCATTTAACACCTCGAAGAGGGAGTTAAAGGCATGTTGGACGCTACTGTCAGGCAGGAGTCGGTCGCCCTTTGCGGTGTAGTGGTTACCATATACCCAAGGTCGTGGATTCAAACGCGGTGGAGGACAATGCCAAGCAAATCATTATTAGCATGAAAATCGTAACGACATATCATCATTACCGATTCCTAAAAATAAAATATCCTTTATTTTCGTAAATATTAAAGAGAAAATAAACGACTCTGGGGACATTTTCAATCTAGGGTTATAAAAATTGGACGCAGCACAGGATGAAAAGACACCACTTCAAAACGGTCTAACATAAATAAAAATTTCACCTACAAATGGAGATTCAGGAAGTTTAGAAGTATGGTTTATGTGGCAGTATATTACTGAGCCATTCAAAGTGGTTTCACTGCATTAGTAGCAAGTAAAAAAATCTTATGTGCTTTATTCACATGCTTTTCTCTACATCTCTGTAACAAATTATTGTTAAAAGCTTGTTCTTTTATTTAATGTTAAAACATTTGTAGAAATGCTCTTATTACTTAGTCCCATAAGGGGAAGGGAAATAAGGGAATACACTTGGTTAAACCAATAGTCAAATACTTTAAATGTGGTTGCTATGAGATTGAAATCCGTTTCTTTGCGTAGCCAAGTGTGAAATCAATAATAAGGAATATCTCGAAAACGGCCAACTACACAAACAAAAATGTATATGACATAAATCGTGTACTTTAGAGTAATCTACATTTTTTGTGTAGTAAGTTTTTGTCTAACTCTTATGGTTTACCAGTTTGGCAAAATTCTGCAAAATTAATTCAGAATAAAGAGGTCTTCAGAGGTAATTCCCATAAAAGTCAAGACATACATTTATTTGACATGTAAATATATTAAATTTAAGAGATTTTAATCAAAATCCTTAGAGCAATTTTTAAGGAAATCAAAAATTTTCTAATTTTTTTCATATAAAGGCTAGTTCAGGGTGGCAGGAATTTCTTGAAAATATTCGTATGGCGTTCTTGAAAGATATCAAACTTAAATACCAAGTTTGAAATTTAATTTTTTTTTTGGATTCAGAGGTAGATTTCCAAAACATGTATTTCTGGTGAAATTTCTGTATCGGTCTTTTGGGTGCAATACAACACTTTCTCTATACACTGTGCATAGTACATCTAGAGAAAGTAAAAATTCCTCACCAGCCGGGAATTGAACTCCTCTTGGGTTGGAAGCCAAAACACGGACCATGCTACCACAGAAGAAATGTTTTTGGAGACGTTTCGCGCTGCTTCATTGAATTTCTAGATCAAGGCTAAGGTGGTCATTTGTTTTTAACCAAAATTAACTAATTATAGAGCCTAACTGCACGAATTATCAAACTTAGAGACAGAGTGATCTCTAATGACAAGGTAACACCATCAGCTTAACAAAAGAACAGTCTGTGTTTAGATATTTAATTGCGGAAACAAAGGGAGTCTAGAAATTGGGCAAAAGAAAATTACTGAGTAAGGCAGATTCCCATATATACTAGCAATTAAGTCTGCCACATCTGACAAGCTGATAGTCACTCTGGGACTACTTAAGGATTACAATGGACGTTATTTGTTTTTCTTTTCAGTGGAGTCCTCCATGGTAAAAGCGCCTTTTTCCTCTACTTGTTCCGATACAGGATCTTTGGGCCCGATTCAGTAACATTTTAATGAATGTTTCATTCAATGATACCTATAAAATTAGCAAATCTAAAAAGAGCTGGAGCGGTAACGGGGTTACGGGTTCGTGTTTTGGGTATTAGGAATGGTGTGACTTTGTGGGTGCCCTAGCTCAGATGGAAACACGCATTCCTCTTAAATTGTCTACTGTGAAACTGTACCTTACGCGCCAGCGACTATTGCTAATTATTATTTTTGATGCAGTGATTTCGTCCGTGCTCTGGTCAGTATTAAAATAACTATTTCCCTCACAACTAAAGGTAGCCTGTGCGGCTCCACCACGGACCCTACATATCACATCTTGGTTCTGCCGATGTTCTACGCCAAGTGTCCCCGTCGCCAGACAGCGGAGAGAATTGTTTTATCTTTCCCTGTTTTGTTCACCCTCGGGCAGTTTAATCTCACCCCTCAGTTCAATGCACTACCCCTAACGGTACAGTCCTAACGGAGTCGCTTGCCAGCTCGTGACAACTCGGCTACTTATACGTGTTTGAAATCCTTCTTCCTTGCCCATTTTCAATGTACATTTATATCTCTCGTCTTGGTATAATTTATATTATTAGCTATGATTTATATGTCCCTTCTGAATAACTCTTTGCGCCGTGACAAGACATGTACTGTCTCAGAGCACAGGGAATGTCCACCCCCAAAACAATTACAATAAATTAGTGTAACTCCTAACAAGATTTACTTTCCTAATCGTTCGGTGGACGTCGGTCACTAGGTCTTACAACATTAGCAGCACAGATGAACAAGGTTCTTGTGATCCAGTTGTTGAGCTTTTAAACAAAACCCATGCTTACATTAGTATAGCTGTAAGGGTACAGGGTAGTTTTGGACAACGGAAATTACACCTGAAGTGAGTTGAATTACCACTGCTCTTAAAGTGTTCAGTTGTTTTTACAGAAATCTGTAAGAGTTATTCTGTAAATCATGACAATTATTTAAAGTGGTTGTTTGCAACAATAGATTATGTGATTGATTCAAAAAAAGTATTTCATTCAGCAGAAAAATATTAAAACTTAGTGATAAAACTCGTAAATTCATGTACATTTTCCTCTGATACTGTTTGTAGTGCATAGTCACACTTTTGTATGCTTTTTCTTAGTATAATACTTGACTTTACTGTGAATATTAGGACTTAAGTGCTTACAACATTGTAAGTCACCATTGGGGTTGTCATCTTAAAATAGTTTGAGATCACCTTGTGATTTACCGGAAAACATGTGAGTCAGTTGAGAGACTTAATGCTCTGCCGGTATATTGCCATGGTATCTCAGTGGCAGAGCAACCGGCTAGAGATCAGGAGATCCGTTGTTCAAATCCCAATAACCGCATTGACTTTTTCAGTCTGACAATACTTATCTAACTTCTGTCCTATACACGGACTGTGTGAAAAGACAATTAAATCGGAAGAAATGTTACAGAACTTCAACGTATTAAAAAAGCTAACTTTTCTAGTTATTTTCATCTCCTGTTATAAAAAAAACTACCTCAAAATAGTCTGGTGTATATATTTGAAAGCAAAAGAGGATGAAAAAGAATTCATTCATAAAGAACATTTTCATATTCCTTCCCCTTGCTTAGTTGAGGTTAAAGCAATATTCTGACATTTAGATGACCAAGGGCTTCTAAAGGACCTCATGGTGGAACACAAAATCGCAACGAATCGCTGTATAATGTAATTTGGAATTGTGTTACATAAATGGGTTATTTCCATTCACATCATTTTCTCTACATCTACATAACAAATTATTGTTAAAAAGTTTATACTTCTATTTAATTCATGCTAATCGAGAAAAAAATAGTAGAAATAGTCTTATTACTTGCTACCTTGTAAGCAGAAGCGAGATAAGGGAGTACCATAGGTTAAAGTGAAAGCCAAAAGCTGGTTGCTATGTGACTGATGTTCCTTTGTTTGTATGGACAGGAGTTAACAAATTTTTGTATGAGAAAAGTTTAAATTTAGTATCTTCCAGTGATGCGACACGAAGATTTTGATAAAAATCCCCCCACCCCCACTACTCTTTACATTGAAGTTTTTAGAACATTTTGATTTTCTAAACAATGACTCTAACGATTTTGATTAAAATATCGTATATTAAAGATAACCTGACAAATAAAATGTATATCTTGAATTTTCTGGGAATAGCCTCCAAAGACTAATTTTTCAGGATGATTTTTACGGAATCTTGCATAACTGCTAAACCGTAAGAGATAGACAAAAACTTAAGGGAAATGTAAATCACGATAAAACACACAATATATGTTATGTATATTTGTTTTGTTGAGTTGGTTGTTTTTAAGATATTTCTTATTATTGGTTTCAGCTTTAAAAGCCTTATATTTTCTCATACAGGAGCTTGTCAACAACTGTCCATACAAACAAAGGAACTTCAGTCATATAGCAACCAGCTTTTGACTATCACTTTAGCCTATGTTACTCCCTTATTTCGCTTCTACTTACAAGGAAGCAAGTAGTAAAACTATTTCAGCTATTTTTTCTCTATTAACATGAAGTAAATGGAAGCATAAGTATTATAAAAATAATTTATTGCAGAGATGTAGAGAAATTTATGTGAATGGAGCACACCAAAAGGTCCATGTGTGCGTCCACGTACCTGTAAACTTGGTATATAAGTGTACTATCTTCCAAGGATGTGACACGAAGATTTTGAGGAAATCCCCTTCCCCCTATCAAAATACCCTTTAGATGGAAAAATTTCGAAAATTTTGATTTTTTCAAAAATGACTGCAACGATTTTGAATAAAATACAGTATATTTTACACATATACACGGAAATAAAACGTTTACATTTTCCGGGAGTAGTCTCTGAAAATCTCTTTATTCTGGATGATTTATTAAGAGATAGACAAATGCTTACTACACGAAACTGTAGATATCGCTAAAACACACAATTTATTTCCGAATTATATTTTTTCGTAGAGCTGCGCATTTTTGAGATATTACTTATTCCTTTCTCTATACGTACTATGTACATAGTGCATACAGAAGGTATTGCACTCCACCAAAAAATTCGATACCGAGATTTCACCGGAAATATATGCTTTAGGGTCCCCTGTATAAAAAAAAAGGATTTTCAGAAAAAGGTCCGTGTGTCCGTGTGTCTGTGAAGACGACAACTGAAAAACGAAAAGTCGGTAAGATACCAAACTTGGTATTTAAGTTTAGTATGTTCCAGGGATGCGACACGAAGATTTTGAGAAAAACCCCCCACCTCAAACTACCCTTTACATGGAACTTTTTTCAATTTCTAGAAAATGGCTCTAACGATTTTGATTAAAATATCATATATTAAAGATATTTACCTGACAATTAAAATGTATATTCTGAATTTTCTGGGAATAGCCTCTGAAGACTTCTTTATTCTGGATGAATTTTGCATAACCACGAAACCGTAAGAGATGGACAAAAACTTAACACACAAAAACACACAATTTATGTTATATACATATTTTTCGTGGAGTTGGTCGTTTTTGAGATATTCCTTTTTCGTGGTTTCAGTTTTGAAAAACTTATACTTTTCTCATACAGGAATTTGTCAACTCCTGTCCATACAAACAAAGGAACATCAGTTACATAGCAACCAGCTTTTGGCTTTCACTTTAACCTATGGTACTCCCTTATTTCGCTTCTACTTACAATAAAGCAAGATATAAGACTATTTCTGTTAACTTTTCTCAATTAGCATGAAATAAATAAAAGATAAGCTTATTAACAATAATTTGTTAAAGAGATGAAGAGTAAGTCATGCGAATGGAACACATCAGATTTTCATATTTAAGTACCTTTTTCTCAACCCCCAGAGCGACTAGACTCATGACATTTTTAACACATATTCCTTAATGTATTTGAAAAATTTATCACAGCGGCTTCTTAATAATGCTATTTTTGTAAAAACTAAAAAAAAACAAAAATTCTATTTTATCTTAACTTTGATGTAGGACAATATTTAAAAATCTGAAGCGTTCCATTCACATGACTTTTTCTACATCTCTGCAACAAACTATTGCTAAAAAGATTAAGCTTCTATTTACTTCATACTAATTGAGAAAAATTAGGCCAAGTAGTCTTATTACTTTCTTCCTTGTAAGTAGAAGCGAAATAAGAGAGTACCTTAGGTTAAAGTGATAGTCAACAGGTGGTTGCTATGTGACTGAAGTTCCTTTCTTTATATAGACAGGAGTTGACAAACTCCTATATGAGAAAACGGTCAACTCCACGAAAAAATGTATATGACATAAATTGTGTTTTATCGTGATCTACATATTTTTTTTTTGTTTTTTTTTTTTTTGAGTAGGTCTTTGTCTGTATCTTACGGTTTACTAATAATGCAAGATTCAATAAAAATCATCAAGAATCAAGAGTTCTTTACAGGCTATTCCCAGAAAATCCAAGACACACATTTTATTTATGATGTAAATCTCTTAATATAAGATATTTTAATAAAAGAATGTTGGATTTATTTTTGAGAAAATAACAATTTTCGAAATTCTTTCCATGTAAAGGGTAATTTGACGTGGTGGATTTTCTATAACAAATTTGTGTCGCGTCCCTGGAAGATACCAAAATTAAATACCAAGTTTGGTATTTAGTGATCTTTTCGTTTTTGAGACATGCTGTCCACTGATACTTGCTTCGTTGTAAGTAGAAATGGAAAATGGCGTGTTATTTATGGACGCTCTTTAACTGCTTTGGTTCTCAGCGTCCCATTCTATATTGGGCGTGAAACATCGCTTAATTTTGCTCAGAGGCCTCTCTTATCAGGCTCGAGGTTCTTTTACGTGCCATAAATCTACGACACGGGACCCACAGCTTTACTTCCCTTTCGAAGAAAGCCATGTTAAGGATTTTTACACCCGAAAAAATCCATCGTCCTCCGCCGGGTTTGAACCCATGTCCTTCGGTATATCAAGTCAGCATGGAAACCATTACACCACGGAGGTCGACTATTATGAGTAGAAGTAATATAGGTTAAAGTATTAGTCAAAAGCTGGTTGCTATGTGACTAAAGTTCCTTTGTTTGTACGGACAAGAGTTGAAAAATCCCTCTATGAGAGAAGTATAAGTCTTTTAAAGCTGAAACCAAAAACAAGGAATATCTCAAAAAATGATGGAATATCTCCAAGAAAAAATGTATACAACTTAAATTGTGTGTTTTCAGGTGCCCTACATGTTATGTGTGGTAAGTTTTTGTCTATCTCTTACGGTTTAGCACTTATGCAAAATTCATTCAGAATAAAGTAAGTCTTCGGTGGCTATTCCCAGAAAATTCAAGATGTACATTTTACTTGTCAGGTAAATATCTTTCATATATAATATTTTAATCAAAATCGTTAGAGCCATTTTTGTGAAAATGAAAGTTTTTGAAAAAAGTTTCATGTAAAGGGTAGTTGGGGGTGGAGGGATATTATGGAAAATCTTCGTGTCGCAACGTTGAAAGCTACCAAGTTTGGTATTTTACCGACTTTTCGTTTTTGAGTTATAGTGTTCACAGATACACGGACACACGAACCTTTTTGCGAAAATGCTTTTTATTGGAAACGGGGGTTCTAAAACATATATTTCCGGTGAAATCTCGGTATCGAATTTTGGGTGGAGTGCAATACGGTCCTTATACACTATGTACATAGTACGTGTAGAGAAAGTAAAAATTGTAAATAAAAATCCAAGAAACCTTTAAAAACTGCTCCCATTAAAAGTTTATAAAAACTTTCAAGATAATGTGGTAACAATTTCAGCTTCTTAGAGTTAGTATTTATTGTCATTTTTACTTTCTCTACACTTAATATGTACATGTGTATAGGGAAGGTATTGCACTCCACCCAAAAATTGGATATCCAGATTTCACCGAAAATACATACTTTAGGGCCCCCTTTATCTAAAAAAAAAAGCATTATCGGAAAAATGTCTATGTGTGTGTGTGTGTGTCTATAAACACGATAGCTGAAAACCAAAAATTCGGTAAAATACAAAACTTGGTATTTAAGTTTAGTACTTTTCAGGCATGCGACACGTAAATTTTGAGATATATCACCCCACCCTAAACTAGCCTTTACATGGAACAACTTTTTTCGAATTTTTTTATTTTCTTAGAAATGGCTCTAACGATTTGATTAAAATACCCTATATTAAATACATTTACCTGACAAATAAAATGTATATCTTGAATTTTCTGGGAATAGACTCTGAAGACTACTTTATTCTTTATGAATTTTACGGGATTTTGCATAAATGCTAAACCATAAGAGATGTACAAGAACTTACCACATAAAAAAGTAGAGCACGTTAAAACACACAATTTATGTTACATACATGTTTACTTTCTCTATAGGCACTATGTACATAGTGTATAGAGAATGTATTGCACTCCACCAAAAAATTCGATACCGAGATTTCACCGGAAATATATGTTTTAGGGTCCCCTGTAACTAAAAAAAACATTTTCACAAAAAGGTCCATGTGTGTGTGTGTGTGTGTGTTTGTGTGTGTGTGTGTGTGTGTGTCCGTGTGTCCGTATGTCTGTGAACACGATAACTCAAAAACGAAAAGTCGGTAAAATACCAAACTTGGTATTTAAGTTTAGTATCTTCCAGGAATGCGACACGAAGATTTTGAGAAAAATCCCCCCACCCCAAACTACCCTTTACATGGAACTATTTTCGAAAATTGCGATTTTCTCAAAAATGGCTTTAACGATTTTGATTAAAATTTCGTATATTAAAGATATTTATCTGACAAATGAAATGTATATCATGAATTTTCTGGGAATGGCCTCTGAAGATCACTTTATTCTGGATGAATTTTTCATAACTACTAAACCGTAAGAGATGGACAAAAGCTTAACCCACAAAAGATGAAGAACACGTTAAAACACACAATTTATGTTATATATATTTTTTTCGTGGAGATTATCGTTTTTGAGATATTCCTTTTTCTTGGTTTCAGCTTTCAAAATCTTATGCATTCTCATACAGGAATTTGTCAACTCCTGCCCATACAAACAAAGGAACATCAGTCACATAACAACCAGCTTTTGGCTTTCACTTTAACCTATGGTACTCCCTTATTTCGGTTCTGCTTACAAGGAAGCAAGTAATAAAACTATTTTTGCTAATTTTTTCTGATTAGCATAAAGTAAATAAAAGTATAGGCTTTTTAAGAATACTTTGTTGCAGGGATATAGAGAAAGTCATGTGAATGGTACACATCAGATTTTTAGAAACAGGTACATGTGTGTATGTGTTTGTGTCCAGGTGTCTGTAAACACGGTAACTAAAAAACAAAAAGTCGGTAAAATACCAAACTTGGTATTTAAGTTTAGTATCCTCCAGGGATGCGACACGATAATTTTGAGATAAGCCCCCCCATAGAAAATATTTACATAGAAAAATTTTTGAACATTTTTATTTCCTCAAAAATGGCAACCAGCTTTTGACTATCACTTTAAGCTATGGTACTTCCCTATAAATAATATTTCTGCTATTTTTTTCTCGATAGATAGAAGCATAAGCTTTTTAACAGTAATTTGTTGCAGGGATGTAGAGAAAGTCATGTGAATGGAACACATATTTCTTTTAAGTGAGCCATTAAAAAGAGGAATGGAAAGGAGTAACACAACAGGATTACATACAACAGCCTTTTGTAAGAAAATGTTGTAAAAGTGTGGGTAGAAATGCCATTCTAATGTGAAAAAGGTTGAAGTATTTCAAATCTGAAAGAAATAACAAGGAATATCTCAGAAATGGTATTTCAGAGAAAGAAAAAACAAACGTAAATGACATAAATTGTATGTTTTAACTTAATCTATATTTTCTGTGTAGTAAGTTTTTACCTATCTCTTTTGGTTTACCAGTAACGCAAAGTTCAGCAAAATTCATTCAGAATACAGAGACTTGAGGGGCTATTGCCAGAAAATTCAATATATACAATTTATTTGCCATATAAATATATTTAATATACGGAATTTTAATCAAAATTGTTTTAGACATGTTTGAGAAAATCAAAATTTTCGAAATTTTTTCCATGTAAAGGGTAGTTTGGGGTGGGAGGATTTCTCTCAAAATCTTCGTGTTGTATCGAGCAGATAAATCAGATATCTGGGGTCACTATGACGGAATTAGGGCGTGATATACATGTAGAAACCAACAGTGCATCAAACCCGGTATTCCTGCTTTATTAGGGATTCCTACTATTTGCATTAACCGCACAACATCTCCAGTTACCTCAGCCTTCGCTGAAAGGAATGATAACCGAAGCAGAGGTTCATGTCGAGAAATTAGAGTGCGGTGAATTACTTAAGAGGATAAACAGGCTCTGAGCGTGACGCCGTCAAACTCCGGGAGCGGAAAGAGACATGCATAATGTAGCTGGAGCCGCCCCGTCATGGCGCCCTCTAAATTGCCTTCAGATTCGCACTTGAGAGAAAGAGAGAGGTGTGAGAAACTGTCAGTTGTTTCCTAACAAGATCTCGTCGTTGTGAAAGGGCTAGCTCTAAATCACGAGGATTCCGTTAACTGATGGGATTCAGAAAGTGAAACTTTACAGAGATTAGTGTTAACTGGGCAGGGTCTCTTGGACCCGGGTGAGTAGCAGGGCTTCTAGTGCCAGCGCCGATTATTGTTGTATGTCTTCTGACCAACAACGCGTTACTACGCCTTCTATACACATCAGAACATTACCGAGTTCGGACTTAAACCCCTACAAAATATTTATTCCTTTAGAAATGTCAACAGAATCTATGAAGCTTCATCAGCTGCACAAATGAAAAATTGTTACCTGATTTATGTGCATCCGTTGCGCGCGGTGGTTGTAACAGAGTAGTGTGAGTTTTCATGATTTGTGCGAACTGGTTGTAACAGAGTAGTGCGAGTTTTCATGAGTTGTGCGAACTGGTTGTAACAGAGTAGTGCGAGTTTTCATGAGTTGTGCGAACTGGTTGTAACAGAGTAGTGCGAGTTTTCATGAGTTGTGCGAACTGGTTGTAACAGAGTAGTGCGAGTTTTCATGAGTTGTGCGAACTGGTTGTAACAGAGTAGTGCGAGTATTCATGAGTTGTGCGAACTGGTTGTAACAGAGTAGTGCGAGTTTTCATGAGTTGTGCGAACTGGTTGTAACAGAGTAGTGTGAGTATTCATGAGTTGTGCGAACTGGTTGTAACAGAGTAGTGCGAGTTTTCATGAGATGTGCGAACTGGTTGTAACAGAGTAGTGCGAGTTTTCATGAGTTGTGCGAACTGGTTGTAACAGAGTAGTGTGAGTATTCATGAGTTGTGCGCACTGGTTGTAACAGAGTAGTGCGAGTATTCATGAGTTGTGCGAACTGGTTGTAACAGAGTAGTGCGAGTTTTCATGAGTTCTGCGCACTGGTTGTAACAGAGTAGTGCGAGTTTTCATGAGTTCTGCGCACTGGTTGTAACAGAGTAGTGCGAGTTTTCATGAGTTCTGCGCACTGGTTGTAACAGAGTAGTGCGAGTTTTCATGAGTTCTGCGCACTGGTTGTAACAGAGTAGTGCGAGTTTTCATGAGTTCTGCGCACTGGTTGTAACAGAGTAGTGCGAGTTTTCATGAGTTCTGCGCACTGGTTGTAACAGAGTAGTGTGAGTTTTCATGAGTTGTGCGAACTGGTTGTAACAGAGTAGTGTGAGTTTTCATGAGTTGTGCGCACTGGTTGTAACAGAGTAGTGTGAGTTTTCATGAGTTGTGCGAACTGGTTGTAACAGAGTAGTGTGAGTTTTCATGAGTTGTGCGAACTGGTTGTAACAGAGTAGTGTGAGTTTTCATGAGTTCTGCGCACTGGTTGTAACAGAGTAGTGTGAGTTTTCATGAGTTGTGCGAACTGGTTGTAACAGAGTAGTGTGAGTTTTCATGAGTTGTGCGAACTGGTTGTAACAGAGTAGTGTGAGTTTTCATGAGTTGTGCGCACTGGTTGTAACAGAGTAGTGTGAGTTTTCATGAGTTGTGCGCACTGGTTGTAACAGAGTAGTGTGAGTTTTCATGAGTTGTGCGCACTGGTTGTAACAGAGAAGTGTGAGTTTTCATGAGTTCTGCGCACTGGTTGTAACAGAGTAGTGTGAGTTTTCATGAGATGTGCGCACTGGTTGTAACAGAGTAGTGTGAGTATTTTTGAGTTGCGTATTGTGGTTTTAACAGAGTTGTGCGATGTGATTGTAATGGACTAGTATGGGTATTCATGACTTGTGCGATGTGATTGTAATGGAGTAGTATGAGTATTCATGACTTGTGCGATGTGATTGTAATGGAGTAGTATGAGTATTCATGACTTGTGCGATGTGATTGTAATGGAGTAGTATGGGTATTCATGAGTTGTGCGATGTGATTGTAATGGACTAGTATGGGTATTCATGAGTTGTGCGATGTGATTGTAATGGAGTAGTATGGGTATTCATGACTTGTGCGATGTGATTGTAATGGACTAGTATGGGTATTCATGACTTGTGCGATGTGATTGTAATGGACTAGTATGGGTATTCATGACTTTTGCGATGTGATTGTAATGGACTAGTATGGGTATTCATGACTTGTGCGATGTGATTGTAATGGAGTAGTATGGGTATTCATGACTTGTGCGATGTGATTGTAATGGAGTAGTATGGGTATTCATGACTTGTGCGATGTGATTGTAATGGACTAGTATGGGTATTCATGACTTGTGCGATGTGATTGTAATGGACTAGTATGGGTATTCATGACTTGTGCGATGTGATTGTAATGGAGTAGTATGAGTATTCATGACTTGTGCGATGTGATTGTAATGGAGTAGTATGAGTATTCATGACTTGTGCGATGTGATTGTAATGGAGTAGTATGAGTATTCATGACTTGTGCGATGTGATTGTAATGGACTAGTATGAGTATTCTTGAGTTGTACGATGTGATTGTAATGGAGTAGTATGAGTATTCATGACTTGTGCGATGTGATTGTAATGGACTAGTATGAGTATTCTTGAGTTGTACGATGTGATTGTAATGGAGTAGTATGAGTATTCTTGAGTTGTACGATGTGATTGTAATGGAGTAGTATGAGTATTCTGGAGTTGTACGATGTGATTATAATGGACTAGTATGAGTATTCTTGAGTTGTACGATGTGATTGTAATGGAGTAGTATGAGTATTCTTGAGTTGTACGATGTGGTTGTAATGGAGTAGTATGAGTATTCTTGAGTTGTACGATGTGATTGTAATGGAGTAGTATGAGTATTCTTGAGTTGTACGATGTGATTGTAATGGAGTAGTAAGAGTATTCTTGAGTTGTACGATGTGGTTGTAATGGAGTAGTAAGAGTATTCTTGAGTTACACGATGTGATTGTAAAGGAGTAGTAAGAGTATTCTTGAGTTGTACGATGTGATTGTAATGGAGTAGTAAGAGTATTCTTGAGTTGTACGATGTGATTGTAATGGAGTAGTAAGAGTATTCTTGAGTTGTACGATGTGATTGTAATGGAGTAGTAAGAGTATTCTTGAGTTGTACGATGTGATTGTAATGGAGTAGTAAGAGTATTCTTGAGTTGTACGATGTGATTGTAATGGAGTAGTAAGAGTATTCTTGAGTTGTACGATGTGATTGTAATGGAGTAGTAAGAGTATTCTTGAGTTGTACGATGTGATTGTAATGGAGTAGTAAGAGTATTCTTGAGTTACACGATGTGATTGTAAAGGAGTAGTAAGAGTATTCTTGAGTTGTACGATGTGATTGTAATGGAGTAGTATGAGTATTTTTGAGTTGTACGATGTGATTGTAATGGAGTAGTAAGAGTATTCTTGAGTTGTACGATGTGATTGTAATGGAGTAGTAAGAGTATTCTTGAGTTGTACGATGTGATTGTAATGGAGTAGTAAGAGTATTCTTGAGTTACACGATGTGATTGTAAAGGAGTAGTATGAGTATTCTTGAATTGTGCGATATGATTGTAATGGAGAAATATGTGTTTTCTTGAGTTACACGATGTGATTGTAATGGATTAGTATGAGTTTTCTTGAGTTACACGATGTGATTGTAATGGAGTAGTATGAGTATTCATGTGTTGTGCGATGTGATTGTAATGGAGTAGTATGAGTTTTCATGAGTTGTGCGATGTGGGCGTAATGTAGTAGTGTGATTATTCTTGAGTAGTGCAATGTGATTGTAATGGAGTAGTATGAGTATTCTTGAAGAGTGCGATGTGATTGTAATGGAGTAGTGTGAGTATTCTTGAATTGTGCGATGTGACTGTAATGGAGTAATGTGAGTATTCTTGAGCTGTGCGATGTGATTGTAATGGAGTAGTGTGAGTATTCTTCAGTTGTGCGATGTGATTGTAATGGAGTAGTGTGAGTATTCTTGAGTTTTGCTATGTGATTGTAATGGGTTGATGTGATTATTCTTGAGCTGTGCGATGTGATTGTATTGGAGTAGTGTGAGTATTCTTGAGTTTTGCTATGTGATTGTAATGGGTTGATGTGATTATTCTTCAGTTGTGCGATGTGATTGTAATGGAGTAGTGTGAGTATTCTTCAGTTTTGCTATGTGGTTGTAATGGAGTAGTATGAGTATTCTTGAGTTTTGCTATGTGATTGTAATGGGTTGAGGTGATTATTCTTCAGTTGTGCGATGTGATTGTAATGGAGTAGTGTGAGTATTCTTCAGTTTTGCTATGTGGTTGTAATGGGTTGATGTGATTATTCTTGAGTTGTGCGATGAGATTGTAATGGAATAGTATGATTATTCTTGAGTTGATCGATGTTATTGTAATGGGTTGATGTGTTTATTCTTGAGTTGTGCGATGAGATTGTAATGGAATAGATTGATTATTCTTGAGTTGATCGCTGTGATTGTAGTGGGTTGATGTGATTATTCTTGAGTTGTGTGATGAGTTTGTAATGGAGTAGTATGAGTATTCTTGAGTTATGCCTTGTGATTGTAATGGAGTAGTGTGATTATTATTGAGTTGTACGATGTGCTTGTAATGGAGTAGTATGAGTATTCTTAAGTTGTACTATGTGGTTGTAATGGAGTGGTATGAGTATTCCTAAATTGTACGATGTGGTTGTAACAGAGTAGTATGAGTATTCTTGAGTAATGGAATGTGATTGTAATGGAGTAGTATGAGTATTCTTAGGTTTTACGGTGTGGCTGTAATGGAGTAGTATGAGTATTTTTAAGTTGTACGATGTGGTTGTAATAGAGTAGTATGAGTATTCTTAAGTTGTACGATAATATTGTAATGGAGTTATATGAGTATTCTTGAGTTGTACGATGTGGTTGTAATGGAGTAATATGAGTATTCTTGAGTTGTACGATGTGGTTGTAATGGAGTAGTATGAGTATTCTGGAGTTGTACGATGTGATTGTAATGGAGTAGTATGAGTATTCTTGAGTTGTACGATGTGATTGTAATGGAGTAGTATGAGAATTCTTAAGTTGTACGATGTTGTTGTAATGGAGTAGTATGAGTATTTTTGAGTTGTACGATGTGATTGTAATGGAGTAGTATGAGTATTCTTGAGTTGTACGATGTGATTGTAATGGAGTAGTATGAGTATTCTTGAGTTGTGCGATGTGATTGTAATGGTGTAGTATGAGTATTCTTGAGTTGTACGATGTGGTTGTAATGGAGTAGTATGAGCATTCTTGAGTTGTACGATGTGATTGTAATGGAGTAATATGTGTATTCTTAAGTTGTACGATGTGATTGTAATGGAGTAGTATGGGTATTCTTGAGTTGTACGATGTGATTGTAATGGAGTAGTATGAGTATTCTTAAGTTGTACGATGTGGTTGCAATGGTGTAGTAAGGGTATTCTTGAGTTGTACGATGTGGTTGTAATGGAGTAGTATGAGTATTCTTAAGTTGTACTATGTGATTGTAATGGAGTAGTATGAGTATTCTTAAGTTGTACGATGTGATTGTAATGGAGTAGTAAGAGTATTCTTAAGTTGTACGATGTGATTGTAATGGAGTAATAAGAGTAATCTTGAATTGTACGATGTGGTTGCAATGGTGTAGTAAGAGTATTCTTGAGTTGTACGATGTGGTTGTAGTGGAGTAGTATGAGTATTCTTGAGTTGTACGATGTGGTTGCAATGGTGTAGTAAGAGTATTCTTGAGTTGTACGATGTGGTTGTAATGGCGTAGTATGAGTATTCTTGAGTTGTACGATGTGGTTGTAATGGAGTAGTATGAGTATTCTTAAGTTGTACGATGTGATTGTAATGGAGTAGTATGAGTATTCTTAAGTTGTACGATGTGATTGTAATGGAGTAGTATAAGTATTCTTGAGTTGTACGATGTGGTTGTAATGGAGTAGTATGAGTTTTCTTAAGTTGTACGATGTGGTTGTAATGGAGTAGTATGAGTATTCTTAAGTTGTACGATGTGATTGTAATGGAGTAGTATGAGTATTCTTGAGTTGTACGATGTGGTTGTAGTGGAGTAGTATGGGTATTCTTGAGTTGTACGATGTGGTTGTAATGGAGTAGTATGAATTTTCATTAGTCGAGGACAGTGGTTGAAACAGAGTAGTGTGAATATTCATAAGTTGCAATTTTTTTTTTACAAAATACTATGCCTCTATTCACGCCTTGCTATTTGAGATAAATTTTAACAGAAATTGTGTTATTACTTGCTTCCTTATAGGCAGAAGAGTAATTAGGGAATACACTATGCTAAAACAATAGTCAACATTTTAAAACATGTTGCTCTGTGATGATATTGAAACTCTTATTTCATGCAAGCTAGGACAAAAACTAAAGACCTATGAAACATATGGGAACTTTCCGGTTAAGAAAAGTAAAAGTACTCCAAACAAAATAATGTAATATTGAGATCGTCAACTCCTTAAAACAAAAGAATGCCATGTGTGACTAAAATTCTGTGTTGTAGCGAGATCCATATATGCTGTTAAATAACTATTTAACTCTCTCGCTCTGTTATTGTGTTTCAGTTATGTTAAAACTCATTTGGAATGAATGGAATTTAGAGGCTATTCCTAAGAAATTCAGTATACACATAGTTTCTGTGGAAACAATCAAAACCGTTAGTCACTTATGAGAAGATTTGAAATTTCGACAATTCTTCCAATGAAGTTTATTGAGATGTGAGGATATTTTTCTGTAAAGCTTTGAAAGAAATGATACTTAAACACCAGTTTGGTACTTAGTCGACTTTCCATTAAGTTATGTTGCCCAAAGACACACACACACACACACACACACACAGTCCTTTTTCAAAAAATCTTATGTATTCCATTCACAAGACTTTCTCTGCCAATTTAGATAGAACCTATTTTTAAAAATCTTATTCTTATATCTATTTCAATCGCGATTAATATTATCAGAAATTTTTTTTGTTTTTTTTTTTAAATAAAGTCACTATGACATGAAATTTAAAGTCCTTTTCTTTGCACTACATGAATGAAGAAAGTGAATAATAATAATAATTCTAAGTACTAGAAATGTTATATCCAATAACAGAGATTATCTCGGAAATGGTAGATGCTAAACACAAAACCTGTATCTGACATAAACGGTGTGTTATATCGAGATACACATTCCTTTATTTTGTAAGTTTTGTCTATGTTTATCAGTTACATAAACTCATTTAAAATGAAGAGGCTTACAGAAGATTTTGCTAAGAAATTCGGGATATATTTTATTAAGCAGTAAAGATATTTAATATACCGTATAGGTTTGTACAAAAATGCCAATTAAGTCAGTTAATTGAAATATATTCTGTCCTATTAGACACACACATACACACAAGCGCCTGCGGTGCCACAAGTAGTTAAAGCGTGCATAAACACTACCCCAAAAAATACACACAACACGGAGCTTTTACTAACTTTTTTTTTTTTTGTAGAATACGAATTTTCTCTGCCTACTGTTACAATTTAGGTAGCAAAGGAAGTAAAAATTCATTTAATATACAAGGAATGTGCCAGGAACTGTAATTTATTTAGCAAATTAGGATTGCACATATTCAAACTTTATTAATGGTTGTAAAGAATATGTTTACTTTCTCTACGCGTACTATGTACATAGTGTATAGAAAATGTACTGTAATGCACCCAAAAATTCGACACTTGACCGGAAATACATTTTTTGGGTACTACGGAATCCAAAAAAAGGATTTCTAAAAAAAAAAAAAAACAACCGTGTGTGCGTGTGTTTGTGGACAGCAGCATAGCTCCAAAACGAAAAGGCCGTAAAATACCAAACTTAGCATTTAAATTTGGTGTCTTGCACGGATGCGACACGAAGATTTTCAAGAAAATTCCCCCCCCCCCCAACTACTTTTTACATGGAACTCTTTTTTTAAAATGTTGATTTTCTCAACAATGACTCTAACAGTTTTTATTATAATGTCGTATTTTAAAGATATTTACCTGACAAACAATATGTGTATCTTGAATTTTCTGGGAATAGCCTCTGAAGACTACTTTATTCTAGATGAATTTTACGGAATTTTGCATAAATGCTAAACCGTAAGAGATAGACAAGAACTTGGTACACAAAAACTGTAGAGTACGTTAAAACACACATTTTATGTCATATAATTTTTTTCGTGGAGTTGATCGTTTTTGAGATATTCCTTGTTTTTATTTTCAGCTTTCAAAACTTATACTTGTCTCGTACAGGAATTTGTCAACTTCTGTTCATACAAACAAAGGAACTTTAGTCACATAGCAACCATCTTTTGACTATCACTTTAACCTATGGTACTTCCTTATTTCGCTTCTATTAAAAAGGAAACAAGTAATAAGTCTATTGCTGTTAATTGTTTCTCGATTGGTACGAAGTGAATAGGAGCATTAGCGTTTTAACTTAATTTGTTGCAGAGCTGTAGAGAAAGAGATGTGAATGGAACACATCAGATTTTTAAACACTTTGCACATTCTATTTGCCAATTAACGTAGACTATAAATTGGTAGACACATGCTTATTAATAGGAACATCCAAATTTAGATCCTATTTTCTCGCAAATCTTTTCCAACATTTAACCATACTCAAAATGCCCCACACGATGTAAGTTTTTGCTCATTTATTTCAAAACATTTATACTGCCTCTTAACAGTACTTAAGAAAAGTTGTCATACACATTTTTGAAACAAATCTACAATTTTGAGAAATAAAATATTAAGTATAAAAAATTAACAGTTTTAGAGAAAAATCTGATGTGCTCCATTCACGTGAATTTCTGTACTTTTCTGTATCAATTTGTAGTTAATAAGTTTATTCTTCTATCTACTTCATGCCAATCCAGATAAACGTTAGTAGAAACATTTTTATTAATAAAAACAATATCGACAGTCAAATATTTTAAAATGTGGTTGCTATGGTGTTAAAATCCGTTTATTTGCGTGGTCAGGAGTTGAAAAGCTCCCGTATGAGAAAAGTATAAGTATTTTAAAGCTGAAACCAATAACAACGAATATCTCAAAAACTGTTAACCCCATGAAAAAGATGTATATAACAGAAATTGTGTGTTTTAACGGCATATACATATGTTGTGTAGTAAGTTTCTGAGTATCTCTTACGGTTTACCGTTTTCGCAAAATTCAGCAAAATTCATTCAGAATAAAGAGGGCTCTAGAGCCTATTCCCAGAAAATTCAAGATATACATTTTGTTTGCCATATAAATGTTCTTAATATAGGCATTTTAATCAAATTCGTTAGACCATTTTTGAGAAACTCAAATGTAAACGGTAGTTTGGGGCGGGGAATTTTTCTCAATATCATATCCTCGAATCCCTGGAAGATACTAAACTTAAATACCCATTTTGGTATTTTACCTACTTTTCGTTTTTGAGTTATTGGTTCACAGACACACGGACATACACACAAACGCAATTTTTTCCAAAAATGCTTTTTTTTTTGGATTCAGGAGATATATGTTTTGAGGTCTCTGAGTTCGAACATTTTTTTTCGAAAAATGTCCATATTAGTGTGTGGATATCTATGCACAACATGGCTAAAAACGTTATACCAAACTTGTTATTTAAGTTCAGAAAGTTCCAAGGATGCGACACGAAGATTTGCAAAAAATCCTCCCACCCCAACTATTCTTTACATGGAACACTTGTCGAAAATTTTGATTTTCTCAAAACAGCTCTAACGATTTTGACTAAAATACCGTATGTTAAACATATTCAAATCACAAACGAAATGTATACTTTGGATTTTCTGAAGAGCTATTTATTCTGCTTGAGTTTTGCGGAATTTTGCATAATGCTTAACCCGTGAGAGATTATCAAAACTTACTGCACAAAAAATAAATAGGTACATCTTGTTAAAACACATAATTCATGATATATGGGCTTTTTTGTATAATTGATCGTTTTTACTTTCTCCATACGCATTATGTACATGGTGTATAGAGAAAGTATTGCACTCCACCAAAAAATTCGATACCGAGATTTCACCGAAATATATGTTTTAGGGTCCCCAATATCCAAAAAAAGCATTTTCACAAAAAGGTCCGTGTGTGTGTGTGTGTCCGTGTGTCTGTGAACACGATAACTCATAAACGAAAAGTCGGTAAAATACCAAACTTGGTATTTAAGTTCAGTATCTTCCAGGGATGCGACACGAAGATTTTGAGAAAAATCCCCACACCCCCAACTATCCTTTACATGGAACGTTTTTCGAAAATTTTGATTTTCTCAAAAATGGCTCTAACGATTTTGATTCAAATTTCGGATGTTAAACATATTTACCTGAAAAATAAAATGTATATCTTGAATTTTCTGGGAATAGCCTCTGAAGAGTAGTTTATTCTGAATGAATTTTACTAAATTTTGAATAACTGCTAAACCGTAAGAGATGGACAAAAGTTTGCTGCACAGAAAATGTAGAGCACATTAAAGCACACAATTTATGTTATATACATTTTTTTCGTGGAGTTCGTCGTTTTTCCTTATTTTTGGTTTCTGCTATGAAAAACGTATACTTTTCTCATACAGGAACTTGTCAACTCCTATCCATATAGACAAAGGAACTTCATTGATATAGCAACCAGCTTTTGACTATCACTTTAACCTACAGTTGTCCCTTATTTCGCTTCTACTTACAAGGAAGCGAGTAATTAGACTATTTCTGCTATTTTTTTCTGATTAGCATAAAGTACGTAAATAGAAGTATAAGCCTTTTAAGAATAATTTGTTGCAGGGATATGCAGAGAGTCATGTGAATGGTACACATCAGATTTTTTTAGATATTACCTGTTATTCGTTTCAGCTTTAACATACACTTTTCTGAAACGGGACCATGCAATGCAAAACGAACCCCAATTGATTCAAATAGCGACAAGCTTTTGAAGAATTTAACAATCGCTTTAGCCTAACATATCCTCTTAATTCCTTTCTACTTACAAGGAAGCAAGTAAGAAGACCAAATCAGCTATTGTTTATCCAAATTACCACGATTTACATAAAACAATAATATTTTGAAGGAATATTTTTTGGAACAGCTAGAGAAAATTATATGAATGGAACATATTAAATAATTTTTAAAAACACGGTTTATTAGAGCAATGATTTAGGCCATAAACTATTATTTATATAACCATGCATTCTAGAATTTAGATAATTGGCAAAATTATTACCATTATAGCGTGTAATAACTGAATAAGTTTCAATATCTTACAAACTATGGGGAGAACTTCCAAACTACTTAAGATTTAAAGAAAAGTTTTACTGTTTAACCCCCACGTAAACATACGAGGGCTGTTCTAGAAGTACCCGACCTGACGTATAGATAGCGGTTGTTGTTTCCAAACAACAACAATGGTAAAATGTACCAACCTTAGAAAGCTTAAGTTTGAAGTCTAACGATTCTGCATTGTTTAGTATATATTTGGTATCGGTCGTTATTGAATGCTCTCAGCGAATTTGTAAACTCGTATAAAAGTAGTCAACGTTATGTGATACAATACTTTCATTTGAAAGGTCTTAGTCCAACTAATATTAAAGCTGAGCTAGATTCTACTTTGGGGGAGTCTGCTTCTTCGTTTACAACAGTGAAATATTGGGTGGCACAGTTTAAGCACGGCCATATGAGCTGCCAAGACGAACATCGCAGTGGTCGGACAAATGAGGCTACCAGTCCACAAATTGTAAAGAAAATCCACAAAAATGTTGGAAGACTGTCGACTGTAACTGTGTGAGCTAGCAGACATTGCAGTCATATTAAAATTTTTTGTGCATCTTATACTGACGGAAAATTTGGATATGCTCACAATAGAAGAAAAATAGCTTTGAAAGGATGCTTCAGTCGAGTGTTTGGACATGTTTCGCTGCAATAAAACTGAGTTTTTGCATCGATTCATTACAATGGATGAAACATGGGTCCATCACTTCACACTTGAGATAAGGGAACAATCAAAACTGTGGATTGGAAGGGGAGAGTCGGCTCCAAAGAAGGCGAAGACAGTTCCATCTGCAGGCAAAGTCATTCGTTAGTTTTCTGGAAGGCGCGCGAGATAATTTTCATTGGTTACCTCCACAAAGAAAAATCTTATGTGTTCCATTCACATGGCTTTCTTTACAACTCCGTAACAAATTATTGTTAAAATGCTTATGCTTCCATTTACTTCATGCTAATCGAGAAAAAATTAGCAGAATAGTCTTATTACTTGCTTCCTTGTAAGTAAAAGCGAAATAAGGGAGTACCATAGGTTAAAGTGGTAGTCAAAAGCTGGTTGCAATATGACTGAAATTCCTTTGTTTGTATGGACAGGGCTTGACAAATTCCTGTATGAGAAAAGTGTAAGTTTTTCCAAGCTGAAACCAAAAGCCAGTAATATCTAAAAAAAATCTGATGTGTTCCATTCACATGACTTTCTCTGTATCTTTGTAAATTATTATTGTTAATAAGCTTACGTTTTATTTATTTCATGCTAATCGACAAATATTAGCAGAAATAGTCTTATTTCTTGCTTTATTGTAAGTAGAAGCGAAATAAGGGAGTACCATAGGTTAAAGTGAAAGCCAAAAGCTGGTTGCTTTGTGACTGATGTTCCTTTGTTTGTACTGACAGAAGTTGACAAATTCCTGTATGAGAAAAGTATAAGTTTTTCAAAGCTGAAACCAAGAAAGAGGAATATCTCAAAAACGATCAACCCCACGAAAAAAATGTATGTAACATAAATTGTGTGTTTTAACGTGCTCTTCACTTTTTGTGGATTAAGTTTTTGCCCATCTCTTACGGTTTAGTAGTTATGAAAAATTCATCCAGAATAAAGTAGTCTTCAGAGGCTATTCCCAGAAAATTCAAAATATAAATTTTATTTGTCAGGTAAATAACTTTAATATACGATATTTTAATCAAAATCGTTAGAGCCATTTTTTAGAAAATCAAAATTTTCGAAACAAGTTCCATGTAAAGAGTAGTTTGGGGTGGGGGAATTTTTCTCAAATTCTTCGTGTCGCATCCCTGGAAGACACTAAACTTAAATACCAAGTTTGGTACTTTACCGACTTTTCGTTTTTGAGTTATCGTGTTCACAGACACACGGACACACGGACACACACACACGGACCTGTTTCTGAAAATACTTTTTTTGGATACAGGGGACCCTAAAACATATATTTCCGGTGAAATCTCGGTATCGAATTTTTTGGTGGAGTGCAATACATTCTCTATACACTATGTATATAGTGAGTATAGAGAAAGTAAAAACGATCAACTCCACGAAAAAAACGTATATTACAAACATTTTGTGTTTTAACGAGATCTACATTTTTTGTGTGGTAAGTTTTTGTCCATCTCTTACGGTTTAGCGGTTATGCAAAATTCCGTAAAATGTATCCAGAATAAAGTAGTCTTCAGAGATTATTCCCAGAAAATTCAAAATATACATTTAATTTGTCAGATAAATATCTTTAATATACGATATTTTAATCAAAATCGTTAGAGACATTTTTAAGAAAATCAAAATGTTCGAAAAAAGTTCCATGTAAAGGATAGTTTGGGTGTGGAGGGATTTTCTTGGAAATCTTCGTGTCGCATCCTTGGATGTTGTCAAATTTAATTTCCAAATTTGGTATTCAACGGTCTTTTCGTTTTGGAGCTATGCTGTCCACAGACACATAGACACACACATACACACACGGATCTGTTTCTGAATACCTTCTCTATACACTATGTACATAATACGTGCAGAGAAAGTAAAAATTAATCAATTGCGAATATTATGCTTACTAATTGCAACGTTTGAGTGATGAAATCGAGCAAAATTGGTCACATTTTGCGAAAAAGAAAGTTTTGTTTCATCAAGCCAATACACCAGTTCACGCGTCCATTATCGGCATGACGAAAATTAATGAGTTAAAGTTGGAATTGCGAGGTGAAAGGAGACTATGTAGAGAAATAAATATTTTTCTCGGCAAAATTTTTGTGCTTACAAAACGGACATATTCAACGTCCCAATGCCAATCTTCGTTGCTTTCAGAAAGGTGTACGTTATGAAACAATCAAGATATTTAATGCTCTCCCCAGTAATCTCAAGGAAAATGTTGTGAATTTCAGGGCTTTTAAGGCTTCTCTTAAGGAGTACCTTTGCAATAAATCATTTTACTCTGTAGATGAATATTTAAGTGACAAATCTGTCTCACAATACTGTCAGCAATCATTGTATATATAAGTATTTTAATGTATTGCATTTTGTGTATATTAGTGTGTGTGTGTTTATATTAAAATTAAACTGATGTATACTTTGACTTGCTCGAATGTGTCAAATGAATTTTTTAGTATCTAGCAATGATACAAGATCTGTAAAGCCTGATGCTTTGATATTTTACATTCTAGTGCGTAATTGTAAATTCTATAACATATTTGTAAATATGTATTGTAATTTGTAGACATTTAAGAAAAGCACATAATACAATAATCATATTTTAGTTTTATATAATTATTAGTAGTAACTATTATGTCGATAATTATAAAACTATTATCTGACATTTCATTAGTGTTACATATAATGTCATTATATTTATTTATACATTTTAACACTAATTACTTTCTCTATACGTACTATATACATAGTGTATAGAGAAGGTATTGCACTCCACCTAAAAATTCGATACCGAGATTTCACCGGAAATATATGTTTTAGGGTCCCCTGTATCCCAAAAAATTATTTTCAGAAAGAGGTCCGTGTGTGTGTGTCCGTGTGTCTCTGAACACGATAACTAAAAAACGAAAAGGTGGTAAAATACCTAACTTGGTATTTAAGTTTAGTATCTTCCAGGGATGCGACACGAAGATTTTGAGAAAAAGCCCCCCACCGCAAACTACCCTTTATATTGAACTTTTTTCGAAAATTTTGATTTTCTTCAAAATGGCTCTAACGATTTTGATTAAAATATTATATATTAAAGATATTTACCTGACAAATAAAATGTATATCTTGAATTTTCTGGGAATAACCTCTGAGGATTACTTTATTCTGGACCAATTTTACAGAATTTTGCATAACTGCTAAACCGTAAAACTTGGATAAAAACGAACTGCACAAGAAATGTAGACCACGTTAAAACACACAATTTATGTTACATACATTTTTTATGTGGAGTTGATCGTTTTTGAGATATTCATACTTTTTTTTGGTTTCAGCTATGAAAAACTTACTTTTCTCATATAGGAATGTGTCAACTCCTGACCATATGAACAAAAGAACTTCAGTCACATAGCAACCAGCTTTTGAATATTACTTTAACCTATGGTACTCCCTTATTTCGCTTCTATTTACAAGGAAGCAAGTAAAATGGCTATTTCTGCTATTTTTTTACTGATTAGCATGAAGTAAATAGAAGTATAAGATTTTAAGAATAACTTGTTACAGAGATATAGAGAAAGCCATATGAATGGAACACATCTGATTTTTTTTATAGTATATAAACATATGTATACATGAATATGTCCTGACAAGTCCTATGTTTAGTGTCTTCCTGGCCTAAAAGGACTGACAGAATGCTTTCTAATCTAATGTAATGTTTCTTTGTTAGGTTGGTACTTTTGGGACAGCAACACTGCGATTTGATCGTGATTTTGTCAACAGCGAAGAATTCAGGTGGCCTGAGCAAATGCACTCCGACCATACGCAATCAACATAGAAATTTGCGATTTGAGTGTTGGCTTACTGGGGGAGTGTTTGCTCTTGCAACAAACAAGCCCGTATGTCAGAATTAGTGGGTGCATTAGCTACAGCTCATCAGGCTACCCGTAAGGGCATCAAAGGCTCGGAGGTCAAACCCAACCAGTATGGCGCGTATTTTCAATCGGCTCTATCTACTTTTCCTATGTTGGCACTGTTTATTTTTACGATCTCAGGATTACACGTTGTCTGATATTGTCCGCGCAAATACGTTACCATGAAAACGTGCTTTTCTGCATATGTTTACTACATTATATACTGTGTTTATTTATTTACTCTGTTCCACCCTCTCTACTGCTCACCCAAAAATTCAATACCGAGATTTCACCATAAATAAACTTTTAAGGCTCCCAATATCCAAAATAAAAAAAAACATTTTAGAAAAAGGCCCGTGTGTGCTCGTGTGCTAGTGAACACGATAACTTAAAAACGAAAAGTCGTTAAAGTACCAAATTCGGTATTTAAATTTAGTATGTTTCAAGTATACGACAGGAAGATTTTGAGGAAAATCCCCTCACCCCAAACTATCCTTTATATGAAAACATTTTCGAACATTTTTCAAAAATGGCTCTAACTATTTCAATTGATATACCTATATTAAAGATATTTACATTAAAAATAAAATGTATATTTTGGTTTTCTGGGAATAGCCTCTAAGAAACTTTTTATTTTGAATGAATTCTGAATTTTGCGTAACTGGTAAACCGTATGAGATAAACAAAAACTTACTACAAAAAAAAAAAAAAAAAAAAATAGATCACGCTAAAATACACAATTTATGTCATATAGGTATTTTTAAAATGAATTAACTATTTCTGAGATATACCCTGCTATTTGTTTCAGATTCAGAATTAAACTTTTCCCACACGGATAGCTATAAACTCCTGGCCCTGCAAATAAATGGATTTCAACCGCATGGCAACCTGCTTTTAAGAGATTTATTCCTAGTGTATTCCATTATTTATCTTCTACTTACAAAGAAGCAGGTAATTCAAACAATTTTTGCTAATGTTTATCTTGACTATCATAAAGTGGATAGAAGAATATGTTTTTTAACAATAATTTGTTACAGCGATGTAGAGAAAGTCATGTGAATGAAACACATCAGGTGTTTCATACGATCTCTGATTACCGTTTGATGCTGTCCGCGCAAATACGCTACCATGAAATGGTGCTTTTCGGCATTTTACTACATTATATGATGTGTTTATTTATTTACTCAGCTTTACTTTCTCTACTGCACATAGTGTGTAGAGGAAGTATTGTATTTCATCCAAAATTTGATACCGAGATTTCATCGGAAATACACGCTTTGAGAACTCCCCACACAAAAAATCGAGAGAGAGAGAGAGAGAGAGAGAGAGAGAGAGAGAAAGGTGCATGTGTGTGTCTAAGCATGGTCAATGAACTCAAAAGGGAAAGTTGGTTCTACCAAACTTGGTATTTGTAATGTGTGCCTTCCAAAGATGCAACTAATATTTTTTAATAGAATCCTCCATCGAAAACTATCCTTTACATGGAAGCTTATAGCAAATTTTCGATTTTCTCAAAAACGGTGCTAATATTTAATTAAAATATCACATTAAAATATTTACTAAATAAGTCTATGTTACAATTACAGTTCAACGGACGGTATTTAACAGACTTTTCGTTCCTGAGCTGTGCTGTACACAGAATAGACGCACATCCAAACGGATGCACAACAAACACTTTCTGAAATGTATCTAAATATTTTACTTTCTCTACACGTACTATGTACATAGTGTATAGAGAAGGTATTGTATTCCAACCAAAAATTTGATACCGAGATATCGCCGGAAATACATGTTTTAGGATCCCCTGAACCCAAAAAGAACATTTTTAGAAAAATTTCCGTGTAGTTGTCTGTCTGTATGTGAAATTAGACAGCATAGCTCAAAAACGAAAAGACCATTAAATATCAAACTTGGTATTTAGGTTTAGTATCTTCCAAGGATGCGACACGAGGATTATCAAAAAATCCCCCCACCACAAACTACCCTTTACATGGAAAACATTTCGAAAATTTTGATTTTCTTAAAAATGGCTCTAACGATTTTCATTAAAATCCCGTATATTAAAGCCATTTATGTCCGAAAAAAAATGTATATCTCGAATTTTTTGGGAATAGCCCCTGAAGACCTCCTTATTCTGGACGAATTTTGCCGAATTTTGCTTAGTTGCTAAACCGTAAGAGATAGTAAAAAATTCATTATACAAAAAATGTGCATTACTGCAAAACACACAATTTATGTCCTTTACGTTTTTGTTGTGGAGGTAACCGTTTCAGAGTCATTCCTTGTTATTCGTTTCAATTGTGAAGTGGTTAAACTTTTCTCAGACAGGAAGTGTCCGTTTTACTTTTGTTCTACTCCTGACCAAGCAGAGAAGTGATTTGCAATGACAATCGCATAAGAATAGCTTTTAAAACATTTGACAATCACTTTAGCATAGTCCATTCCCTTATTCTCTTCTACTTATTAGGAACTAAGTAATAACATTCTGCTAATATTTATCTTGATAAGCATTGTGTACAAAGAAGAATAATCTGTTGTAGGAGGGTTGTAGAGCAGCTAGAGAAAGTCATGTGAGTGTAACATATCAGATTTTTGCTAGTGTATTCCATTATTTTCCTTCTACTTATAAGGAAGCAAGTAATGCAGAAGCTGACTGCTAATGTTTATCTCAATTATCATAAAGTAGAATAAATGTATTACAAAAAAAGAATGAAATGGCCTGTTATTTATGGACGCTCCTTAACTGCTTTGGTTCTCAGCGTCCCATTCTATATTGGGCGTGAAAGATCGCTTAATTTTGCTCAGAGGCCTCTCTTATCAGGCTTGAGGTTCTTTTACGTGCCGTAAATCTACGACACGGGACCCACAGCTTTACTTCCCTTCCGAACGAAGCCATGCTAAGGACTTTTACGCCCGAAAAAATCCATCGTCCTGCGCCGGGTTTGAAGTTAGTATGGTAACCATTACACCACGGAGGGCGACAATGTATTACAGAGAAAGAACACATAAGATTATTTGAATTTGAACAATTCAAGCAGGTCCGTAAAGGTTGTAAAGGAGAAGGCGCTATCAGTAGTCAGAAAAGTCGACCTCTGAAAATCTGTAATTTATTAGAGAGTTATGGAGAAAGTAATTTGAATGGAACACACCAGATTTTCACTTTCCCTACATGTACTATGTACATAGTGTATAGAGAAGGTATTGTATTCCACCCAAAATTTCGATACCGAGATTTCACCGGAAATACATGTTTTGGTGCTCCTTAATCCCAAAAAAAAAAAACATTTCTGGAAAAAGGTCCGTGCGTGTGTGCATATCTTTGGACGTCATAACACAAAAACGAAAAGACCGTTAAATACCAAACTTGGTATTTAAGTTTGGTGCCTTCCAAGGATGCGACAACAACCTTTTCAAGAAAATGCCCCCACCCCCAACTACCCTTCACACTTTTTGCGAAAATTTTGATTTTCTCAAAAATGACTAACGGTTTTGATTAAAATATCGTATATTTTTGTATTTATCTGACAAATAATATGTATATCTTATATTTTCTGGGAATAACATCTGAAGACTACTTTATTCTAGATGAATTTTACGGAATTTTGCATAAGCGCTAAACCGTAAGAGATAGACAAAAGCTTACCGCACAAAAATGTAGAGCACATTAAAATACACAATTTGTGTTACATACATTTTATCGTGGAGTTGATCGTTTGTGAGATATTCCTTGTTTTTGGTATCAGTTTAAAAAACTTATACTTTTCTTATATAGAAATTTGTCAACTGCTGTCCATACAAATAAAGGAACTTCAGTCACATAGCAACCAGCTTTTGACTATCACTTTAACCTATGGCACTCCCATAGTTCCCTTCTACTTACAAGGAAGAAAGTAACAAGACTATTTCCGCTAATTTTTTCTTGTTTAGCTTGAAGTAAATAGAAGCATAAGCTTTTTAATAACAACGTTTTGCAGAGATATGGAGAAAGTAATGTGAATGGAACACATCACATTTTTTTTTTAATGAGAACGATTCAAGGCGTGTAGATCCGTAAAGGAGAAAGAGCAGTCAGTAGTGAGAAGAGTCGACTCCTGGAAATCTTTAATTTATTGCAGAGATATAGAGAAAGAACATCTAAGATTTTTTGAATGAGAACGATTCAAGTAGATCCGTAAAGGAGAAGGAACTGGCAGTAGTGAGAAGAGTCGACTCCTGGAAATCCTTAATTTATTACAGAGATACAGAGGAAGAACACATATGTTTTGAATGAGAACAATTCCAGGCCTGTAGAATAAAGGAGAAGGAATTGTCAGTAGTCAGAAGAATAGACTCCTGGAAATCTTTAATTTATTTACAGAGATATAGAGAAAGAACACATCAGATTTTTTTGAATGAGAACGATTCAAGGTCTGTAGATCCGTAAAGGAGAAGGAACTGTCAGTAGTGAGAAGAGTCGACTCCTGGAAATCTTTAATTTATTTACAGAGATATAGAGAAAGAACACATCAGATTTTTGAGTGAGAACGATTCAAGGCCTGTATATTTTTAACGTAGAAGGAACTATTGGTGTCAGTAGTGGGACGAATCGACTCCAGGAAATCTTAGGTTAGGGCTGTCCGAGAGAGTATTTTCTCGCTTTAACAGACGACAGTGCATGTGGACCGAGTGTTTTTAAAGTTTCAGTAGCTGCTCCATGTTTTATTCCACAGGTTTAAAGTAAATTAGTAACGCAGTCGCTGTGACACCAACTCCTCTCCTCCTGCACTTAATCTTGCTCTCATTTTTTAGTCTACTTCACATTTTGTTTATCAGGTACATGAGTACATGTGTTCTCTGGCCATTTCCCCTCGCTACATACAGCACTAACAAGATTTAGATTAAATTCCGGAACGCCTTTTGAGAGCGTTTCAGATCCCCAGGCAGAGAACATCGCATTTCCAGAACAGTAATAGCTCTGCAATGCAAATATTTTTAACCCGTTTGAGCAGGATTGGAAAGCAGAAAAAAGGCAAGAGAAACCTATATGTAAAAGAGTATATTCAGTAATCTAAAACCAGCTTTCAGCTTCGGGAGTGATTTTTCTTTTTGCGTCCGTTCTTTCCACGAGTCTCTCTCTCTCGAACCGTGTTTTAGAAAAGAAGAGAATTAATTGAATAAGGTTTCATATTTCTGATATACTTTATCCATCTTTAGATAAAATTAAACTGATAGAAAGACTTGACTAAGCCAACTTCTTTGCTTATAGTTTATTTTCAATATACTTGCCGGTCTCCATAGCCGCACTCGCCTTGGTGCTTCTTGGCGCAGGGGATCGTGGGTTCCAGTCATGGCTGTTTTTGTGTTTGTAAATGTGTATATGTCAGTGTATGTGTAAGAAAATGAAAAATAAATAGGAAATATAGGAACCTGTAAAGAAAGGCTAAAAAGAGGAAAAGAAAATAGAAGAAATACAGCGCCGGAGTCCTGAAAAAACTCCGGAACTATCTTAAAAAAAAAAAAAAAGTAAACACATTTATATTTCTCTACTGAGACAGGTGGCTCAGACGTTTTATCTGGGGCTGCATTTTGAAGGTCGTGGGATTGGTTCCTCTCACCTTTGGGCTTTTTTCGGGTCATTAGACGAAAGACTTCATTCCCCCGAATTTCCTGCACCTCAATTTCATCTCATTATTCGTCTGCACTGTGTGTATGTGTGTAGGTGTTTGTGTGTGTTTATGAGTGTGTTTGTGTTTTGTTTTTGTGTGTGATTCTGTGTGTTTCTGTGTGTGTTTGTGTTTGTGTGTGTTTGTGTGTGTTTGTGTGTGTTTGTGAGTATGTTTGTGTGTGTTTGCGTATGTTTGTGTGTGTATTTGTGTGTTTGTGTGTGTTTGTGTGTATTTGTGTGTTTTTGTGTGTTTGTGTGTGTTTGTGTGTGTTTGTGTTTGTGTGTGTGTGTGGACAGTATAGCTCAAAAACGAAAAGACCTTAAATACCTAAACTTAGTATTTAAGTTTGGAATCTTCCCAAGATGCAACATGAAGATTTTCAAGAAAATCCTCCCATCCCCAACTACCCTTTACATGGAAAAAATTTCAAAGTTTTTTTATTTTTTCAACAATGCATCTAACGATTTTGATTAAAATACCGCGTACTAAATAAATTTATATGGTAAATAAAATGTATTTATTGATTTTTATGGGAATAGCCTCTAAAGATTTCTTTATTGTAAATTCATTTTGGTGAATTTTACATAACTGGTAAAGCGTAAGAAGTACACAAAAACTTACTATATCACGTTAAAACACAGTTTATGTCTTACACGTTTTTTTTTTCTCGTGGAATTCACCAATTTATTGGTTTCATACGGAAAACTATAATCTCCTGATTTGCCTTCTACCCTCAAGGTGGCAAGTAATTAAGACAATTTCTGCTAATGTTTATCTCGATTAGTGTAAAGTGCATAGAAGAATTAGCCGATTAACAATGGTTTGTTACAGATACGTAGAGAAAGTTATGCCCATCGGATAATAACATACGTATGTTTAATATATGTTCATGAAAATGAAATGTAAATCTTCAATTTCCTGGGATGAGCAACTTCATTCTCAATGACTTTTGCGTAACTGATAAACTGAAAGAAATGGACAAAAAGTTACTTTGCAAAAAAAAGTAGATTTCGTTAAACACATAATTTGTGTCATATACACTTTTATAGCGTTTACCATTTTCGTTAACCTTATTGGTTTCAATTTTAAACTCGTTGTTATTGGTTTCAAGCGTAAAGTTCAATTTTCGTTTCATATCTCTCTTGTTTTACTTCTGGGCATACAAAGAGAACCGAATTTCAATTGTGTCACATAATGAAGAGCTTCTAAAAGATTTGGCTATCACTTTAGCGTAGTATCACTTATTTCCGTTTCATTTGTAAGAAAAAATGTTGGGTTCCATTCACATTGCTTTCTCTACATCTTTGCAACAAATTTTTGTTAAAAAGCTTAAGCTTCTATATACTTCATGATAATCGAGAAAAATATTAGCGAAATACTTTCTTGTAAGTAGAAAGGAAATAAGGGATTAAAATAGGCCAAAACAACAAAAAGTCGGTTGCCATGTGCGTGAAACCCGTTTCCAGAAGTTCACAAATTCCCGTATATGAAAAGTTTTAAGTATTTTAAAACTGAAACAAATCACAAGAAATATCTCCAAAATGGTTAGCTGAACGAAACAAACAAAACATTATATGTATATGACATAAACTATGTGTTATAAGAGATCTACACTTTTTTGAGGATTAAGTTTTTGTCTATATTTTATGGTTGCCTAGTTGTGCAAAATCCAGCAAAATTCATCCAGAATAAAAAGGTTTCAGAGCCCATTTCAAATAAATTCAAGATATACATTTTATTTCGGATGTAAATATCTTTAATATACGAGATTTTTGAGAAAATAAAACTTTTGAAAATGTTTCCACATAAAGGGTAGTTTGGGGTGGGGTTAGGTTTCCCAAAAGTCTTCGTGTCGCATTCTTATAAGATACTAAACTTATATACCAAGTTTGGTATTTTTCGGACTATTCGTTTTTGAGTTATCGTGTTCACAAGGAATTCTTTCAGAAATGCTTTTTTTGAGGGATTCAAGGGGTCCTAAAACTTGTATTTCCTGTGAAACCTCGGTATCGAATTATTGGGTGGAATACAATACCTTCTCAATACACTATGTGCATAATACGTGTAGAGAAAGTAAAAGTGAACTAGGTCAAAGTAAGAGATAAAATAGAGTTTCCGAAAACTACTTCTAAGAGATTTTGTAAAAGCAATGCAAAATGTGGAGTGTTTGAAGAAAGAAAGTCTGAAATTTGAGCTGCAGCCAAAGTAAGCATTTATCGAAATCCTAAATTAAGTATGTATTACAGAAAAATCTGATGTGTTGCATTCACATGACTTTCTCTATTTCTGTGTAATATATTATTGTTAATAAGCTTATTCTTCTATTTATTTCATGCTAATCGAGAAAAATTAGCAGAAATAGTCTTATTGGTTACTTCCTTGTAAGTAGAAGCGAAATATGGGAATATCATAGGTTAAAGTGAAGTCATAAGCTGGTTGCTACGACCTGAAATTCCTTTGTATGGACACAAATTGACAAATTCCTGTATGAAGAAAGTGCAAGTTTTTCAAAGCTGAAACCAAAAACAGAGGAATATCTCAAAAACGATTAACTCCTCGAAAAAATATATTTGACGTAAAGTGTGTGTTTTAATGTGCTCTACATTTTTTGTGTAGTAAGTTTTTGTCCATTTCTTACGGTTTAGCAGTTATGCAAAATTCATCCAGAATAAAGTAGTCTTCAGAGGCTATTCCCAGAAAATTCAAGATGTACATATTATTTGTCAGGTAAATATCTTTAATATACGATATTTTAATCAAAATCATTAGAGTCATTTTTGTGAAAATCAAAGTTTTCGAAAAAATTTCCATGCAAAGGGTAGTAGGGGGTGGGGGATTTTCTTGAAAATGTTCGTGTTGCATTCTTGGAAGATACCAAACTTAAATACCAAGTTTGGTATTTAACGGTATTTTTGTTTTTGAGCTATGATGTTCACAGACACACATACAGACACACACACACACGCACACACATGGACCTTTTTCCAAAAATGTTTTCTTTGGATTCAGGGGTACCCAAAACATGTATTTCCGGTGAAATCTCGGTATCGAATTTTTGGGTGGAATAAAATACCTTCTCTATAGACTATGTACATAGTTTTTATAGAGTAAGTAAAATTTAAGTTCAGTAGCAGCCGGTCCCGGGCCATAGAATTATTTAGAAGTGAAATATAAATCGTAGCAAATAATATGTTATATCAAGTAGAGAAGGTATAAATGTACAGTGGAAATGAGAAGGGTTGAAGGTCTTTTAACACGTGTAAGTCACAAGCACGGTGCACAAGATACCGTTACGTCCGTGCATTGAACCGAAGGGATGTATAGACCCTGCCCGAGGGGACATAACAGGACAGAAAACAGTGCTCTCCGCTGCTTTCTGAGGCACTTGGTGAAGAACCTCCGCACGACTAAGGCGTGATTTTTAGAATCCGTGGCGGAGCCGAACAGGCTACCTGTGAATGAGAGGGAAATAGTTGTTTTAATACTGACCCGAATACCAAAACATATCATTGCATCAAACAAATAAATAATAATAGTCTCGTGCGGGTAAAGTGTAATATCACAGTAGGAAATTAAGTGGAATACGATTGTGTTCGACGGCGGAAAAAGGCCGAACTAAATTGTATGTCACCACGACCAAGAAAGAGTTTCAATGCTAATAAAAATCCTGAGCTAGCCATCCACATACACTCACCACCCCCAATACCCAAAACCTCCACCCGGGAGACGAAACCCAAGCTACAGAATTTGCAACTTCTATGTCAGTCATTTTCTTAAAACATATTGTCACTGAAGTTGCTGTTTTGTGTATGTCTGAGATATATGCCAATGGCGCAAGCTGTTGTACCAATGAAATGCGCCATTTATTGTAGAAGAAAGTCGCCCTCCGTGGTGCAATGGTTACCATGCTAACTTCATATACCCAAGGTCGCGGATTCAAACCCGGCGGAGGACGGTGGATTTTTTTGGACATAAAGACCCTTAGCATGGCTTCCTTCTGAAGGGAAGTGAAGCCGTTTGTCCCGTATCGTAGATTTACGGCATGTGAAAGAACCTCAAGGCTGATAATTAAGTGTCTTTTACACCCAGTATAGAATGGGACGCTGAGAACCAGAACCGTTAAAGAGCGTTCATAAATAACACTGTTTATATATTTTGTACAAGTAATATCTGCTCTAAGCAGATAGCCAGCGACAGTTGAAGTTTATTGCAGTAATGAAGTAATATTCATGTTGGTGTAATTAAGAGAAGGTTTGCTGTTTTGACTTTTCTCGTTACTGTCGAGAACCGTCTCGCTGCAGCAAGAACATGGAAATAATGAGGTGCTCCATGAACTGCCGGTCACCGTCACTCCTGTCTCTGTGGATCAGCTCGGAATTAACGTTAATTATGTAACGCAATTACCGGCTGGGTCATGTGACAAGTGCTGCCGCCACCCGATCAACTCGTGCCGCTCCTCTTAATCATGTTAGGCAAATAATGGCATAACGTGAATTAAACATCAAAGTGAGACACACGTCCTCCAGGTATTGCTTTCGATCACTCTCCGCAGTGTTGACTTAATTTGTAGCTGCGATAACGAGCATATGTGACATTCACGTCTCTAGGCATTCGTCTATCATGTTTACACTCACATGGTTTTCGGTGGTGTTGATACAAGAGAAGTAAACCTTAAATTCGGTCAGTAGACAGACTGACAGTGGAAACCTATCCAGCAAATCCACAAGGTATTCTATTTAGGAATCCTGGAACCCTAGAGAGGTGTCTTTCCTTTCTATTTCTTCCACGTACATAGTAGGCAGAGAAGGTATTGCATTCTATCCAGAAATTCGATAACAAGATCAATACGAGCATTTCGTATTACTTCCGAAAAAAATAAAGGGAAGTTTTATTTTTATAAGTAATGTGATACTGTAGTAGTGCAGTAGTAGCAGTAGTAGTGTGGCTTTTTTTAAAGCAGGGGAAAAACTCTTACAAAGACGTCTTAGGCGAGTTGGAGTCCCACCAGCTAAAACAACTCTGCAAGAATCCATTTAAAATTCCCCTCAGAACTGCCCAAGACTGCATTACTTCAAGGGGTAGCGATTCAAGGTGGAAAGTGTCATTAACTCCATGGCACGACAGCTCACGTGGAACCTTGGCCTACCGCCCGGCCGCTGCGTCCCCCATCTCGGTCTATTACAGACGTCATGGATGGAGTGCAGTATTGGAGGGTGAGACGTGGTCAGCGCCTCGAGCCCCTCCCGGCCGGTTAATGCGGTCCTCACGAACTGGAGCCGCTACTTCTCCATCAAGTAGCTCCTCAATTGGCCCCCCAGGGACCTCACGAGGCTGAGTGCACCCCGGTCCAGGTCTCCCAGCGGGGGAAAAATCCCCACGCCGGTACTGGGGATCGAACCCAGGTCTCCCGCTTGGTAGGCAGCTGCGCTACCACCGCGCTAAGGAGACGACCGGAAAGTGTCATTGGTCTATGGAAATATGTACTGGTCTCAGCTGTCTTTACTGTGCGAAATGTCACCGGCCTATCTACAAACAGTGTTCCAATTCCGTGCACAGGCAAGCATTTAAAAATGTCGGGTGCCAAAACTCCCAAACGGCTTTCGGTCTGATGGCGTTATGGTGCCACCGAACACAATGAAAGAAGTTATGTACAGCTGTCACCCTTACCGCAGTAATAGCATTCGGATGTAGCACTTAAACCAAAACGATTTAGATATGTGGTAAAAAAAAGCCATGTCTAGTCAACAATTGAGTGAGGTAGAAATTCACATTTCCACGTTTACGATTATACCAAATGGCGACATCTCTGATCAAGCGCTTGCGCCAATGGGCAGTCCCATCATCAACATCCCAAAGTTCCTGCCACTTGGTAAGCAATAGGGTGCGAGCCTCCAACAAAAGTAGTTCCTCAGCAAGCAGAGCAATCGGAGGAGATGCGAATAGCCACCTTCCGCTGGACGCTCAGGAGCTTATAAGTATATATGTTACCTCTCAAGGTAACACGGAAAGGTAAAATTGTAGATTGTAACACGGAGAAGAGAATGCGCCGTGTGTGCTCCCTTGGGCCGCCTACATTGGGCTTTAAACGACTAATGTGAGCCTGCCCTGCCCTGCCTTCTCTGCCGTTTTGCGTACATGATATCTCATGTACAAATTACGGTCCAAATAAGCACCCACCTATTTCAGGGACTCTTGGTTAACGGCTGTCAAAACTCCTACTATTGGGCGGAGAGATGGACCTTCCGGCCCCCTACTAATAACACGACCTCAGTCTTATGGAGGGCCAAATTCAGTTTCCTCCTTAGCAGACAGCCTTTGACTGCATGATTAGCAGTCTGCTTCAACATAAACACATCTTTGGCCTAGAAATTATGACTAAGTCATCAACTTAAGCAATAAGCTGGACACCCGGAGGCATGGGCAGTTGTAACACTTCATCATAATAGATATTCCACAACATGGGTCCCAGGAATGAACCCTGCGGGACGCCATTCGCACCCACAAGAAGTAGACGATCATCCAGATAACTAGCGAGCATATTGTACATATACAATATATACTACTGTGTGAAGAAAGTTCCAGGAATTTGCCAATAAAAACAAAAAATGAATTATTCATCCAATTTTATTTTATCGCCTTCAAAGTAGGCCCCTTCTGAAATTATACATTTATGCCAACGAATAATCCAATCATCAAAAAAAATTTTTGTAAATACTTTTAGGAATCAATGTCAATTGTTGCCACGAATTTTCATTTATGTCTTCTATCGACTGAAAATGGGTGCCTCGAAGTGGTAACTTGAGTTTTGGAAAGAGAAAGAAATCAGCAAGAGCCAGATCAGGTGAATACGGTGGTTGTTCGATGAAATTTGTTGAGTTTTTGGCCGAAAATTCGTTCACAATAATAGCCTGGTGAGCTGGTGCGTTATCGTAGTGCAGAATCCATGAGCTGTCGTTCCACAAATCTGGCTTTTTTCGCCGTATTTGTTCTCCAAAACGCTCAAATGATAGTCTTTATTTACCATCTGACCTTCTGGCAAGAGCTCTGAGTGCACGACACCGCGATAATCGACAAAAACTGTCAACATAACCTTCAGTTTTGCTCGAGTTTGTCGTGCCGTTTTAGGTTTCGGTTCAGTTGGAAGGCGCCATTCAGAAGCTTATTGACTGGCTTGAGTGTCAAACTTGTAAACCCACGTCTTATCATCAGTTGCAATACATTTCATGAATGTGGGGTCGGAACTGGCTCGTTCTAGCATGTCTTCAGCAATCCTTACGCGATTGAGTTTTTGTAGAAAATTCTAGTCTTTCCGAACAAACCGAGCTGCAACGCATGCCATGCCCAAACAATCGTTTAAAATGGTACAAATCGATTCGTGAGACACAGAAAGTTCAGCGGCAATCTCTCTCTAAATGACGAGTTTCAGACACCATTTTCTTCACTTTAGCGATGTTCAGTTCAGTTGAAACCGTTGATGGCCGACCAGAGCGAGGCAAACCTTCCACATCTCGACCACTTTTGAATGCACTGCTGGAACATTTAGAGCCGACAGATCTCGGAGAATTTCGCTCCATGAGACAGAATTAAAGGCATTTTATATATCTAAAATGATTAGTACACACAACCGTGGTTTGCTACGAAACACTTAAAAACCTCGCTTGGCCCATATCATCGGGACATTGTCAAGAAATACAGTAGTAGAGATCTCCAGCTGTCATGCTTCTGATAGATTGAAACGTAAAGGTGAGCGAAGTTTTAGTCACAAACTTTTAATCCTTGCCATCAATTTTAAAGTCAACTTCTTTCAGAAGTGCGTGCCAAGCAGAGCGCTTAGCATTCATTCTGCCTTTTAAGCAGAGTTTTGCTGTACCGATACTGCCCTAGGCAACGATCTGCTCCTCAATCCCTCGCGGGCGAGCATGCACCAACGCCCAGACTACATTGTGATAAATGTTTCCTGGCTATCGCTATAGCATTGGTCCACCAATATGCCGGTTTATGAGGGTATCGTTTCACTTTTTTACTTTCTCTATACGTACTATGTACATAATGTATAAAGAAGGTATTCTAATGCACCCAAAAATTCGATACCGAGATTTCTGCAGAAATACATATTTTGGGTCCTCCTGAATCCAAAAAAAAGCATTTTTAGAAAAATGTCCGTGTGTGTGTGAGAGAGAGAGAGTGTGTGTGTCTGTGGGCAGCATAGATCAAAAATTAAAATACCGTTAAATACCAAACTTGGAATTTAAGTTTGGCATCTTCCAAGGATGCGACACGAAGATTTTCAAGAAAATTCCCCCACACCAAACTACTCTTTACATGGAACTTTCTTCGAAGGTTTCGATTTTCTAAAAAATAGCTCTAACGATTTTGATTAAAATATTGTATATTAAAGATATTTACCTGACGAATAAAATGTATATCTTGATTTTTCTGGGAATAGCCACTGAAGAGCACTTCAATCTGTATCAATTTTACGTCCCGTATGAGAAAAGTAAAAGAAGTTTAAAGCTAAAACCAATAATAAGGAATGTCTGAAAAACGGTCAACTTCACGAAAGTGTGTGTTTTATCGAGCTCTACAAGTTTTGTATAGTAAGTTTTTGTCTGCCTCTTGCGGTTTAAAAGTTACACAAAATCCAGCAAAAATCATTTAGAATAAAGAGGTCTTTAAAAAGCTATTCCTAGAAAATTCAAGATATACACTTTATTTGCCGTATAATTACATTTAAACTACGACATTTTAATCAAAATCGTTAGAGCCATTTTTGAGAAAATTATAATTTTGGAAAAATCTTCCAAGTAAAGGGTAGTTTGGGATGGGGTGATTTTTCTCAAAATCTTTGTGCCGCATCCCTTGAAGATACTAAACTTAAATCCAAAGTTTGGTATTTTTCCGATTTTTCGTTTTTGAGTTATCGTGTTCACAGATACAGGACACTCGCCTCTCACCTAGATAGTAAGCGACCGCATGTGAGATTTGTGGTGGACTAAGCGGCGTAGGGGCGGGTTTTCTCCGGGTTCTCCTTCTTACCCCGCCATTGCATTCCACCGGTGCTCCATCTTCATTCCATGTTTCAACAGTGGCAGCGGTGCCATATGTAGTAAAAGCGTGTGTTAAACGCTACCAAAAAAAAATCTGATGTGTTACACTCACATGAATTTCTCTACATCTCTGCAACAAATTACTCTTAAAAAGCTTATACTTCTATTTACTTACTTCATGTTAATCAGACTAAAATAGCAGAAATAGTCTTAATACTTGGTACCTTGTTGCTATGTTTGCTTTGTTCCTTGCTGGTTGCTATGTCGCTGAAGTTCCTTTGTTTGCATGGGAGCTTTTGACAAATTCCTATATGAGAAAAGTATAAGCTTTCATAGCAGAAACCGAAAACAAGGAATGACTAAAAAACGATGACTCCACGAAAAAAATGTATATAACATAAATTGTGCATTTTAACGTGCTCTACATTTTTCCTGCAGTAAGTTTTACTCCAGCTCTTACGGTTTAGCAGTTATTCAAAATTCCGTAAAATTCCTCCAGAATAAAGTAGTCTTCAGAGGCTATTGCCAGAAAATTCAAGATATAAATTTTATTTGTCAGGTAAATATCTTTAATATACGAGATTTTAGTAAAAATCGTTAGAGCCATTTTTAAGAAAATCAACAATTTCGAAAAAAGTTCCATGTAATGGGTAGTTTGGGGTGGGGGGCATTTTTTCAAAAGCTTCGTGTCGCTTCCTTGGAAGTTACTAAACTTAATTGCCAAGTTTGGTATTTTACCGACTTTTGTTTTTGAGTTATCGTGTTCACAGACATACGGATACACGGACACACACACACACATGGACCTTTTTGTGAAAATGCTTTTTTTGGATACAGGGTACCCTAAAACATATATTTCCGTTGAAATCTCGGTATGGCAATACGTTCTCTATACACTATGTACATAATGCATATAGAGAAAGTAAAAAAGTATACACGGACATAGACACACATACACGGACCTTTTTCCAAAAATACTTTTATGGTTACAGGGGACCTTAAAACCTGTATTACTGGTGACATTTCGGTATCGAATTTTTGGGTGGAATACAACACCATCTTTATACACTGTGTACATGGTACGTGTAGAGAAAGTAAAAATTATTTGTTCAGATTACAGACAAATTCATCTGAATGCTACAATCAGAATTTTGCAGAAGCTATCTTTTGTTTCGTTTTACTGGTTTCGATGCAATACATATAACATTTAGAACTAATGACGCGTTTAAGTTTCTTGCTGAGAAAAGAAATATCTTAGGAATCGTCACAAAATCAGTGTCGTGAGCCTTGGAAGATTTATGTCTGCACTTTAGAGAATGATTAGACTTGCTTGCTTTCCTGCAACCAAACGAATGCTCGCCCATCAGCTAAAGGATTCACTCCATTGGCTCAGCCGGAGACAAATTTTGTCAATTTTCTCCCTCTCAGCCCCCTGGTCCATTGTGGTTCCCCTAAAACCCTAATTCATTGTTTCCTCAATTTCAGAAGTAAGCCTTAAAGAGACAACAAAGGGTCCAAAGTTCTATAGGCCATATTTCTGAAGCCAACTATATTATGACACGTTTCGTGATTAATATTGGATTAATTGTTTTTACAATACCAAATGACCATAATAGTTGGCTATGCTATGAATCCTGGAACTTAAAGTAATTACAACATTGTAAGTGGCCATTGGGTTGCCATCTCAAAATAAATTGAGAGGCTCAATGCCTGAGGGAGCTATCCCACACATTGTGAAAAAATTAGACTTTTTTGTTTTTAGACAGCTTCTGCGGCCTCTCATGTCTGTAGAAATCTTGGTACTAATAACTGTTTTAGAGTGCCATCTACAGTAACTTACAGAAACTGTGTCATTTTCCAAAGTGAGAAAGTTTGTGCCAGATGGGGATATCCCACTATGAAGTTGCCTGCTATTTAAAGAACAACGCCACCAAACTTACAGAACTTTAACTATTTTAATAGTATTGTTTATTGTTTAAACTTTAGGCCAAGAAATAATAATTTTAGGCCTTAATACGTGAAACAGAATAATATGTAAGATTATTATTAAACATTAAGAATATTGTGTAAATAGTTGAAATTTTAGGCATTATACTATGCTGCAGATTATTCTGTTTTTCAAAATGGAGGTAAATAGTATAGTAGTGAAGGAAAGAAACGAATAAGCAAACAAAACATATGGAAAAAAGTTGTTGCTAAACGAAAAAGAAACAATGGTGAGGAAAATGAATGATACCATGTTTCTCTCTCTGCATAAATAAATGTTTAGTAAATAATACGGTTTGCAGTGCTAAATAAATAAAAAAAACTGTTAAACATCACTTTTTTGTATTTTCTAGGACATTTCAAAATGTGGATCAAATACTGGATTTAAAAAAGTTGCACCTTAATATTACATTTTTCATCAAATCAACAACTCTAATAAAACTCCTTTTTTCTCAAATTTAGCTATTTCTGGGATAGCTCACTCTGGCGCTGAACCCCTCATTTATTTAGATCACCTTGTGGTTTACCGGGAAACATGCGAGTCAGTTGAGAGATCCAATGCTATGCCGGCATGTTGCAATGGTAGCTGAGTGGTAGAGCAACCGGCTAGGGACCGGGAGATCCGTGGTTCAAATTCCGGCTATATCATTGAATTTTTCTGTCTGATTCTATTTATCCAATCCGTGATTAATACTTATCTATATCTGTTTGAAAAGCAGGGCATTTTTATAGCAGAAGCTTTTGTTTATATTCGTATAAAGTAAATAACATTCGTTATGTCTTTTCACATAACATGTTACAAAGCACTTTATAAATTACGCCATGATTCTTAAGAAATGGACATTTCCCTTTCCAAATTTTTCCTTTCTCTACTCATACTATGGTATTGCATTCCACCCAAAAATTGGATACTGAGATTCCACCGGAAATAGACGTTTTAGAGTTCCCTGAATCAAAAAAAAAAAAAAGTCGGATGTGCTCCATTCACATGACTTTCTCTACATCTCTGCAACAAAATATTGTTAAAAAACTTATGCTTGTATTTACTTCATGATTGTGGAGAAAAATAAGCACAAATAGTCTTATTACTTGCTTCCTTGTAAGTAGAATCGAAACAAGGGAGTAGCATAGGTTAAAGTGATAGTCAAAACCTGCTTTCTGTGTGACTGAAGCTCCTTAGATTCTATGGACGTGAGTTGACAAATTCCTGTATGAGAAAAATATAAGATTTGTAAAGCTGAAAACAATAACAAGGATTATCTCAAAATCGATCAACTCCACGAAAAATGTATATAACATAAATTGTGTGTTTTAACGTGCTGTACATTTTTTTGTGTGTTAAACTTTTGTCCGTCTCTTATAGTTTAGCAGTTATGCAAAATTCTATAAAATTCATCCAGAATAAAGAAGTCTTCAGAGGCTATTGGCAGAAAATTCAAGATTTACATCTTATTTGTTAAGTTAATGATTTATAATATACGATATTTTAATCAAAATCGTTAGAGCCATTATGAGAATATCAAAAGTTTTAAAAAAGTTCCATAAATTAAATTAAATGTCGTGTTATTTATGGACGCTCTTTAACTACTGTGGTTCTCAGCGTCCCATTCTAAATTGGGCGTGAAAGACCGGTTAATTTTGCTAAGAGGCCTCTCAATCAGGCTTGAGGTTCTTTTACGTGCCGTAAATCTACGACACGGGACCAACGGCTTTACTTCCCTTCCGAAGGAAGCCATGCTAAGGATTTTTACGCCCGATAAAATCCATCGTCCTCCGCCGGGTTTGAACCCGCGACCTTGGGTATATGAAGTCAGCATGGTAACCATTACACCACGAAGGGCGATAAAAACAAAAGTTCCATGGAAAGGATAGTTGGGTTGGAGGAATTCCTTAAACATCTTCGTGTCGCATTATTGTAAGATAACCAAACTGAAATACCAAGTTTGGAATTAACGGACTTTTCGTTTTTGAGCTATGCTGTCCACAGACACACAGACACACACACATACACACACAGACCTCTTTTTAAAAATACTGTTTTTGGATACAGCTGACCCTAAAACGTGTATTTCCAGAGACATTTCATTATGGAATTTGTGAGTGGCATGTAATACTTTCTCTATACACTATGCACATAGTATACGTGTAGAGAAAGTAAAAAAACAGTTGCTCATCATCGAAGGAAACACGAAATACAAACTGCGCTAAAAATGATTTTGTTCACGAACAGAGAAACTGTCTACCAAAATAAACAAAACTTAAACCATTTGTTTCACCGGTTTAAATTTGAAGGTAACATGCAATAAGAACTAATTAAACTTTGCTCATAATACCCACTGTCATTTGTTTTTTTTTTCCTAATAACAAATAAAGGCGTAACATTTGGCAAGAACTCCGCACTTTTGTTCCCACACGACTATGTATAGTGTACAGAACAGGTACACTAAAACTCGATAGCGAACTTTCACCGGAAATACACGTTTTTGTAAAGAGGTCCGTGTGTCTGTGAACACGACAACTCAAAGACGAAATATCGACGCACCCCAAATTACCGCATACATGGAAAATTTTTCGAAAGTTTTAATTTTTCAGTAATGGCTCCAATGATTTTGATTAAAGACATTTACCTGACAAATAAAATGTATATCTTGAATTTTCTTGGAATAGCCTCTGAAGACTACTTTATTCTGGATGAATTTTGCGGAAGCTTGCATAACTGGCAAACCGTCACAAAATAGACAAAAGCTTTTATGACAGAAAATGTAGAGCTCATTAAAACCCTCAATTATGTTATATACATTTTTTTCGTGTAGTGAATCGTTTTAGAGATATTCCTTGTTACGGGTTTCAGCTTTAAAAAACTTAATTTTCTCATACAGGAATTTGTCGACTCCTGTCCATACAAACAAAGGAACTTCAGTCACATAGCAACCAGTGTTTGACTAACACTTTAGCCTATGCTATTCCCTTATTTTCCGTCTACTTGCATGGAAGCATGTCTTTGTAAGTCTTAGAATTTCATATTCTACTGCAGACATTTTTAAACTATGAATATCTGTCAACGGACTATTTACACAAATTCCAAGAAATATATAAAGAAAAAAAAATCTGAAGTGTTACACTCACATGACTTTCTCTGGCTCTTCTACAAACTTCTTACATAGGATTCTTCTTCTTTCTGCACCTTGCTAATCGAGGTACTCATTAGCACAATGTTATTATTTAGTTCCTTATAAGTAGAAAGGAAATGAGGGAATACACTAGGCTAAACCGAAAGTCAAATGTTTTAAAATCTGTCGTTATGCGATTGTCATTGCAAATCGCTTCTTTGCTTAGCCAGGAGTAGAACAAAAGAAAAACGGACACTTCCTGTCTGAGAAAAGTATAAGTACTCACAACAGAAACCAAAAACAAGGAATATCTCGGAAACGGTTACCTCTTCAACAAAAACGTAAAGGACATATATTGTATGTTTTGATCAGATCAACATTTTCTGTGGAGTAAGTTTAAGTCTATCTCTTACCGTTTAGCAGTTAAGCAACATTTAGCAAAATTCATCCAGAATAAAGAGCTCTTCAGAGGCTACTCCCAGAAAATTCAAGGTATACATTTTATTTGGTATGTAGATATCTTTAATATACGGGATTTTAATCAAAATTAGGGCCATCTTTTAGAAAATCAAAATTTTGGAAAAGTTTTCCATGTAAAGGGTAGTTGGGGGTGGCTCTAACGATTTTGATTAAAATATTAAAGATATATTACCTGACAAATAGTATGTATATCTTGAATTTTCTGGGAATAGCCTCTGAGACCTACTTTATTCTGAATGAATTTTACGGAATTGTGTATAACTAGTAAACGGTAAGAGATAGACAAAAACCTACCAAACAAAAATTGTAGAGCAAATAAAAACACACAGTTTATGTTATATACCTTTTTTTCGTAGAGTGATCGTTTTTTAGATATTCCTTGTTTTTGTTTCAGCCTTGAAAACCCATATTTTCTCATACAGGAATTTGTCAACTCGCGTCCATACAAACAAAGACACTTTAGTCACATAGCAACCATCTTTGGGCTATCACTTTAGCCTATGGTACTCCCTTATTTCGCTTCTACTTACAAGGAAGCAAGTAATAAGACTATTCCTGCTAATTTTTTCTCAATCAGTAAATAGAAGCATAAGCTTTTTAACAATAATTTGTTGCAGACATGAAGAGAAAATCATGTGAAGAGAATACATCAGATTTTTTTTTTTTTGTTATCAATGCACATTATTGTATTTTCAGCTTGAAATAGACATATTTAAGACCAAATGTTATTGGCCAAAACCAAATTTCAAATTTTTAGCAATTTTTCACCAAATTGAAAAGGTTAAACCCCACACCCACTTACAGTCATCCACTTAAACCATCGCATGGTAATAAAAATAACTGGAAATTGAACTACAAGCATTACATTGTTTAATTAGGCAAAAAAATATTTTTTTCAATTTGTGCACTTTTTGATCAATTTTCACAAATGGGTATCCTTAATCAAGGGAAATACAATGTCAGATATATAATTTATGGAAAAGAAATAATCAGGAAAATTTTTTCCCAGAATTTTAGAAAAAGAGAATACTTCGTCGATAAAACAGATATAATTATAATCCTAAACCGTCTTGACAGTTTTGAGTAAATAAATACATTTACATTAATAAAACCTACTTCGAATACTTTCGCAATATGCGCACCTAATCACGACCTGAGAGTTCTCGACTTGCTCTACCAACTGTGCTTGCTGAACAAACACACCACCAACATTGTGACGCATCCCGGACATTTTGAGAGTGCATCTTCAAAATGGCGTGTTATTTATGGACGCACTTTAACTCCTCTGGTTCTCAGCGTCCCATTCTAAATTGGGCGTGAAAGACCGCTTAATTTTGCTCAGAGGCCTCTCTATCAGGCTTGAGGTTCTTTTATGTGCCGTAAATCTACGACACGGGACCAACGGCTTTACTTCCCTTCCGAAGGAAGCCATGCTAAGGATTTTTACACCCGAAACTACTTATGCAGTGTCAACTGTCTCCACAGCCTCCAGCTTACCGAGTTACTGTCCTTTATTTCGCTTCAGTTAGTAAAACTAAATTTGTTTAATAACCCGATGGTCTTCTTCCAATTACTTTTTGGTTAGTTGGCCATGTTCTTTTGTTCTTTCAAATGCCACATCTTAAATATGGCAATGTTTATAAAGTATCTTCATACAACTACTCCATTTTGTAGCATATAGAGGGGTTAGGTAGTGTAAATGTATTTATTTCGGGGGAGGGGGTTAACAGAAAAGCATTGCTCACAGAAAGGTTCGTTAAAGGCAGTTTGTGAACAGCTTGTCAATGGCTGGTGCCTGGTTTAGTTTTCTCCAGCGTCGCGCTGGCACACGAGGCGGCCGCGGTGCTGAGGGAAAGTCTTCAGGTCGGTGTGGGTAAGTTGGGAGTCACTGCTAACAAGCGTAAGGTGAAGGCATAATGTAGAAGCTACGTGATCAACGGCCATCAGCATAGGATGCGTCTGTGGGCAGCATAGCTCAAAAATGAAACGTCGGTTAGTACCAAACTTGAAATTCAAGTTGAGTACCTTCCAAAGATGCGACACGAAGATTTTCAAGAAAATACCCCCACCCACAACTATCATTTATATGGAACATTTTTAGATTTTGAATAAAATACCTTATCTTTAGGATATTTTATGAAAAACGAAATGTATATCTTGCATTTTCTGAGAATAGCCTCTGAAGACCTTCTGGATGTCTTTTGTATCACTGCAAACCATAGGAGACGGGCAAAAACTTACTGTACTAAAAATGCAGATCTTATTAAAACACGCAATTAATGTTGTGTGTTTTTTTTTTTTTTTACAGAGGTAACTGTTTTCGAGATATTCCGGATTACTGGAAGATATTCATTTTAAGCACTTAAACTTTTCTCGAACGGGAACACATCTTTCTTCTCGTTTCTCGTTTTTTTCACTTTTAGCAAGAAAAGAGAATGACATGTTAAATGTTTCACATAGATATCGGATTGTAAAGGACTTGACTATCATTTTAGCCTGTGAATTCCTTTATTTCCCTTCTACTTACACGTAAGCTAATAATAAGACTAATGCTGCTTGTGTTTAGCTTGATTAGCACGAAGTAGTTAACAGATTAATGTTTCAATAAAATATTGTTTACAGAACAGCTAGAAAAAGTCGTATGAATGGAACACTAAAGTTTTATTGTTGTTATTGTTGACCAGTTGTTGTTTAGGGGCGCAACAATATAGTGTTTATTGTACGCCCCCTTGACTTCGTTCCTGATTCAAGAAATAATCTCTGTTTATTGGTTAGGGTTCGAGTGCCAACTTACATCAGGAACCAATAGGAGAGGGGCGAATGTCCTTCAGACACCCAATAAAGTGTTTCAGTTTTCCATCTCTTTCGGTGCACACTTTGTCCAAGCTGATAAGATATTAGCACAACTCCTAATCTGTAAAATTTAACCGATAAGGAGATTCTGTCAACGTTAAATAATGAAAAACACTATAGGAAACCTAAAACTTCTGCACCATGTTTCTTTCTTTCTTTTTCTCCACTGACTGGCATCAGCAATCTAACAAAGGCTCTCACAATAAATGCATAGTGAAAAATCTGAAGTCTTCCATTCACATGCTTTCTCTACATCTCTGTAACAAATTATTGTTAAAAAGCTTATACTTCTCTTTACTTCATGCTAATCAAAAAAGATTAAAAGAAATCGTCTTTGCTTGCTTCCTTGTAAGTAGAAGTGAAATAAAGGAGTACCATAGGTTAAAGTGATAGTCAAAAGCTGGTTGCTATGTGACTGAAGTTCCTTTGTTTATATGGACAGAAGTTGACAAATTCCTGTATGAGGAAACTATAAGTTTTTTTTAAAGCAGAAGCCAAAAACAAGGAATGTCTCAAAAACGATGAACTCCACGAAAAAATGTATACAACACAAATTGTGTGTTTTAACGTGCTCTAATTTTTTTATAGTAAGCTTTTGACCATCTCTTACGGTTTAGCAATTATTCAAAATTCCGTAAAATTCATCCAGAATAAAGTACTCTTCAGAGGCTATTCCCAGAAAATTCAAGATATACATTTTATTTGTCAGATAAATATCTTTAATATACGAAATTTTAATCAAAATCGTTAGAGTCGTTTTTGAGAAAATCGAAATTTTCGAAAAAAGTTCCATGTAAAGGGTAGTTGGGGGTGGGGGGATTTTTCTCAAAATCTTTGTGTCGTATCCCTGGAAGATACCAAACCTAAATACCAAGTTTGGTTTTTAACAGACTTTTCGTTTTTGAGCTATGCTGCCCACAGACACACACACATATACACACAGACAGACAGACACATAAACACACACACATGCACATTCTAAAAATGTTTTCTTTTTTTGGACTCAGGAGGTCTCAAAACATATATTTCTGGTGAAATCTCGGTATCGAATTTTTGGCTGCATTACAATACCTTCTCTATACACTATGTACATAGTACGTATAGAGAAAGAAAAATACCCTAAACCAAAAGATATAAAAACAAAAGTCATAAAAAAATGTTTACATTAAAGGTTCAGGTTAATAAAATGAAGTCTTCCTGACAAACATTAAAAATACAGAAAACGTATCATCAACTACAGGTAAAGCCGAATGTCTGCACTGTTATTAGTAGTAAGGGAGGAAAAAGAACATAGAAATACGCATTGACTACGTGAGTGTACATGTGGATGGAAAGTACATCACATTATGTAGATTTGCATCCGTAAAAGCCAGCTGTTTATGTTGGTACTGACACGCTCTGGCATTGATTTCCTGTATTGCTCAAGTATAGTTCGACCCACAGGATATAATATCTGATGTGTACCATTCACATGACTTTCTCTACATCCCTGCAACAAATTATTCTTAAAAACCTTATACTTCTATTTACTTCATGCTAATCAGAAAAAATTAAAAGAAATAGTCTTATTACATGCTCCCTTATAAGTAGAAGTGAAATAAGAGAGTACCATAGATTGAAGTGATACTCAAACGCTGGTTGCTATGTCACTGAAGTTCCTCTGTTTCTATGGACAGCAGTTGGCAAATTCCTGTATGAGAAAAGTATGTTTTTCATAGCAAAAACAATTTATATAACATATATTGTGTGTTTTAAGGTGCTCTACATTTTTTGTGTAGTAAGTTTTTGCCCATCTCTTACGGTTTAGCAGTTATTTAAAAGTCCGTAAAATTTATCCAGAATAAAGTAGTCTTCAGAGGCTATTCCCAAAAAATTCAAGATACACATTTTATTTGTCAGGTAAATATCATATTTTAATCTAAATCGTTAGAGCCATTTTTGAGAAATGCAAAATTTTCGAAAAGAGTTCCATGTAAAGGGTAGTTTTGGGTCGGGAGATTTTTCTGAAAATCTTCGTGTCGCATCCCTGGAAGATACTAAACTTAAATACCAAGTTTGATATTTTACCGACTTTTCGTTTTTGAGTTATCGTGTTCACAGATACACGGACATACGGACACACGGACACACGGACTCACTCACACACACATACACATACACACCTGGACCTTTTTGCGAAAATGCTTTTTTTAGAAGAAGGGGACCCTAAAGCATATATTTCCGGTGAAATCTCGGTATCGAATTTTTTGGTGGACTGCAATATCTTCTCTACACACTGTGTACATAGTGCGTATAGAGAAAGTAAAAATCTGACGTGTTCCATTCACATGACTTCCTCTATATCTCTGTAAATTATTATTGTTAATAAGCTTATCTTTTATTTATTTCATGCTAATCGAGAAAAATAAGCAGAAATGGTCTTATTTCCTCCTTTATTGTAACTAGAAGCGAAATAAGGGAGTACCATATGTTAAAGAGAAAGCCAAAAGCTGGTTTCTATGTGACTGATGTTCCTTTGCATGAACAGGAGTTGACAAATTCCTGTATGAGAAAAGTTTTTCAAAACCGAAACCAAGAAAAAGAAATATCTCAAAAACGATCAACTCCACGAAAAAAAAGGTGTATAACATAAATTATGTGTTTTAACGTGCTCTACATTTTTGTGGGTTAAATTTTTGTCAATCTCTTACGGTTTAGTAGTTATGAAAATCTCATCTAGAATCAAGTAGTTTTCAGTGGCTATTCCCAGAAAATTCAAAATATACATTTTATTTGTCAGGTAAATATCTTTAGTATACGACATTTTAATCAAAATCGTTAGAGCCATTTTTTAGAAATTCAAAATTTTCGAAAAACGTTCCATGTAAAGGGTAGTTTGGTGTGGGGGAAGTTTTCTCAAAATCTTCGTGTCGCATCCCTGGAAGATATTAAACTTAAATACCAAGTTTGGTAGTTTACCTACTTTTCGTTTTTGAATTATTGTGTTCACAGACACACGGACACACACACACACACACACACACACACACACACACACACTGACCTTTTTCCGAAAATGCTTTTGTTTGATATAGGGCACCCAAAACATATATTTCCGGTGAAATCTCGGTATCGAATTTTTTGGTGGAGTGCAATACATACTCTATACTCTATGTACATAGTGCCTATAGAGAAAGTAAAAATAGGTCAAAGTGCGAAAGAGTAACATTACAATTATTTGCCCATGTGCTAATTAGCAGAGTACGTTTAGACAATGTTTTCTTAAATGGTGCAAAATTATAAAATAATAGGTACGTATGATGCAGTGTATTATATGAATACATAGAAATAAAGATAAGGTGATAACTTTTTACTTTCTCTACATGTACCATGCACATAGTGTATAGAGAAGTTATTGCACTCCACCAAAAATTCGATACCGGGATTTCACCGGAAATATATATTTTAGGGTCCCATGTTTCAAAAAAAAAAGGTATTTTCAGAAAAAGGTCCGTGTGTCAGTGTGTCCGTGTGTCTGTGAATACAATAACTCAAAAACGAAAACTCGGTAAAATACTAAACTTGGTATTTAAGTTCCATATCTTCCAGGGATGCGACACGAAGATTTTGAGAAAAATCCCCCCAACACAAACTACCATTTACATGGAATTTTTTTCGATAATTTTGATTTTCTAAAAAATGACTAACGATTTTGATTAAAATTACGTATATTAAACATATTTACCTTACAAATAAAATGTATATTTTGAATTTTCTGGGAATAGCCTCTGAAAATTATTTTATTTTGAGTGAATTTTACGGACTTTTAAATAGCTGCTAAACCGTAAGAGATAGATAAAAACGTATCACACAAAAAATTTAGAGCACGTTAAGGCACTTAATTTATGTTATGTACATTTTTTTTTCGTAGAGTTGATTGTTTTTAGATATTCTTTATGTTTTGTTTCTGCTTTAAAAACTTATTCTTTTCTCACACAGGAATGTCTCAACTCCTCTCCATACAAATAAAGGAACTTCAGTGAAGAGCACCAACTTTTGACTATGACTTCAACCTATGGTACTCCCTTATTTCACTCCTACTTACAAGGAAACAAGTAATAAGACTATTTCTGCTAGTTTTTTCTCGATTAGCATGAAGTAAATAGACGCACAAACTTCTTAACAATAATTTGTTGCAGAGAAGTAGAGAATGTCATGTGAATGGAAAACATCAGATTTTTATCTTTGTTGTTTTAATAACATACACTTTGTATTTTCATGTTACGCTACCGCATTCTTAATGTAGGTTCTCTCATAGGTGTTCGATGATGGCAATAACTAATGTTGACCTCCATTTTGGCGTCGCCCTTTGCGACGTAATGGTTACCATACTAACTTCATATCCCAAAGGGCATAGCTTCTAACCTAGCGGAGAACGAAGTACTTTTTTGTGTGTAAATCGTTTTAGTATGGCTTTCTTCGGCAGGCAAGTAAAACCATTGGTCCCATATCTTAAGTTTACTACACCTGAAGAATCTCAAGCCTAATAGAAAGCTGAGCAAAATTAAGCAGTCTTTCACGCCCAGTATAGAATGGTACGCTGAGAACCAAGCAATTAAAGAGCGTCCATAAATAAAATTCCATTTCATTTCGATGTCGCTGATGAATGCTCTCATATAAGATCCCTAGTTCTCTTCAAATTTAATCACAACTGCAAATATTTCTTCATTACTTCATCTAGAAAAGGCTGCCGCATCTTGGGTGCATCCCAAAGAGCAGCGACTTACTTAAAACTCACCACCGGCAATATGAAAGAAGCGCACGAAATAGGTAAGCTATCATCACTACTGAATCAAGCGTTGGAAATGAAGTTACAGGACGCAAGCATTGTGATCCCAGTGACGTATTGGTAATTCCGCTCCCTCTTCAGTTGGGCCTTGAGGTACGGATTGAGTACGCGAGAGTACTCTGGCTCAGACGAGTCGAGTTGGAACAGCTTGATTTAGAAGATCTATAGTACGAGGGCCGTTTTTTTTTTCAAACTTCCGATAGGCTATAAATAAGAGACAAGTTCATAGAAAAAATTATTTTATTACTAGAAGTTTTGTGCACTTATGGTTACTTTTCAACATAATCATCGAAAAGATTGACACGTTTATCGTACCTGTGCACAAGTTTTGTAATACCCGCTTCAACAAATGTTGCCGCCAATGATTTCAAATGAGCATTGACGTTGGTTTACAGTGCTGCCATCCTAGCCACGTCTTCAGTTCAGGGAAAAGGTGAAAGTCACTGGGTACCAGGTCAGGACTGGACGGTGGATGATCGAAAATGTCCCATTGAAAGTGTTCAAGGAGCCGATGGGTTATGCCAGCAGTGTGTGCGGACGAGCGTTGTCATGGATCAACACAATCCCTGAAGTCAGCATTCCTCTTCGTTTGTTTTGAATGACTAACCGCAAACGTCATAAAGTACGAAGATCTTTAAAACCACGACTATGCTCATTTTAAATCAGTGGCGCAACATATTTTGAAGCGGGTATTGCAAAACTTGTGCTCAGGTACGATAAATGTCTCAATCTTTTCGGTGATTGTGTTGAAAAATAACCATAAGTGTGTAAAACTTTTAGTAATAGAATAATTGTTTTCTGTGAACTTGTATTTTATTTATAGCCTATCGGAGGTTAAAAAAAATTGCCCTTGTAAATTGATTCAGTCCTTACTTGCATTCCAAGTAGAGAGAAAAGTATTTTATAGAGGCGGTATCCAAACCATTCTTTCATTTCACATACTTATAATACAGTTCAGAGGTTCACTTCTGTCCCCTTGAATTGCTTTTGAGGTAAGTCACCTGGAGAACTGATACCAGCCTTATGAAGCGATAAAACACCATTGCTGTTTTGCATTGCTAGTGGCCCACTTTTTATGCGAGTCAGTGTACTCAGTCAGGGCATGTGAAACATTGAAGCGCTAAAAAGGTTTTTGATACTATTTCTTCACTCTACAACTACTGATATTGCAAACTGCTACTCACGTGAACGTAGGTGGGGGATTCCCTTGTGCTGCACAGCTGAGATGTACATCGGCCCCTTGTTCTGCTGTAAGCAGTGTAACACTTCTCTGTGTCAGGCGAGGTGGCATACTCCCTGTTGGATCTGTAACAAAAAGTGTTACACTCACATGACTTTCTCTACATTTCTGTAACAAATTAGTGTTAAAAACCTTATTCTATCTACTTTATGATAATGGAAATAAACATTATCAGAAATTGCCTTAATTACATACTTCCTTGAAGTAGAAGGTAAATAAGGAAATATTCTAGGCCCAAGCGATAGTCGAATCTTTTAAAAGCTGAATGCCATGTGGTTGAAATCCGTTCCTAAGCTAGGCCAGAAATTTACAACTTTCCATGTGAAAAAAAAGTTAACTATTTTAGCCGAAACAAATAACAAGGAATATCTCAGAAATAGCCAATTCCACAAAAAAAAAATGTATATGACATAAATTATGTGTTTTAACGCGATCTACAATTTTGTGTAGTAACTTTTAGTCTGTCTATTACGGTTTACCAGTTACGCAAAGTTCCGCAAAATTCACCCAGAATAAAGATATCTTCAAAGACTACTCCCAGAAAATTCAAAATATAAATTTTATTTTTCAGGCAAATGTTTTTAATTTACGATATTTTAATCAAAATCATTAAAATTGTTTTTGAAAAGATCAAAATATTCTAATGTTTTTTAATGTAAACGGTAGTTTCGGGTGAGGGCATTTTCTTCAAAATTTTCGTGTTTTATCCTTAGAAGATACTTAACGGACTATTCGTTTGTGAGCTATGCTGCCCAAAATCACATACACAGACATTTTTCTAAAAATACCTTTTTTGTACTCAGGAGGTCTCAAAACATATTTCCTGTAAAATCTTGATATCGAATTTTTGGGTGCAATACAATACGTTCTCAATACACTATGTATATAGTACGTGTAGAGAAAGTAAAAATGTGTTCGTGTTCAGTTCTCATGATATTCTCTAGCTGTTCCACAAGGAACTTTTTTCACAAAAGTATATTCTTATCTAGATCATGTTAATATAGACAGCATTAACAGAAATAATCTAATTACTTGCCTCCTTGTACGTAGAAGAGAAATAAAGGAAAGCACTAGGCTAAAGCAATTGTTAAATCTTTTAACGGCCGGCCGCTATGTGAAACCATTGAAATTGAAATGTGTATATATATTTATTTATATATACACACATTTATTTACCACGGTTTATCGGTTGTACAAAAGCTATTGAAAAGTCATCCAAAATGAAAACGTCTTCAGAGGCTACTCCCAGAAAATTCAAAATATACATTTCGCTTGCCATGTAAATATCTTAAAACATATGGAGTCTTAATAAAAATCATAAGAGAAATTTTTGAAATATCAAAATTTTTTAAAAATGTTCCAAGTTGCTGCTGGCGGAATTTTCTTGAAAATCTCCGTATCGCATCTTTGGAAGATACTGAACTTAAATGTCAAGTTTAGTTTTTAACCAACCAACAAATATTTCCCACAGATGTACATGCACACAAAGAGACACACAAGGACTTGTTACTAATTTTTTTTTTAATTTAAGGAGTCTCAAAATATGTTTTTCCAATGAATGTATCGAATGTTTGGGCGGAATACTATACCTTCTCTACCTACTATGTATGTTTTGTATGTGTGCTAGAGCAACTAAAACAATTATGTATGACATTCAAAGCACCTTTTAACTCATTCTTCTACAAACACTTCTTAAAACTGCTGGTGCGTTATATTCATATGACCTTCTGCATCGTCTATCGCTTATTAGTGGCTTTAGAAACTATCTCTATGAAATTATAACTAGAATTTTTCAAGTCCAAATGTTTCGTTCACGACTGTGGTGAACATCTTCAGTGGCGTGGTCTAAGTCTTCTCGGTGAAGGTCTTCTCGGCAAGCAGCAGCAGCAGCAGCAACGAGTTGACGTTGGAAGGAGGGAAGCCTCCTTCCGTCTTCTTCCAGATCAGGGCTAGTCCCTCTACTGGAGGTGAAGGGGTTTTTGTTTAGGGACGGGAATAGCGGGAAGATGAAGTGTTGGAGGATATTTGATTACATAAAGGAAATGCGGAGGATGATTTTTGTTGGGATTATACAGGAGATTTGGATTTATTTGTGTTAGGTGCCCAGCAGAGTCTGGGGCGTTTGTAGCATTCCCCTGGGTCGATGGCTTACTCACCTAGACCGCGGATATGGGCATGGAAATTATTTGGGAGGTTTTGGAAGAAGGATCGGGCCAGGCGCTGGATGTGGTCCATCAGAGTCGGGATGTTCAGATCCTGACGGATTGTACGGTTAGGAAGGTACCATGGGGAGTTGGTGGCTATTCGCAGATAGCGGGATTGCAGGGTTTCAAGGCGGTCTAGGTGAGTTCTGGCAGCAGCGCCCCAGACTTCACAGGCGTATGTGATTGCAGGTCGGAGAACCTGCTTGTAGAGCAGCAGCTTGTTTTCTACGGACATCATCGAGCTGCGATTGTACAAGGGATATAGCATCCCCATCCTCTTGTTGATCTTGTTCGCCACAAGGTCAATGTGGTCTCTCCAGGTCAGCTTGTAGTCCAGAAGTACTCCCAGGTACTGGACAGACGTCCTCCAGTGGACCTCCTCGCCAGTCAACCGGATGGGAGCTACGTCCCTTAGGTGGCGCCGGCAGAAGTTTATTGCCTGGCTCTTCTGAGGATGGATGCTCAGGCACCATCGCTTGAACCAGGTGGTGAGGAGATCGGAGTACTGCTGGATTCTTCGAACTGCAGTTTCAAGCTGCGTTGATGTGGAGGTGACCGCTGTGTCGTCGGCGAACAAGTAAAGCGTGCATCGCAACTGACTCGCTGGCAGTATTTATACTCAGGCTGCTCTCATGCGATTGGTCCGGCTGGAGCTGCTTATACGGGGGTGGTGAAGGGGGTTAGCCAATCCGGTGCTTTTGGTTCCTGATTGGTTCGGATGCTCTCGTTGAAACATCTGGACTGAAAACTCCAGCAGACCACGGTTTCTCAGCCCGGAAAATTCTTCTAGTTATAATGTGGACTCCGGCCATGAAAGATTACGACTACTGATATCTCTATGAAAGCCTATTGTTCTATCTATTGCATTATAAGCATGATTAACCTTTACAGAAATAAATGTATTAAACACTTGTTATAGACACATAGGGAACAATAGTAGTCAATTGTTGAAGAAGTAGACTAAACATCTGATGTGCTCCATTTCAATGACTTTCTCTACATCTCTGTAACAAATTATTGTTAACAAGCCTATTCTTATATCTATTTAATGCTAAAACATTAGCGGAAACGGTCTTATTGCTTAATTCCATTATAAGTAGATGAGAAATAAGATAATACACTAGACTAAACCGACAGTCGAATGTTTTAAAATTTGGTTGCTATGGAATTGAAATCCGTTTCTTTGCGTGGCCAAACGTTGACAAATTCCCGCGTGAGAAAAGTTTGAGCACTTTAAACCTGAAATCAATAACAAGGAATATCTCGAAAGCGGTCGAATCCACGAAAAAAAAAAAATATACATATATCTCATAAATTGTGTGTTTTATCGTGATCTACATTTTTTGTGTGTAATAAGTTATTGTCTATCTCTTACGGTTTACCAGTTACCAGGGGACCGTTACTTTCTCTAGCATGAATGCACAACGTAAGGTAAGTATGTGTGTGATGCGACACCAAGGTATTCAAGAACATCTCTCACGCCAAAATTTCAAAATTTTAAATTTCCCAAAATGGCTTTAATAATTTTGAATAACATTTCATATATTAAATATATTTACGTGGCAAATAAAATTTATATCTTCAATTTGTTGTGTATAACCTCTGAAGTACTCTTCAGTGTGAATGAGTGTTGCATAACTAGTAAATCGAGTCAGGCAAAAACTTACTGTGCCAAAAATGTAGATCTCATCAAAACATGCAGTAAATGGATACAGAATAACAGGACCTAATTTTACATTCTCTATACGCACTATACCCAAAAATTCGATACCGAGATTTCACCGGAAATATATGTTTTAGGATCCCAATATCCATAAAAAGCATTTTCACAAAAAGGTCCGTATGTGTGTGTCCGTGTGTCCGTGTGTCAGTGTGTCCGTGTGTCAGTGTGTTAGTGTGTCCGTGTCTTGTGAACACAATAACTCAAAAACGAAAAGCCGGTAAAATACCAAACTTGGTATTTAAGTTTAGTATCTTCCAGGGATGCGGCACGAAGATTTTGAGAAAAATCCTCCCACCCCAAACTACCCTTTACATGGAACTTTTTTCGAAAATGTTTATTTTCTTAAAATTTGCTCTAACGATTTTGATTAAAATATTGTATATTAAAGATATTTATCCGAAAAATAAAATGTATATCTTGACTTTTCTAGGAATAACCTCTTAAGACTACTTTATTCTGTATCAATTTTACGGAATTTTCATAACTGCTAAACCGTAAGAGATGGACAAAAACTTATCACATAAAAATGTGGAGCACTTTAAAACACACAATTTATGTTATATACATTTTTTACGAAGAGTTGATTGTTTTTAAAATACTTCTTGTTTTTAGTTTCAGCTTTGAAAACCATTCAGGAATTTGTCAGCTCCTATCCATACAAACAAAGGAACTTCAGTCACATAGCAACCAGCTCACTTTAACCTATGGTACTCCCTTATTTTGCTTCTACTTACAAGGAAACAAGTAATAAGACTGTTTCGACTAATTTTTTCTCAGTTAGAATGAAGTAAATAGAGGCATAAGCTTTTTAACAACAATTTGTTGCAGAGATGTAGAGAAAGTCATGAGAATGGTACACATCAGATTTTTATGAGTGTATCATAAATGCAGAAAGATACAGAACTAATATGCTAGCACTATGTTTCGAACAGCTGACGGATATTAAATGTTGGTCTGGATATTTCCAGCAGGGTTCTGAGTATATAGCTGAAAATCATCACAGTTTATTGCGGACATTTTTGAGGATATAATCATTAGTAGGGTTTATTGTCTACTTGGTCTCATGATATTATTCGTCTGCAATTTTTATTTATGGTGCAACTTCAAAAAAATAAAGCTACAAAACTAATACTCACACAATATAGGAATTAAAACAAAATATCAGGACAGAAATTATCGCTATTTCGGAAGCTGAGCTAATGCGTGTGAATAAAAATTTCCTCAGAAGATGCCGTAGATGTATTAATGCAAATGAACGACATTTCCAACATCTCCTGTAATAAGGTATGTTTTTTGTTTATGCTGATAATTTGAGATTATATTTCACTCCATGCATGTGTGCCTGGGTGATGGGCTGTGCGACTGCCAGTCGAGTGTGCAGTACCTGACCGGGTAACGGGCTGTGCGCTGACGGCCAAGATTTGTAGCACACTTACTGTACAGTTATTTATAAAAAAAGTACAGAACTGAAAACAAATTGATAAAGGTAACAATCACGGTCAGAAGAAGTTTAAAAATGCAAATTGTGTAAATTCAACAATTACAACGAAATAAGATGAAAAAGTTGGATAAATCAGGGGTTGCAATGTAAAGCTCATATTTAACTATTAATAATATAAGGAAAATGTAAATTGTTACAAATTAAATTTATTAAATGTGATTCTTCAATTTTGGTGTCTGGTATTAAGATGTCATGAGGCAATTTTCTTTTTAGTCTTGGTATTTGATTGCTACTGTCTCCTAGTTCGACCTGGGGAGCATGTACTATATACTAATTAGTGCGCAACATTCTTACCCCTTCCTTAACCACCCGACTATGTCTGCTCAGCTGTGTACATGACGAATAACAACATACATGTTCACTGAGGATGGAACACGAGATCGCTAGATACACATTTCGTGTAGAATGGTATATACAATATTTCTGCGTTTACAAATAGCTGTTTTCAACAGCCTATGCTACGTAAAACTTTATAAATTAAAATATATATTTTAATTCTGAATATGCTAATCAGCATGGAAAACCTAAACTTTTAGATGACTATGAAAATCTTATTTATAGCTTCACACACCATTCTCTACAAACTATTATTACAAAATATTATTCTTTTATCCACGTCCTGCAAATAGAGATAAGCATTGGCAGAAATTCCCTTATTACTTGCTTTCTTGTAAATAGAAGGGAAATAAGGGAATACAGTAGGCTAAGCGATAGTCAAATCTTTCAAAGCCTCATCGCTATGTGAAACAATTCGACTCTCCCGAAAGTTAAATAAAACAATCTGATGTATTCCATTCACATGACTTTCTCTACTTCTGTGTAACAAATTATTGTTAGTAAACTTATTCTTCTATTTACTTCACGCTAATCGAGAAAAAATTAGCAGAAATAGTCTTATTACTTGCTTCCTTGTAAGTAGAAGTGAAATATGGGAGTATCATAGGTTAAAGAGAAGTCAAAAGCTGGTTACTAGGTGACTGAAGTTCCTTTGTTTGTATGGACACGAGTTGACAAATTCCTGCATGAGAAAAGTACAACTATTCAAAGCTGAAACCAAAAACAAGGAATATCTAAAAAACGACCAACTCCCCGAAAAAAAAATTATATAACATAAATTGTGTGTTTTTATGTGCTCTACATCTTTTGTGGGGTAAGTTTTTGTCCACCTCTTACGGTTTAGCACTTATTCTTCAGAGGCTATTCCCAGGAAATTAAAGATGTAGGTATTATTTATCAGGTAAATATCTTTAATATACGATATTTTAATCAAAATCGTTAGAGCCATTTTTGAGAAAATCAAAATTTTAGAAAAAAGTTCCATGTAAAGGGTAGTTGGGGGTGGGGTGATTTTCTTGAAAATCTTCATGTCACATCCTGGGTAGATACCAAACTTAAATACCAAGTTTGGTATTTATCGGTCATTTCGTTTTTGAGCTATGCTGTCCATAGGCACACAGACACACACACACACACACACACACACACACACACGTACACACGGGCCTTTTTCCAAAAGTTGTCTTACAGCTTGGAAAACTTTAAGTAGTTTATAAACGCAACCTAAAACATAGATTATCTAGGAAACTGTTAGATATAAAATAATATATAACAAAAATGCTGTGTTAAACTCGATCAACATTTTTGTTTAGTAAGGTTTTATCTATCCCTTGTAGTTTGTTAGGTAGCCAAAGTCTATCAGAATAAAGGGTCCTCTGACGTTATCACAACAAAATTCAAGATTTACATTTTATTACAATTAAAGTATTTTAATATATGATACTTTAATCAACATTATTAGAGCAAGTTTGAGAAAACCAAAACGTTAAAAAAAAATTGGGTCAAGAAATGTTTTTAAAAATCCTTGTGTTGCATTCTTAGGAGATGCTGAGCTTAAATATTTTGATAACCGACTATTCGTTTTTGAATTATTGTGTTCACGGACACCGGACCACACCAGGATGTGAATAGTGCTGATATTGATTGTGATAAACAAATGCCATTATAAATAATAAGAATACAATAATTATTTAAATAATGTAGACACTTTATTTCTGGACACTAGATTTGACATACTTACTACATATAAACATTTCTCGGAATGTGTAAATAGCACAGAAAGAAGTTATATAAAGCAGCTTACACAGCATTTCCTTTAAAATAGTTCCCTTTCGCCACCGTGTAAAGACACTAAAAGCACAAAGGAAGCCATTTTCAGAAACCTGTCGTAGTGCTCTTGTCGCATGTACAGTAATTTCTGCAGTTTCGAAAATCTTGACTGAAACGTTTATGCCATTCATACTCGCTGCTTCACCATAAGCTTCTTCCATTATCCTGGGTTTCTTTGAGGGAGACTTGTTTAAAAAATACAAAAACTTATGTTTTGAAGTGCTCCGTTGCCGACATGAATTGCAATGAACGAACAAAGACTGAAGCATGAGGTCAGCTATTCCTAGAAGCTCTTTGCATTTGGCGCCACATTTGAAGCATGAATTTTGAACTGAAAGCCTACTCGCGCTTATGCTTGGTTTGAAGTAGCAGATTCTGGCGACTTCTTAAATAATAAATCACTATGATTTTATTTGTAGAGTTTATTTTCTAATCAGTTCGTACGATTCTAAAGTGAAACAGCAATCGCTCGATTCAATTTTTGTACTTTGTTGAATGCTGCAAACATTTGTACGCGAAATCTCCATGTGGTCTTTTCCATACTTGTGAAAAAGTCTCTTTCTTCTTCACCAGCAAGAAAATTAACACGTGACTATGATATTTATTGTTGGAAAACAAAATCGCATAGAGAAAATCAAAACACGTATACGCGACGAAAGCACAAGGAACAATAAATATTTGCATCCAGCGATTTCAACAAAATGTCGGCAGATTTTGTGGTTAGGATATAAGACTAATCTTATTGCCAAAGACAATCATTATTAGCATGAAAATTGAAATCAGCTGTCGACATGGACGTTACCTACATCTAAAGGTAAAGCGTCCTTTACTTTCGTATACATTAAAGAGAAAATAAATGATTCCAAGGACTTTTTTACTTTCTCTACACGTACTGTGTACATAGTGTATAGAGAAGGTATTATATTGCACCCAAAAATTGGATATCGTGATTTCACCGGAAATACATGTTTTGGGTCCCCTTGAATAAAAAAAAAAGATTAGAAAAATATCCGTGTGTGTGTATGTGTGTGTCTGTACACAGCATAGCTCAAAAACGAAAAGACCGTTAAATACCAAATTTGGTATTTAAGTTTTGTATCTTCCAAGGAGGTGACACGAAGATTTTCAAGATAATCCCTCCACCCCTAACTACTCTTAACATGGAACATTTTATTTTCTCAAAAACGGCTAACGATTTTGATTAAAATATCGTATATTAAAGATATCTACCTGACAAATAATATGTATATCTTGAATTTTCCGGGAATAGCCTCTGAAGACTACTTTATTCTGGAGGAATTTTGTATAACTGATAAACCGTAAGAAATGGACAAAAACTTACCACACGACAAAAATGTACACAACATAAATTGTGTGTTTTAATGTGCTCTACATTTTTTGTGTGCTAAATTTTTGTCTCTCTCTTTCTTACGGTTTAGCACTTATGCAAAATTTCGTAACATTCATTCAGGATAAAGTAGTCTTCAGAGACTATTACCTGAAAATTCAAAATATACATTTTATTTGTCATGTAAATATCTTTAATATACCATATTTTAATCAAAATCGTTAGAGCCATTTTTGAGAAAATCAAAATTTTCGAAAAAAGTTCCACATAAAAGGTAGTTTGGGGTGGAGTATTTTTTTCAAAATCTTCGTGTCGCATCCCTGGAAGATGCTTAACTTAAATACCAAGTTTGATATTTTACCGACCTTTCGTTTTTGAGTTATCGTGTTCAGAGACACACGGACACATGTACCTTTTTCTGAAAATACTTTTTTTGGATACAGAGGATCCTAAAACATATATTTCCGCTGAAATCTCGGAATCGAATTTTTTGGTTGAGTGCAATACCTTCTCTATACAGTATGTACATAGTGCGTATAGAGAAAGTAAAATCATAGCAGAAATCGGTTTATTACTTGCTTCCTTGTAAGTAGAAGTGAAATAAGGAAGTACCATAGGTAGAATAGGTAGAAATGAATCTGATGTGTTCCACTCACATGACTTTCTCTATATCTCTACAATAAATTATTGTTAAAATATGATGTGTTCCATTCACATATTTTCTTGTCTACTTTATGATAATCGAGATAAACTTTAGCAGAAATTGTCTTAATTCATTGCTTACTTATAAGTAGAAGGAAAATAATGGTATACACTAGGCTAGAGCGATAGTCAATCCTTTAAATGCCGGTTGCCATGTGGTTGCAATCTGTTTTTATGCATTATATACAACTTTCAAGTATTTTGAATCTGAAACCAATGACAAGGAATATCTCAGAAATGGTCAATTCAACGAAAAAAATCTGATGTGCTCCATTCACATGACTTTCTCTACATCTCTGCAACAAATCATTGTTAAAAAGCTTATTCTTCTACTTATTTCACACTAAAAAAACCCAGCAGAAATCGTTTTATTACTTGCTTCCTTGTAAGTAGAAGCGAAATAAGGGAGTACCATAGGTTAAAGTGAAAGCCAAAAGCTGGTTGCTATGTGACTGATGTTCCTTTGTTTGGAGTTCACAAACTTCTGTATGAGAGTATAAGTATTTTATAGCTGAAACCAATACAAAGGAATATATAAACAACGATAAATTCCATATGACATAAATTCTGTGCTTTAACAAGCTCTACATTTTGTTTATAGTAATTTTTGTGTAGCGTTTACGGTTTACTAGTTATGCAAAATCCAGAAAAAATCTTCGAGAATAAAGACTGCTCCAGAGCCTATTCCCAGAAAATTCAAGATATGCACTTTATTTTTCGTGTAATTATAATCTAAATTGTTAGAGCATTTTTGAGAAAATAAAGTTTTTCGAAAATTATTCCACGTAAAGTGTAGTTTGGGGGGAGGGGGAATTTTCTCTACTTTTTCATGTTGCATCCTTGGAGGATATTAATCCTAAATACCGAATTTGGTGTTTACCGACTTCTTTTTACTTTCTCTATACGTACTATGTACATAGTGTATATAGAAGGTATTGCATTGCACCCAAAAACTCGATACCGAGATTTCACCGGAAATACATGTTTTGAGACTCCCTGAATACAAGAAAAGCATTTATAGAAAAATGTCCGTGTGTGTGTGTGTATGTGTGCCTGTGGGCAGCATAGCTCAACAACAAAAGACCGTCATGTGAATGGGAATACATCAGATTTTTTTTAGTTATCGTGTTCACAGACACCGGACATACTGACACGGATACACATGTTTTAGATACACGGGACCCTGAGAAATCTCGGTATCCATTTTTGGGTGAAATACAATCACTTCTTTATACTCTATGTACACAGTACGGGTAAAGATATACAGGGTTACTACAAAAGAAATAGACAACTTCAACTGCCTGTAAAACAAAAACTATTAGAGATAGCAACCTAAGTATTTTGGAGGTATGTTGGGAAACTCTCAAAGTTTTGTTTGTTACTATTGGTAACACTGTAGTGTTTTGTTTGTTGTTGCAGAAGCTGAAATGGCGGAAAATCCTGTGGAAAAGGCATATTGCGTGTTGGAATTTGCTAGAACGCAATCAGCAACTGTTGTCCAACGACATTTTAGAACACGTTACCACAAAAATGAAATGATGCGCTCACAAAAACCAGCATCGTCTTCATCATGTCGCAACATGTCGATGCAAATGTCACACCGTATGGCCTTATCTTCTTCACTCAGAAACTGCAACATCTGTAATCTGTAAGGCATCATGTGCAGTCGCTTCCGCAAGATTTTCCATACAGTGTGCTGTGGAATTTGTAATTGCATGCTTGCCCTAGATGTCGATTTCTGTGGGCTTCTTATGTAGGCAGCACGAACACGTTCAACGTTTTCTTCCGAAACTCTTGGTCTTCCCGAGCTCTTCCCTTTGCCCAAACATCCCGTTGTCTCGAATTTTCTATACCAGTCGTAGATTGACTGTCTAGTCGGTGGCGTTTTGTGGTAACGTGTTCTAAAATGTCGTTGGACAACAGTTGCTGATTGCGTTCTAGCAAATTCCAACATGCAATGTGCCTTTTCCACATGATTTTCCGCCATTTCAGCTTCTGAAACAACAAACAAAACACTACCAATAGTAAGAAACGAAACTTTGACAGCTTCTCAACATACCTCCAAAATAATTAGGTTGCTATCTCTAATAGTTTTTGTTTTACAGGCAGTTGAAGTTGTCTATTTCTTTTGTAGTAACCCTGTATAATAAAAAAGCATTTCTACAATTTGCATGTTTGAGTGGGGAACTGTAAACATAAACGTATAACAGATTAAATACAACTCTTAGTACTTATATTCGTATCTTTCTAGGAGGCGATACGAAGGTTCTCAATAAAATCTTTTCTCCATAAACTAAACTTTAAATTGAGCATTTGTTGAAAAATTTATTTTCTAAAAAATTACTATACTTAACGATTTTATTCAAATTCCATATGCTTAAGATACTTTAATCACACATGACATTTATATTATGAATTTTGTGGAAATAACCTGTGAAGAAGGATTATGCAGATTTTTGCATAACTGGTAACAGGTAAGAGATAAACAAACGATTTCAATAACATCGCAAAGAGCTGTGGAAAATATTTGAGTATCTGCTTAGTCTAGTGATTCCCTTATTTCCCTTGATTTTGTAAGAATAATTGGTTGCAGAGTACGTAAAAAAATCTGATGTGTTACACTCACATGACTTTCTCTAGCTGTTCTACAAACTAAGATTATTCTTCTTTCTGCACTTTGCTTATCGAGGTATTCATTAGCACAATGTTCTTATTACTTAGTTCCTTATAAGTAGGAAGAAAATATGGGAATACACTAGGCTAAATCGATAGTGAAATGTTCTAAAAGCTGTCGTTATGCGATTGTCACTACAAATCGCTTCTTTTCTTGGCCAGGAGTAGAACAAAAGGAAATCGGGTACTCCCGTCTGAGAAAAGTATAATACTTCACAACTGAAATTAATAACAATGAATACCTCGAAAACGGTAAGATCCACCAGAAAACTGTATATGACATAACTTGTATATCTTAACAACACCTACATTTTTTGTAGAGTAAGTTTTTGTCTATCTCTTACGGTTTACTAGATATGCCTAATTAAGCAAAATGCATCCAGAATAAACAGGTCTTTAGAAGCTACTCTCAGAAAATTCAAGATATACATTTTATTTTTCAGGTAAATATCTTTAATATACGATATTTTAATTAAAATCGTTACAGCCATTTTTAAGAAAATCATAATTTTCAAAAAATCGTCCATGTAAATGGTAGTTTGGGCTGGGGGGATTTTTCTCAACATTTTCGTGTCGCATCCCTGGAAGATACTAAATCTAAATTCCAAGTTTGCTATTTTGCTACTTTTCGTTTTTGAGTTGTCGTGTTCACAGACACACGGACACACTGACACACGGACACACACACACACTCACACACGGACCTTTTTCTTAAAATACTTTTTTTTGGATATAGGGGACCCTAAAACATATATTTCCGGTGAAATCTCGGTATCGAATTTTTTGGTGGAGTGCAATACATTCTCTATACACTATGTACATAGTGCGTATAGAGAAAGTAAAAATCTACTGTGTTCCATTCTCTATATCTCTGCAATACATAATTGTTAAAAAGCTTATTCATCTATTTACTTAATGCTAATAGAGAAAAATTAACACAATTATTACTTGCTTCCTTGTAAGTAGAAGGGAAATAAGACTATTTCTGCTAATTTTTCTCGATTAGCATGAAACAAATAAAAGATAAGCTTATTAACAATAATTTGTTACGGAGAGATAGAGAAATTCATGTGAATGAAACACATCAGATTTTTACTTTCTCCACAAAATAATGTTATAATGTACAGGGAAGGTATTGTATTGCACCCAAAGTTTTTCAAAGCTGAAACCAAGAAAAAGGAATATCTCAAATGTAACATAAATTGTGTGTTTTAACGTGCTATACTTTTTTTGTGGGTTAAGTTTTTGTACATCTCTTACAGTTTACCAGTTATGAAAACTTCATCCAGAATAAAGTAGTATTCAGAGGCTATTCCCAGAAAATTCAAAATATACATTTTATTTGCCAGGTAAATAGATTTAATATTCGATATTTTAATCAAAATCGTTAGCCATTTTTTAGAAAATCAAAACTTTCTAAAAAAGTTCCGTGTAAAGGGTATTTTGGTGTGGGGGGATTTTTCTCAAAATCTTCGTGTCGCATCCCTGGAAGATACTAAACTTAAATACCAAGTTTGGTATTTTACCGAATTTTCGTTTTTGAGTTATCGTCTTCACAGACACACGAACACAGACGGACCTTTTTCTGAAAATACTTTTTTTGGATACAGGAGACCCTAAAACATATATTTCCGGTGAAATCTCGGTATCGAATTTTTTGGTGGACTGCAATACATTCTCTATACACTATGTACATAGTGAGTATACAGAAAGTAAAAATCTGATGTGTACCATTCACATGACTTTCTCCATATCCCCGCATCAAATAATTCTTACAAAGCTTATACTTCTATTTACCTTATGCTAATCAGAAAAAATTAGCAGAAATAGTCTAATTAGTCGCTTCCTTGTAAGTAGAAGCGAAATAAAGGACAACCGTAGGTTAAAGTGATAGTCAAAAGCTGGTTGCTATGTCAATGAAGTTCCTTTGTTTATATGGATAGGAGTTGACAAGTTCCTGTATGAGAAAAGTATACGTTTTTCATAGCAGAAACCAAAAATAAGTAATGTCACAAAAACGACGAACTCCACGAAAAAAATGTATATAACATAAATTGTGTGTTTTAATGTGGTCTACATTTTTTGTGTAGTAAGTTTTTGTCCATCTCTTACGGTTTAGCAGTTATTCAAAATTCCGTAAAATTCATCCAGAATAAACTACTCTTCAGAGGCTATTCCCAGAAAATTTCAGATATACATTTTATTTGTCAGGTAAACGTCTTTAATATACGGTATGTTAATCAAAATCGTTAGAGCCATTTTTGAGAAAATCGAAATTTTCGAAAAAAGTTCCATGTAAAGGGTAGTTTGGTGTGGGTGGATTTTTCTCAAAATCTTCGTGTCGCATCCGTGGAAGATACTAAACTTAAATACCAAGTTTAGTATTTTACCGACTTTTCGTTTTTGAGTTATCGTGTTCACAGACACACGGACACACACACACACACGGACCTTTTTGTGAAAATGCTTTTTTTTATATTGGGGACCCTAAAACATATATTTCCGGTGAAAGCTCGGTATCGAATTTTTGGGTGGAGTGCAATACTTTCTCTATACACTATGTACATAGTGCGTATGGAGAAAGTAAAAATGGTCGTGAATAATATTTAATGCAATACTCGAATTTGAAGATTGGTTTAGGTAAGGCAGTATGTATAATTAATGTCAATACTGTATAATAACTTATGATTGTAGAAGACAAGTTGTATTCACAAGCTAATTAGAGAACTGGTTTAATAGTGAGATAAGATTTAACAGCCACATTATCCAGACCAGAGAGGATGTTCTGAATCCTAAACAGAGTTGTTGAGATTGTGTTGAAGTCTTAGTGTTGCACATTGCACTAGTGGCTGTTAAGAGTTTACATTTGGACATTCAGTGGCACTAACTGGGTTTGACAATAACCGTGTTTGACAATGGGATGTCCATTCCAATAAACTTACTCGACCATCTGTACGTTAATGAGTACTAACTTCGTTGACAAAGTCATCATCTACCATAGTCTGCACATAATTAGCGGACCTGATTCCATTCCCTGCGCATTTAAAAGCAGTACATTAGCATTGTGAAACAGTCACATAACGTCACATCGCAGTGCTGCGCTCTGGTGCACCAAATTAGATACAGCTAACCTTGTAAAGGAAGGAATTGGAGCACATAGCACAATTTTACACTTTATTTTACGCGACAAAGCGTTCTGTGTAAAGTGTTAATCGATACTATAAACTGGAAATGTATATTTATATAGTCAAGATATTACTCTCTCTAATCAGCATGTATAATGTACATAGGCAGGAGACTTACGGCTTGTTTATTGAAATTTCAAAGTAACGGCTATAAGTTTCTGAAGTGCCAGTACGCCATCGCGGCACTTCGTCTGGAATGCAAAAAAAATCTGCTGTGCTCCATTCACATGACTTTCTCTACATCTCTGCAACAAATTATTGTTAAAAAGCTTATGCTCCTATTTACTTCATGCTAATCGAGGAAAAATAGCAGAAATATTCTTATCACTTGCTTCCTTGTAAGCAGAAGCGAAACAAGGGAGTACCATAGGTTAAAGTGATAGTCAAAAGCTGGTTGATATGTGTTTGAAGTTCCTTTGTATGTATGGACAGGAGTTGACAAATTCCTGTATGAGAAAATTATGTTTTTCGAAGCTGAAACCAAAAACAAGGAATGTCTAAAAAACGATCAACTCCAGGAAAGAACTATATATAACATAAATTATGTGTTTTAAATGGATATACACTTTTCTGTGCTAAGCTTTTGTCCATGTCTTGCGGTTTAGTAGTTATGCAAAATTCCGTAAAATTGATCTAGAATAGTCTTCAGAGGCTATTCCCAGAAAATTCAAGATATACATTTTATTTGTCAGGTAAGTACCTTTAATATACGATACTTTAATCAAAATCGTTAGAGCCATTTTTAAGAAAATAAACATTTTCGAAAAAGGCTCCATGTTAAGGGTAATTGGGGGTGTAGGGATTTTCCTGAAAATCTTCGTGTCGCATCCTTGGAAGATACCTCGTTTTTGAACTATGCTGTCCATAGACACACAGACACACATAGACATACACGGACCTTTTTACTTTCTCTATACGTACTATGTACATCGTGTTTAGAGAAGATATTGCACTCCACCAAAAAATTCGATACCGAGATTTCACCGGAAATATATGTTTTAGGGTCCCCTGTATAAAAAAAAACGATTCTCAGAAAAAGTTCCGTGAGAGTGTGTGTGTGTGTGTGTGTGTGTGTGTATCCGTGTGTCTGTGAACACGATAACTCAAAATCAAAAAGTCGGTAAAATACCATAATTGGTATTTAAGTTTAATATCTTCCAGGAATGCAACACGAAGAGTTTGAGATAAATCCCCCAACCCAAACTACCCTTTACATGGAACTTTTTCGAAAATTTTGTTTTTCTAAAAAATGGCTCTAACTTTTTTGATTAAAATATCGTATGTTAGAGATATTTACCTGAAAAATAATATGTATACCTTGAATTTTCTGGGAATAGCCACTGAAGACTACTTTATTCTGGGTTAATTTTACGGAATTTGGTCATAAGTTGCTAATATTTACCAAAAAGGAAGGAAACCCATATTTTGAAGACACTGCGTTTCTCCAGCATCATCAGCCCTGGGGGTAATATGGAACGCTTCCCGTAATACTGAATGATACCAATAAAAAAGTAGTCAAAACTTGCACAGATTAAGAATATAACAAAACTTGTGCAATATTCACTTCAATTATTCAAAATAGATCCAATATGATAACATTAAGTTTAAATTATTTACAGTAATCACAAAGTGTAACTGTTCTACATCGGAACAAGCACTGTGGGACCAAGATTCACATTCTGAGCGCTGTATCCATTCTTCTCCTCCGGCATCATCAGAAACTGCAAATGGCGTCATCACAAGGATCTAGATGTGGAGGCATGAGCACCGATTTCCACAGTCATATTGAGAGACATTCCTTTTCTTGAGTTTGTTAACGTGTGGAACACTAATTTGTAGTATTAATTTATTATCAGCTGTCATGAATATACTAAGAACAAAATGCAATGGAAACAATAGCGTTTGCGACCTTTTTTCCCTTTAAATCACTTTCTGAAACAACATTTTTTTTTAATATGGAACACTGTTCCGTATTACCCACCTTGAACTGTTCCATATACCCGCCTCGCCATCTTGCAACTCACATTCATTTTAACCGTATCAGTATATTTATGCAGATGATTACAATGATGGAAGGTGTAGCCTAACATGTCGAGCCTCAGATACATTATATTGAACATTGTAACAGAGTCACAAATGGACGTTAAAAAATATGTCAGTCTTACCTGTAAAATGTTTCGAAAGGCTTCAGTATAGAAAGACAAATTTATGCGGCATTTCTTTTCAAGCACGCTACCAACAATGAGGCTAAAACAAAGGCCTGATCTAAAGCTACCGTATCGTGCTTCATACCGTCAGATAGCATAACAGATTTGGCGGGAAATACGGTGTTCCATATTGCCCGACTGTTCCATATTCGCCGCTTCTCCTCTAAGTGATGGACAAAAACTTACCACACAACAAATGTAGAGCACTTTAAAACACACAGTTTATGTTATATACATTTTTCTCGTTGAGATGATTATATTTGAGATATTCCTTGTTTTTGGTTTCAGCTATAAAAACTTATACTTTTCTCATAAACGACTTTGTGAACTCGTGTCCATTCAAACAAAGGAACATCAGTCACATAGTAACCAGCTTTCGACTATCACTTTAACCTATGGTACTCCCTTATTTCGCTCCTACTAACAAGGAAGAAGTAATAAGGCTATTTCTGCTAATTTTTTCTCCATTAGTTGAAGTATAAATAGAATATTTTGTTGCAGAGAAAGAGAAAGTCATGTGAATGGAACACATCAGATTTTTTTTAAATTATTTTCTTGGATTCAGGGGGACCCAAAATTTTCCGGTGAAATCTCGGAATCAAATTTTTGGGTGCAATACAATACCTTCTCTATACACTGTGTACATAGTACGTGTATAGAGTAAGAAAAAAAATAATAAAAATTATTTCCTCTATGACAGGAATCGAACTCACGACCTTTGGAATAGCAGCTTCCCGCGTTACGCATTAAGTCACCAGAGGAGTTGAAAACTCGTCTCCAGTACATAACTCAAGAACGAAGTTAATGATTGCTCAGTGTCGCACTGTCAAGTGATTAGTTCGTGGTTTTACAGATTTTTGCGACATTAAATCTTGAGAAAGCTAGTAACGAGCTGCTAAAACTCGATATTTCTATACTCGGGCAGCAGTTTTAAAGACATTCTCAATCATTTTCTCAACCTTCTTTGTTTTAACACCGACTTATCAGCACCTGATACCTACACGTTTAACGCTATGTAGCTGCGTTATGTTTATCCGGGGACCATGCATCACCGATCTCAAATTACTTATATCAGTCACGAGCACAAATTATTTTGGTGTAGTTCATTAACACCCTGTAGAGAAGGTAGTGAATTCCATTCAAAAATTAGATGTCGAGATTTGAATGGAAATATATTTTTTTGGAGTCCCCTGAACCCCCCCAAAAAATGTTTTTGGAAAAAGATCCGTATGTGTGCGAGTGTATGTCTGTGGACAGCATAACTCAGAAATAAAAACACCGTTAAAGGCCAAAACTTGGTAATTTTATTTGATTTTCTCAAAAACGGCTCTAACGATTTTGATTAAGAACTTTTATATTTAAGATATTTACACATCAAGATCTACATAAATTGTACATCTTGAATTTTCTGGGAATAGACTCTGAAGAACCCTTATTTCTGGATAATATTTATTGAATTTTTATAACATATAAACCGTAAGAGATAGACCTAAACTTACTACACAAAAAATGTATATCATATTAAATACACAATTTATGTCATACTTTTTTTTTGTGGAGTGGATCGTGTTTTTGATACTCCTTGTTATCGGTTTCAGCTTTAAAAAGCTAACACTTTTTTCATACAGGAATTTGTCAACTTCTGTCCATATAAACAAAGGAACTTCAGACACATATCAACCAGCTTTTGACTATCACTTTAGCCTGTGCAACTCCCTTGGTTTCCCTTCTACTTACAAGGAAGAAGCAATAAGACTATTTCTGCTAATTTCTTCTCGATTAGCATGAAGTTAATACAATCATCAGCTTTTTAACAATAATTTGTTGCAGAGGTGTAGAGAAAGTCATGTGAATGGAACACAACAGCTTTTTACTTTCTCTAGCCACGTATGTACAATGTACATAGGGATAGAGTAGTATTGTATTCCACTAAACATTCGATACCGAGATTTCACCGGAAATACATGTTTTAGGACCCCCTATATCCAAAAAAAAACTTTTCAGACACATTCCGTGTGTCCGTGTGTCTGTGAACACGATAACTCAAAAACGAAAACTAGCTAAAATACCAAACTTGGTATTTAAGTTTAGTATCTTCCAGTAATGCGACGCGAAGATTTTTTGAAAAATCATCCCACCCCAAACTACCCTTTCCATGGAACTTTTTTCGAAAATTTTGATTTTCTTGAAAATGGCTCTAACGATTTTGATTAAAATACCGTATAGTAAAGATATTTACCTGGCAAATAAAATGAATATCTTGAATTTTCTGGGAATAGCTTCTAAAGACCTGTTTATTCTGGTTGAGTTTTGCTTAATTTTACATAACTAGTAAACCGTAAAAGATAGACAAAAACTTACTATACAAAATATCTAGGTCGTGTTAAAATACAAAAGTTATGTCATATACATTTTTTTTCGTAGAGCTTACCATTTTTGTAGTATTCATTGTTACTAATTTCAGTTGTGAAGTACTTACACTTTTCTCAGACGGGAGTGTCCGTTTTTCTTTTGTTTTACTCCTGGCCAAAAAAAGAGCCGATTTGTAACGGATATCGCATAACGACAGCTTTTAAAACATTTAACTATCTGTTTAGCCTAGTGTATTCCCTTTTTTCTCCCTACTTATAAGGAACTAAGTAATAAGAACATTGTGCTAATGAGTACCTCGATTAGCAAGGTGCAGAAAGAAGAATTATCTTATGTGAGAAGTTTGTAGAACAGCTAGAGAAAGTCATGTGAGTGTAACACATAAGATTTTTGGATAAAGGTCCTGTGCGTCTCTGTGTGTGTATGTATGTCTTAGGACAGCATGCTCAAAAACGAAAAGACCGTTAAATGCCAAAATTGGTATTTAAGGTTGGTATATTCCAAGAATGCGACACGAAGATTTTCAAGAAAATCCCTCCTCCCATCCCCAACTACTCTTTACGAACTTTTTTCCAATTTTGATTTTCTCAAAAATGGCTCTATCAATTTTGATTAAAATATCGTATACTAAAATATTTACCTGGCAAATGAAATGTATATCTTGAATTTTTTGGGAATAGTCTCTGAAGTTCCTTTGATTGTATGGACAAGAGTTAACAAAGTACCGTTTGAGAAAAATACAAGTATTTTAAAGCTGCAACCAAGAGCAAGGAATATCTCAAAAACGATCAGCTCCACGAAAAAATGAATGTAATATAAATTGTTTGTTTTAACATGCTCTACATTTTCTGCCTGGTAAGTTTTTGTCTATCCCTTACGGTTTAGCAGTTTTGCAAAAATTCCGTAAAATTCATCCAGAATAAGTAGTCTTCAGAGGCTATTCCCAGAAAATTCAAGATATACATTTTGTATGTTAGATAAATATCCTTAATATACGATGTTTTAATCAAAATCGTAGAACCATTGATGAGAAAATAAAAATTTTCGAAAGTTTTTCTATGTAATGACTAATTTGGGGTGCGGGTTATTGTTTGAAAATCTTCGTGTCGCATCCTTGGACAATATCAAACTTAAATACAAGGGTATTTTTGTTTTTGAGCTATGCTATGCACATGTACGGACCTTTTTCAAAAAAATGCATTTTTTCGATTCAGGGGGACCCAAAACATATATTTCCGATGAAATCTCGCTATCGAGTTTTTGGATTCATTAAAATACCCTCTCTATAAACTATGTACATAGTACGTGTAGAGAAATTAAGAAGTTGTGGACCCGTTGGATTCTGCGAATGCTGAAAGTTGACAACAAGCGGGTTTGGCTTTTCAACTTCAAAGCTGTGTTAACAAAATCCGAAGGAGTTTTTGTTTCGGTTTATCACCTTCAATGGGACTTGGATTCATTATCATACTCGGGAAACCAAGCAATAAAAGAATTTGTTGTTTCCGGAGAATAAGCTCCAAAGTTGAAAAAAGTGGTCTCATCGGCCTGAAGAGTAACGGCAACAGGTGAAGTATATCACGCTCAACAAAGGAAAAACGATTATGGCCAGATTTGACTTGAAGGAGTCACGAAGAAGGAATTGTTTACTGTTTCATCACGACGTGCGCCACTAATCTACACTATTGCTTTACGAATTACTGTTGCACTGCCATACGCGCCCGACCTGACTCCCTATGACTTCTTGTTCCTAAACAAAATTTAAATCAAATATGGGGGTTATCGCGAAGCTATAGATGTACAGGTCTTTTAAAACTCTTCAAACTTCAAAACACTATAAATGTTATAATTTTTACCTTCTCTATACGCACTATGAACATAAATTCGATTCCGAGATTACACCATAAATATATGTTTTAGGGTCCCCTGCATCCAAAAAGAGCATTTTCAGAAAAAGGTCCGTGTGTCTGTGAACACGATAACTCAAAAACGACAAGTCGGTAAAATACCAAACTTCGTATTTAAGTTTAGTATTTTCCAGGGATGCGACACGAAGATTTTGAGAAAAATCCCCCCACCCCAAACCACCCTTTATATGGAACTTTTTTCGAAAATTTTGATTTTATCAAAAACGATTCTAACGATTTTGAATAAAATATCGTATATCAAAGATATTTAAGTGTCAAATAAAATGTATTTCTTAAATTTTCTGGGAATTGCCTCCGAAGAGTACTTTATGCTGGATGAAATTTACGGAATTATACATAACTGCTAAACTGTAAGAGATAGATAAAAGCTTACTGCACAAAAAATGTAGAGCACGTTAAATTACACAATTTATGTTATATAAACTTTTTTCGTGGAACTGATCGTTTTTTATATATTCTTTTTTTTTCAGCATTAAGAACCATAGTTTTCTCACACAGGAATATATCAACTCCTGTCTACACAAATCAGGGAACTTCAGTCATATAGCAACCAGCTTTTGACTATCACTTTAAGCCATGGCACTCCCTTATTTCGCTTCTACTTTCAAGGAAACAAGTAATAATACTATTTCTGTTAATTTGTTCTCGATTAGCATGAGGTAAATATAAGAATAAGCTTTCTAGCAATAATTTGTTGCAGAGATATAGAGAGAGTCATGTGAATGGTACACATCAGATTTTTGAGGTAGGATAATGGCAAAGCAAGTCATATACTGGTATGGTCTTCTTTTCTTTTGTTCAGTTCATGATTACCATGGACACAGTAATCTTCGTGTTGCATCCTTCGAAAATACTAAACCTAAATACCAAGTTTAGTATTTTCCCCGACTTTTCGTTTTTGAGCTACCGTGTGCACAGACACACACACAAACACACACACATTGTCCGTTTTTAAAAAAAATCTGATGTGTTCCATTCACACCACTGTAAAAAATTATTATTTATTATTATTTGATTATTATTTGATTGTTATTATTATTATTATTATTATTATTATTATTATTACTATTAATTTTTTTAGCTTAACGTCCTTTAGCCTGGTTGGTCATATCGGACGATGAACGAAATGAGTGAAATTATGCTCAAATGCTCTCGGGTCCATGGAGCTTAAAGTTATTCGACATTCGTCTTTTCAGGATAAGGGAAAACCCCGAAAAAATACTTTATCTGGGTAACTCACCCTTCGAACTCAGGACCTATTGCACTTGAGGCAGACACGCCACACCGCACTACCCAGGCGAGCAACAAATTATTGTTAATAAACGTATTCTTCTCTATACTTTATGCTAATTAAGATAAACATTAGCGGAATGCTCTTATTGCTTAGTTCCTTATAAGTAGACTGGAACTAAGCTGCGCTCTGATAAAATGATTGTCACTGCAAATCGTTTCTTTGCTTGACCAGGAGTAAGAAAAACGAAAAACGGACACTTCCTGTCTGGGAAAAGAATAAGTACTTTACAATTAAAACTAATAAAAAGGAATACCTCGAAAACATAAACTCTAGTGTACTTTTTTGTGTGGTAAGTAATTGTCCAACTCTCACGGTTCACTAGTTATGCAAAATTCAGCAAATTCATCCAGAATAAACAGGTCTTCAGAAGCTACTCCCAGAAAATTCAAGATATACATTTTATTTGTGATGGAAATGGCTTTAGTAAGCTGTATTTTAATCAAAACCGTTAGAGCCATTTTTATGAAAAACAAAATTTTCGAAAAATTGTTCCATGTATAGGGTATTTTGTCTTGGGAGCTTTTACTAACTGAAATATTATGTTTGGTATTTATCAGCCTTTCGCTCTTGAGCTTCGTTGCCCACAGACAGACAGACAGACACACACACGTAGACAGACAGACACAATATCTTCTCTATTCACTATATATATTGCACATCGGACAAGAGCGATAAATAGCCAAATCAGAAAATCCTATAGATAAAAGTCTTAATTAGATAAAGCAAAAATTTCAACCTATTGATTTGATCGTCCTGGAGTATTTTATGGAAAATGCTCAGAAATCTGTGGTGCTAACACGCATGTGAGATTTGAGGTGGGAAAGCGGCGTAGGGTGGACTTTCTCTGGTTTCTCGTTTTTCCCCGCCATTGCATTCCACCGGTGCTCCATCTTCATTTCATATATCACCAGCGTCATTGCCTGCGGTGCCATGGTACGCAAGCGAGCGTTAAACACTAACAAAAAAATCTGATGTGTTGCTTTCACTATATCTCTGTAACAAATTATTGTTAGTAAGCTTATCTTTTATTTATTTCTTGCTAATTGAGAAAAATTAGCAGAAATATTGTTATTTCTTGCTTTATTGTAAGCAGAAACGAAAAAAGGGAGTACCATAGGTTAAAGTGAAAGTCAAAAGCTGCTTATTTTGTGACTGAAGTTCCTTTGTTTCTATGGACAGGAGTTCACAAATTCCTGTATGAGAATATAACTGAAACCAGAAACAAGGAATATCTAAAAGACGATTAACTCCATGAAAAAAAAAATGTATATAACATAAATTGTGTGTTTTAATGTGCTCTACCGCCTGCGGTGCCATTAGTAGTTAAAGCGGGCGTTAAACACTACCAAAAAAAAAAAAAAAAAATAATGTGCTCTACATTTCTGTGTGTTAAGTTTTTGTCTATCTCTTACAGTTTACCAGTTAAACACAATTCCATAAAATTAATCCAGAATAAAGTAGCCTTCAGAGGCTATTCCCAGAAAATTCGAGAAATGCATATTATTTGTCAGGTATATATCCTTAATATACGATATTTTAATCAAAATCTTTAGAGCCATTTTTTAGAAAATCAAAATTTTCGAAAATTTTCCCATGTGAAGGATAGTTTGGGGTGGTGGGATTTTCTTGAAAACCTTCGTGTCGCATCTTTGGAAGATACTGAACTTAAATACCAAGTTCACACATGGACATTTTTCTAAAAATGCTTTTTTTTTATTCAGTGTGTCTCAAAACATGTATTTCCGGTGAAATCTCGGTATCGAATTTTTGGGTGGAATACAGTACCTTCTCTATTTACTATGTACATAGTACGTATAGAGAAAATAATCACAATGTACAACATAAGCACTGATTTGCTGAAGAAGTAGATATGCACTCACCTGTGACCATGAGTGACGCAGGAGCGCTGCGTCGTCTTTCTCCCGTGAGAGAGTGAAGAGTAAGACAGCTATAGCTCACGGCACCGTCAGAAGGTTGCGCAGATTTGATATGCAGGTCGCCGTTAGATGTCACCACGAAACGTCCACCTGTCCAACAAAGAAACGAGAAGCTTTATTAACCACTGAATAATATCTATACGTAAATCGGTCATCCGGTTACCTCCATCTTGTTTTCATTCTATCAACAGCATAGCTTTCGGCTACAAGTCAGCTTTACTTATGTCATAGGATAATACACTAGGCTTAAAGCGATTGTCAAATCTTTGAAAATATAACATTTATATTCGGTTCGCTTTGCACGGCTTGGAATAAAACAAAATACATTAAAAAAATGTGATCTCCGATTTGAGAAACGTTTATGAAGTTTAAAATTTAAATTAATAACAAGGAATTTCTTTGAAATGGTTAACTCCACAAAAAATCTGTACAACCTAAATTCTTTGGTTTAACGAGATGTACATTTTTTGCGAAATAAGTTTTTGATTATGTCTTGCGCTTTACAAGCTTTGCAAAAGTCATTCTGTATGAAGATTTCTTCTATTCCCCAAAAAATTCAAGATACACATTTTATGTTTCATGTAAATATGTTTAATATAGGTACAGTATTTCAATAAAATTGTCTGAGGAACTTTTTGATGAAGTCAAACTTTTCGGAAGTTTTTCCATGTAAAGGATTGTCTGAGGTGGGGGGATATTCTTGAAAAGTTTCGTGTGGTATCCTTGTGAGATACTAAACTTAAAACCACTTTGGTATTTAAAGCACTTTTCGGTATTGAGTTATCGTTTTCAGACACACAGGCACACACATACACATACGAATATTTTTCTATTTTTTTGCATACAGGGGAGCCTAAAACGTGTATTTCCGACGAAATCTCGACATCAAATTTTAGGTGGAATGCAGTACATTATGTAAAATTCTCTATGCATTATGTACATGTTACGTGTAGAGAAAGTAAAAAAAGATGTTATTGTGACTGCCTTGCCGGCGCTTAAAGCGTATTCGCATAAGTTTTGGTATGCACAGAGGCGCAGCTGGAGGCCTTGGAATGCGATAAACACAGGAAGAGCGGCGCCGTAACGGCTTCATTGGAATGGGACACATCGGTGTAACTGGCAGACGTCAGAAGCTTAGAGCTCAGTTGCTTTGGTTGACATAATTCACTGCTATATAAGAAAGGGTAGCAAGCTGTGGGAAGCCCTTACACCTAGGCTCACCGCGAGTCTACCACATTTCGCACTAACACAAGCCAGTCTTCGTTTGTGAGTGTAAGCGTGCAGTGACGTGAGAACGTTGTCAACGCAACGAAATGTCAAGCGAATTGTTTGTAGCAATGATCTGTAACCAATTGTGAACTAAGTAAAACATTTCCTACGGTATGTATGTTTTGCCTTTATTATACAACATACAATCACACGTACATTCAAAGACATAAAAAAATCTGAGGTGTTCAATTCACATAACTTTCTATACATTTCTGCAACGTACTATTATTAAAATGCTTAGGTTTCTACTTCCATCATGCTAATCGAGAAAAAATTAGCACAAGTCTTATTACTTGCTTCATTGTAAGTAGAAGTGACACACGAACACACACGGATCTTTTTCTAAAAATATGATGTGTTCCATTCACATGACTTTCTCTATATCTCTGTAAATTATTATTGTCAATAAGCTTATCTTTTATTTATTTCATGTTAATCGAGAAAAATTAGCAGAAATATTCTTATTTCTTGCTTTATTGTAAGTGAAAGCGAAATAAGGGAGTACCATAGGTTAAAGTGAAAGCTAAAAGCTGGTTGCTATGTGACTGATGTTCCTTTGTTTGTATGGACAGGAGTTGACAAATTCCTGTATGAGAAAAGTATAAGTTTTTAAAACCTGAAACCAAGAAAAGGAAATATCTCAAAAACGATCAACTCCAGGAAAAAAATGTATGTAACATAAATTGTATGTTTTAAGGTGCTCTACATTTTTTGTGGGTTAAGTTTTGGTCCATCTCTTACGGTTTAGTAGTTATGAAAAATTCATCCAGAATAAAGTAATCTTCAGAGGCTATTCCCAGAAAATTCAAAATATAAATTTTATTTTTTAGGTAAATAAATTTAATATACGGTATTTTAATCAAAATCGTTAAGAGCCATTTTTTAGAAAATCAAAATTTTCGAAAAAAGTTCCATGTAAAGGGTAGTTTGGGTGGGGGGATTTTTCTCAAAATCTTCGGGTCGCATCCCTGGAAGATATTAAACTTAAATACCAAGTTTGGTATTTTGCCGACTTTTCGTTTTTGAGTTATCGTGTTCACAGACACACGGACACACGGATACACACACGGACCTTTTTCTCAAAATACTTTTTTTGGATATAGGGGAACCTAAAACATATATTTCAGAAATCTCGGTATTGAATTTTTTGGTGGAGTGCAATACATTCTCTATACACTATGTACATAGTGAGTATAGAGAAAGTAAAAATGTTTTTATACAGGGGACCCTAAAACGTCTATTTCCGGTAAAATCTCGGTATCGAATTTTTGGGTGGAGTGCAATACCTTCTCTAGACACTATTACATAGTACGTGTAGAGAAAGTAGCCATAAAAACAAGTCAGAGTGGGAGATCGACGAGAATCGTTGATGGACAAAGCGGCGGAGGGGCGGGTTCTCCCCAGATTTTCGGTTTTCCACCGGAGCTTCATATTTGTTCCATATATCACCAGGGCGGTGCCAGTAGTAGTAAAAGCGGCCTTTAAACACTACCCATAAGACAACTGGAATTGAACCAGCGGCCACCCGAATGTAGGGCCCAGACTAATTCACCTGAAGTATCCCGCTTAGTGAAATATAAGTTTTCTGCTCATATACATTTTTATGTACTGACTCGGCAGTTCTCGTTTACCTCAAGTCTGCACCATATACTTGGTGAAGCAATGGTTTGATATTCTGCTCTTGCTGGCTCGAAGTAACTGCATCTTACTTTTATTGATGCCGAGAAACCATCTTCCTCCGAGCGGTATCAGAAACCGACATAAAGCTTGCCCAATATGCAATTTCGAAATCGATATATGAACTCAGGTAGTAGAAGACGATAACCAGCGTCTCATCTTCCTTGTAAAGCAAAACGTGTTTCCCTGCCGCCATCTTTCGCCGAGCTGCAGCGCCATTTCATCGCAATCTCAAACTAGCTTCATCCCAGACTTTGTGCACTCTCATCTGCTCCTTTTGCAGTTTCGTCTCGCATTTCTGTACTTTACTACGGATATCCATAGATATACGAGGGCCGTTCAGAAAGTAACCTCCGGTTGATTGCAAGAAATTCACCAAGTTAAATAAAAATATTTTAATATATACATCTTACAACCACATCTTTGCACTATTTTTCTACATAGTTTCCATAACGATTGAGGTACTTATCGTATCTGTTCACAAGCTTTGAAATTCCTTCTGCATAAAAATCACCCACTTGTGCCTGGAGCCAGCCTGTGACCGCTTCTTTGAGCTCTTCGTCGTCATCAAACCGCTGGGACCCGAGCCATTTCTTCATATGCATGAAGAGGTGATAATCGCTTGGCGCCAGATCTGGGCTGTAAGGTGGATGGTTGACAACGTCCCACTTGAAGGACTCAAGAAGGGCTGTTGTTCTGCGAGCAGAGTGAGGACGGGCGTTATCGTGCAAAAAAACGATACCGGAAGTCAGCATACCACGGCGTTTGTTCTGTATAGCCCGTCGTAATTGTTTTAGTGTTTCACAGTACACGTCTTGATTAATGGTCGTCCCACGTTCCATGAATTCAACCAACAACACCCCTTTTGCATCCCAAAACACCGTTGCCATCAATTTTCGGGCAGAAAAATCTTGCCGGGCTTTTATTGGTTTGGTAGGCGAATTTGAATGTGCCCACATCTTTGATTGTTCTTTTGCCTCAGGGTTCACGTACTTAATCCAGGTTTCGTCCCTGGTCACGATTCTGTTTAACAATGGTTCACCTTCGGCCTCATAACGTGACAGAAAGTCTAATGCAGAGGCCATTCTTTGAGTTTTGTGGTGGTCGGTAAGAATTTTGGGCACCCATCGTGCACAGAACTTACGGTAACCCAATCTTGCTGTCACTATCTCGTACAAGAGAGTCTTAGAAATCTGTGGAAAATCAGTAGACAGCTCCGACATTGTGAAACGTCGGTTTTCACGAACTTTTGCATCAACTGTCTGAACGAGTTCGTCCGTGACCAATGATGGTCTACCACTCCTCTCTTCATCATGAACGTTTTCTCGTCCACTTTTAAATAAACGTACCCATTCACGGACCACTCCTTCACTCATAACTCTTGGTCCGTACACGGCACAAAGCTCACGATGAATAGCTGCTGCAGAATATCCTTTGGCTGTAAAAAACCTTATAACAGCACGCACTTCACATTTGGCGGGGTTTTCTATTGCAGTACACATTTCAAACGGCCGCAAACACTAAACTAGCGCAGGTACGACTTTCACTCGACCACGGCTTGATGCCGACTGACCTGCTGAGTGCGTGAATGCACAGATGGCGTCGCTACTCCCCCCACTACCCGCACTGTGACCGATCGGAGGTTACTTTCTGAACGCCCCTCGTATTTTCCTTCGCCCTTCGTTCTCATTTAAAATGTTACAAAAGCTACTGATATTCTATTTCTTCTATTTGCCTCTCCGTTTCTATTTCTCCTCTAAACTTATTATCTTGCCTACTACTTTACAATGTGCACAATAAGTAAATACGCTACTGTATTCCACCAGAAATTCGACACCAATATTTCAGCGGAATTGCATATTTTGAATTCATAAAAGAATTATCTGATATGTTCCATTCACATGATTTTCTCTACATCTCTGCAACAAATTATTCTATTTACTTCATCTGATCGAGAAGAAATTAGCAGAAATAGTCTTTTACTTGCTTCCTTGTTTGTACAAGCGAAATAAGGGAGTACTATAGGTTAAAGTGATAGTCAAAAGTTGGTTGCTATGTGACTGAAGTTCCTTTGTTTGTATGGACAGTAGTTGACAAATTCATGCGTGAGAAAAGTATAAGTTTTTTAAGGCTGAAACCAAAAACAAGGAATATCTAGAGAACGATCAACTCCACGAAAAAAATATATTTAACATAAATTTTGTGTTTTAATATGCTCTACATTTTTTGTGTGGCAAGTCTTTGTCTATCTCTTACAGTTTAGTTACACAAAATTCCGTAAAATTCATCCAGAATAAAGTAGTCCTCAGAGACTATTCCCAGAAAATTTAAGATATATATATTATTTGTCAAGTAATTATCTTTAATATATGATATTTTAATCAAAATCTTTAGAGCTATTTTTTAGAAAAATCAACATTTTCGAAAATTTTTCCATGTGAAGAGTAGTTGAGGGTGGGGGGATTTTCTTGAAAATCTACATGTCGCATCCTTGGAAGATACTGAACTTAAATACCAAGTTTGGTATTTAACGGTCTTTTCGTTTTTGAGCTATGCTGCCCATAAGCACACACACAGACACACACATAAACACACACGGACATTTTTCTAAAAATGCTTTTTTTTTATTCAGGTGGTCTCAAAACATGTATTTCCGTTGAAATCTCGGTATCGAATTTTTGGGTACAATGCAATACCTTATCTATATACTATGTAAATAGTACGTATAGAGAAAGTAATATGATGTGTTGTATTCACATGACCTTCTCCATCTGTTTTACAAATAACCTATTCTTACAAAACATTGTTCAATTATCTACTCCATGCTAATTGAGGTAAAAATGGAATGAAAGGCGACTTTTCCGTAACTGGTATAGACAGTATATGACGCAGTAAAGGTTTCTGCTAACACTTCGGGATTTTGGAATACTTTAAGCAAAATGGAATAGGCAGACAACATTCAGATACCTTTATACTTGCTCAATGATTACTTTACAAATGTTGCCACCATTCCAATAAACGAAGATGACACTATCAACGAAATGAAACAAAAAAACTCTCCTCCTGGACGAAAAATCCACTTGAACTATATTAAAGAACTAGACGTAAAAAAAGCTTTACTGAGAATTACTACTTAAGCCAACATGCAACATTAACATCACTATGATACGACTCTTTTTTCAACATAATACTACCTACTGTGACTCATATGTTTAATTCATCAATAATATCCTCTACATTTTCCTACCTATGGAAACATACCCTCGTTTTTCCCCTCTCCAAAATCTCTGTAACCTCCCTGTCATGTCCAAAGCGCTTGAATGGATAATTCACAGACAAGTTGCAGACTACCTAAACGAATATCAGTCTGGCTTCTTACAGGGACACAATACAAATACTGCATTACTAAAAGTTACTGAGCACGGCGGACAATTGTCCTTACTAACACTATTGGATTTTTCTAAAGCGTTTGATACATTATTGACTTATTGGTGTGTAAGTTTTAATATTTGAATATGTCAAATAACGTTAAAACAAGGTTAAAATCTTATCTGATCAGCAGCAAACTGATGTAGGTGTAAATAGATCCACCCGATGTCATTGGAAGTATACGAAAGCCGGTGTACCACAAGGTTCGGTGCTTGGGCCCTTGTTGTTTGCTATTTACATAAATGACATTATAGAAAGTTGTAAACACCTACCAGTTTTTCGCTGACGACTTACGCACGGACCCTAGTGACAAACTAATCAATTAAGACTATAAATGAATACTTAAATTCACTGTCAACTTGCTCATTAAAACGAGGTCTACAGCTGAATCCAGGAAAGTCACAGGCAATCATTATGCGACACGAGCAGCAGTTGGCAACTCTAAATTTGGATAACATACAACATAAATAATTCTGAAATACCACTTCGTAATGCAATATGGAATGTTGCAGTTTATATGGGTCAAAATTTAAACTGGAGCACGCAAATTACACATGTATGTAAATAAGTATTCTCAATAGTATATTCTTTAAAGCGTATGAATGACTTTCTACAGACTTCAATTAAGAACATATTAATACAAACGCTTGTGATGCCCGATTTTGATTATTGTGATCTCTTTTTCCTAACCTAACTGAAAATTTAACTTCAACGGGCTCAGGATACGTCTGTAGGCTTTGTATGCAATCTCCATCGATTTGAACATCAAAGCACTTAACATGTTCCAGCTTAGGGATAGAAGAACATTACATTCTTTATCATTTCTCTATCAACTCCTTCATTCTCGCATTCCAAACTATTTAAATATTCTCTTCAAATATCTTTCTGACTGTCATAATCGAGAAACTCGCTCACGACTCTCTTTCCTTCTTGCTATACCTGCTCATCATACAACCTTCTATTCATCATCATTAACAATAGATTTAGCTCCTCTTTGGAATTCCCTCCCTGAAGACGTAAGGGACTGTCGGCACGTTATACTGTTCTACCTAATCTGCTGCTGTATTAAATACACCACTTTAATTTATTGTTACTAATATGTTATGGGCTGACAAGTAATATGTATTTCAACTGTATATATGACAAATATGCGTTTCAGTGTTTACAGTTTTTTCTTTTCATTTCAGTATACTTGTTGCACCAAAATAATTAGGTTGCTATCTCTAATAGTTTTTGTTTTACAGGCAGTTGAAGTTGTCTATTTCTTTTGTAGTAACCCTGTATTATGTAGATGGTTAAAACCCTGAGTCTCGAGTAGGACTTCTACAGTCTGAGATGGTGGCTGTGTCTTCTTCTGCATTAAGTTAATCTTGTAGCCAATTTGTCAAATTTCTAGAGCATGAATTGCATTATATGTGAGGTGCAAATGATATATTGGTGTCCCACACGACATACAAAATACAGTTCATATGCTTTTTAAACTGTAGGTGTAATTTTACACTTTTGGCTTTTGAAGATTAGTTCTCCACATACATAACAAAAATAATTAGGATGAATTTTACACTGCCTTGGCATTTTCCTTCAAGCTATTCTGAAGCAGGAACATGAAACACTAGTTGAACACCTACAGGAAAGCAAAAATAAACTGAAAATAAATGATCATTAGGTATAAAACGCTAAATACTGATAGCAGCACAGAATGGGATGCTAATATATTAGTAGTAATATTTATCACCGGATGTAGTGAGAGATTCACTAGTATGATACAACTATGTTAAAATACGTCAGTAAAGATCTTTTTTTAAAAGTTTTGTAATAACAGGGTATGTGTTAGACAAAATTTTATTACGGATTCGTTTTTATCATTAAACAGGGCATCTAAGGACAAGTGATATTATGCAACATGTATCACCTGGATTCCAACGTCTCTGTAATGCCGCTTCTCTAAAAACGCTATAAGTAGCTTCCTTTATTTTCTTTTCTATTTATGGTCTTGTGCTGTCGTATCATTGAGAGTTTGAAGATATTCTGTCTCGCTCTTTCATCTCTTCTGAATACAATAGCCTTTCCTGAGTTTGATCGTAGGTTTAGGCACAATTGAGTTGAAAATATTTCACGTATTCCACTGCTACTGCGAATGTAAGTTTGCCCGCAGTTCTCTGGCGCTGAGGGGGGTGGCGGCCGGCAAATAAGGCGATCCCAATATACTTCACATGCCAAGGCAAGTCCATAAACCTTTTCCTTCCTTCTCTAGGTCAAGTTCCTTCAGAATTTTCCAAACGTAATTTTAATACTAAGGCTAGGCTTTTCATGTTGTCCAAGGATATTCAGTGTATTAATTGCTGATATTCTTTATTATTATGTTTTTCAGTTGAAGCTCTTGACAAGAGCGTGGCCTATTTCCCGCCACAAATGTCCTTAGCCACTCAAGTTCTCGCTGCGTTGCCTGTTAAATATTTACGTATTATCACTTTGAGGGAAGTAATTAAATTAGCATGCCCGCAGGAAATGTTTAATATAGCTGTGTTTCCAGCTCGTGGACCCTGAAAGGAATGCATACACAACACTCAAACGAGTACAGATAAGGTGACACACGCAGACATAAACGCTGCAGCGTATCTTAATAGATTAGTGGCAGTGCCAATTCCGTGTCCAAATCTGGACACGACGCTGTTTCATTTTCTGAAGAAGAAGAAGATTGGTTTTGTGTATGTGAGTCTGTGAGCGGCATAGCTCAAAAATGAAACAATTTTCAACAAAATCCCCCACCGCCATTACCCTGTATATGTGAATTTTTTTCGAAATCTGTATTTTATCAAAATTAGCTTTAATGATTTTTATTAAAATGCCATATGCCTAAGATATTTTCTGGCAAACGCAATAATATTCACCTTGAAATTTCTAGGAATAGCCTCTAAAGACTTCTTCATTCTGGAGAATTTTGTAAGTATGACAAAAAGAGAAACGTACCACACAAAACATGTAGAATTCATTAAAAAACACACTTAATAACATAGATTTTTTTAAAATAAATATAAAAGCCATATTGTTCTTCGTATAACGGCAGCATCAGTCATCGATTTGCACTACAGTCATTATGTTCTCGTCTAGTTTTTCTTCTTTTTCAGGAGCTCAATACACCAGTTTCGCCCCTTGACCGCAGCTCTTTCTTCTCCTTACGAATTCTCTTTATCGTTGACACGGAAACACCAGTACAATATGCAGCTGGAGTGAGCATGTGGCACTGGATATAAATATTGTTTATTCAGAGCTTCTTCATCATATTTGTATATAACGCTACTTATAATTTCACGCCCTTGTGAATGCATTACCTAACATTTCGTAACTTCAGACATGGTGAAATGAATAGAAAATCTTCTTATAACATTGAACTACTTCTGCACCTTATTATGCTAAGTAGGCTATGCTAGGTTAATACACATATCTGCAGGAACTATTACTGCATAACAGCTCGCCGGGTAACAGATATAGCTTTCCCCTCTCTCAACACCTCATCCTGCAGCCCAGAACACAACTATATCTTCGACAAAGCTGTAGATCTATAAAGGCAGATCACCCATTTCTGAGAATACTGGTGAAGATCTCATGTTTCTAACATTGAACATTCAATTTCTACGAACGCCTTTAAGTTAACTATATGTAATAAAATAATGTGCAATTTAACAATATACTAGATTGTAACTGGAGTACCGCAAGGTTCTACATTGGGACCAGTGTTGTTCATTGTTTATATTAATAATTTGCCTGCAGCCATAGATGATATTAATATTTCATGTTTTCTATAATGTGAAAATTTGGTTATAATTATACGAATCATTAATTTGAGAAATTAAAGTTCTTGGGAATTTATAATGATTCAAACATGAAATGGAATACACACATAGAGCACGTTTATAAAAAAATAGCCTTTGGGATATTTTTCGCCAGGAAGTTAAAATTCTAAGTGAATATTCATGTTCTAAAAGTTCTGTATTACTCATATATTCATTCTTACTTGACTTATGCTATATTGTATGGGAAAATGACCCAAGTGGCAAAATATTCTGGAAATTCAAAAGAAGGCAGTAAGATTAATATGCAACGTAGATAGTAGCAAGCCATTATTTGGGAAGTTGAAAATTCTTACAATTGTTTCCTTATAAGTTAGCAAATTTTTATTTTATGTAAAACATAATATTGACACTTAGCCAATTATGCTATTCATGAATATTACACCGGGAATAATCTAAGTTAACAATTAACTTGTGCTGAAAAGTAAGAACTAAAATAGTTTTAATGACTTTGGTGTAAAATTGCAAAATTTACTGCCACAGCATATTAAAATTTTGGTCACTAAATAGCAGTTGAAAGACTTTTATTATATCTATGTCTATATGAAGTTAATGAGTATTTTAAAGCACTGAGAGTTGACAAATTTGCGTGAGAAAAGCATACGTATTTAAAAGCTGAAACTAGTTACAAGCAATATCTTAAAAAGACCAGGTCCACAATAAAACGTATATAACATAAACTATGAGTTTTAACGAGATCTGCCTTTTTTGTACCGTAACTTTTTATCTATCTTTTTACGGTTTGCCAGTTATTTAAATTCAGCAAAATTCATCCAGTATAAAGAGGTCTTCAGAAACTTTTCCCAGAAAATTCTAGATACACACAGGGTGGATTCAGGGTGTCTCAAAACATGTATTTCTGGTGAAAGCTCGGTATCGAATTTTTTGATGTAATACAATACTTTCTCCATACACTATGTACATAGAAAGTGTAGAGAAAGTAATAATATTTTGTAATAATCAATTGTTTGCAGTTAAAGAAAGCCATATGAATGGAATACATCATATTGTTTTAACATTTTCTTTTGGGTTCAGGGGACCTTGAATCATGTATTTCCAGTGAAATCTTCATATCGAATTTTAAGTGGAATACAATACTACCCCTACTTACTCTACGCAGTACAGATGTTTATGTCACAGTCATAAGCTATGTTGACTGAAGTGGCTAAGGTCACTTGTCGTGTTGTGCCAATCCAGGACAGTCTTCTAGCATCAGTAATGTATGAATGAATAAGTGTATTTGTTGACATAACAATATCATACATTGAACTTCAACAATCGCACGGGTTCACAGACCGTACGTGCTTTTGTAATACACAAAATTCAAAGCATTATTAAACAACGCAACAAAAAATTAAAGGAGTAAACACAAAAATAAAAAGACAATGATATTCAAATACTGCAATTTAGATTTACACAATACAATACACCTTATTCAGAAGTATGAATGTACCCTATTATAATAGAAAAATACACTTTAAAGAAATATATGCACAATATATAAAAACATAACACAACAATGTTATAAGTATGACATAAAATACATGTATGTAAACATTGTGGTCTCTTTTGTTTAGCTGTTCTTATTCCCCCCCCCCCCCCTCTTCTCTATTGGCAGCCTTCTCAGATCTCAGCTGTCTTACCTTAAGTATAAATTTACCTAGCCCATCCACGTCTTCCGTGCCTGCCAGTAGCGTCCCACATGCTTCTAGCCCTACATTCGCGGTGGTAAAGCATCGCGGTAAATATTTTTCTGACCATTCCTCCGTACCCCTACATCTTGCCAAGATATGGGTGCATGCCTTTTCCGGTTTTTTATTTTCTCTATACCTACTGTGTACATAGTGTATAGAGAAGATATTGCACTCCACCAGAAAATTCGATACCGGGACTTCACCGGAAATATATGTTTAGAGGTCCCCTGTATCCAAAAAAAGGAATTTCAGAAAAATGTCCGTGTGTGTGTCCGTGTGTCCGTGTGTCTGGGAACACGATAACTCAAAAACGAAAATTCGGTAAAACACCAAACTTGGTATTTAAGTTTAGTATCTCCCTGGGATGCGACACGAATATTTTGAGAAAAATTCCCTCACGCCAAACTACCCTTTACATAGAACTTTTTTAGAAAATTTTGATTATGGTTTAAATGTCGTATATTAAATATATTTACTTGATAAATAAAATGTACATTTTGAATATTCTGGGAATAGCCTCTGAAGACTGCTTTATTCTGGGTCAATTTTATGGAATTTTGCATAACTCCTAAACCGTAAGAGATGGACAAACACTTACCCGACAACAATTGTAGAGCACTTTAAAACACACAATTTATTTATATACATTTTTCTCGTGGATGTGATTGTTTTTCAAATATTCCTTGGTTTTGGTTTCAGCTATAAGAAACATACTTTTCTCATACAGGACTCTGTGAACTCGTGGTCATACAAACAAAGGAACTTCAGTCACATAGCAACTAGCCTTTGACTATCACTTTAATTTATGGTACGTCCTAATTTCGCTTCTACTTACAAGTTAGCAAGCAATAAGACTATTTCTGCTAATTTTTTCTCGATTAGCAGGAAGTAAATAGAAGCATAAGGTTTTTAAAAATAATTTAATGCAGAGATATAGAGAAAGTCATGTGAATGGAACACATCAGCTTTTTTGTTTGTTTGTATTATTCCTGTGATAAATCACTAAATTAGAGCAATAAAAAATCGAATTTGTTTCATTCACATGACTTTCTCTACATCTCTGCAACAAATTATTGTTATGCTTCTATTTACTTCATGCTAATCGATAAAAAATTAACAGAAATAGTCTTATTACTTGCTTCCTTGTAAGTAGAAGCGAAATAAGGGAGTACCATAGGTTAAAGTGATAGTCAAAAGCTGGATGCTATGTCACTTTTGTTTGTTAAGGCAGGAGTTGAAAAATTCCTATGTGAGAAAATTTTAAGTTTTTCCAAGCTGAAAAAAAAAAGAAGGAATATCTAGAAAACGATCATTTCCACGAAAAAAATGTACATAACATAAATTGTATGTTTTAATCTGCTCTACATTTTTGTGCGTTAAGTTTCTGTCCATCTCTAACGGCTTAGCAGTTATGCTAAATTCCGTAAAATGTATCCAGAATAAAGTAGTTTCCTCAGAGGTTATTCCAAGAAAATTCAAGATATAATTTTATTTCTCAGGTAAAATCCTTTAATGTACGATATTTTAATCAAAATCGTTAGAGCCATTTTTGAGAAAATTAAAAATTTTGAAAAAAGTTCTATGTAAAGGGTAGTTTGGGGTGGAGGGAGTTTTCTCAAAATATTCGGGTCGCATCCCAGGGAGATACATAACTTAAATACCAATTTCGGTATTTTACCGACTTTTTGTTTTTGAGTTGTCATGTTCCCAGTCACACGGAACTTTTTGTGAAAATGTTGTTTTTTTGGATACAGGGGACCCTAAAACATATATATTTCCGGTGAAATCTCGGTATCCAGTTTTTGGGTGCATTACAATACCTTCTCTATACACTATGCATACAGTACGTGTAGAGCAAACTAATTCTAAATGGAGACTGGAGACTAATGGAAGAAGGAGAGCCGAGCATAGTAGAAGGAGGCGAAGAAGAAGGCGCCGGTGTAGACCAGAGTGATAAGAGGGATGCAGAGGGCGTGTGAGAGCAGGAATGGTGGATTATGGGCTTCTGGCGGTGGACAGTACGAGGCAAGGGGAGATGACGTTGAGGAGGAAGTGTTAGTGAAGAGCTAAATAGTTAAATACAGTGATTTTAGTGTAATGATGATGTAAAAGATTAGGTATAATTAGCAACAGATATTAGCCAAAGGAAGTAAAAGACAATTTACTACAGTTTACTATAGTGTAAAGAAATTATTGTACAATATAATTATTTAGTTACGCTGGTTACCAGTGCATATTCTGCTGGATACCAGTAGTATAGGATTAGTTTTTTATTTATCTTAATAATCTAGAGCATAGTTTTATGGGCAAATAGCTGGTTACCAGTTATTTGTGTTACTGGATTCCAGTAATTAATAATAGATGGTTTGGTGTTAGTGAAATTTGTTTTATCGTTGGAATTTATTTTATTTCAGTTTATATTAATTTGTTTTAGTTTTAAATTAAATTTTGAGTTATTAGTATATAAGTATTATCTGTAAAATAATGATGTATATCAATAATTTAAAAGTGGGAAATAAATTATAAAGTTTGCAATATACGTCCTGGTATAGGGAACAAGATGCCAGGATGTTGTATTACAGATTTTATTTTATTTTTATTTTAGTACGTGTAGAGAAAGTAAAAACAGTAAGGCTGGTGCGTGTAAATGTATTGTGTACAGTGCACGTTTAACTGTTACGCCATATAAACAAACAGAAATTAAAATGTATAGTTTTAATAAATAGGTGAATAAGGACGATATCTAGGTAACACTGTATGCATGTTTCCACTGAAAATGCTCTTGATTCTAAAAGCCGCAAAACGTGTTACACACACAAAGTTTGTTCTCCAGATTCCAATGCGCTCGAGGTTTCAATTCCTCGAGGCACACTAGCGCTAGCAGTGAGTTTAGTTTGTAATGTTTCAAGCTTCTGGTTACTCTTACTGTCACGGGATTTAACATCTTTTTGCGGGTGCAACTCCTGGAAACTCTCGATCTTAAATCGATTTTTTATGATTTGTCGAAAACTCGCTGTCCTGTATGAACATTAGGGATTATCTGGCATTAGACGACTTTAGTAACTTACACAAAGTGTCCTTTCTCGTGAATAGTGCTTTGTTACTTTCTCTACACCTTTATGTACATAGTGTATATAGAAGGTATTGTATTCACCCAAAAATTCGATACCGGGATTTCACCGGAAATATATGTTTTAAGACCCCCTGATTCCTAAAAAAGCATTTTTAGAAAAATGTCCGTGTCTATGGGCTGAAAATCTCAAAAATGAAAAGACTGTTAAAAACCATACTTGGTATTTATATTTGATATCCACCAAGGATGTGACACGAAGATTTTAAAAAAAAAATCCCCCATCACAAACTACCCTTTACATGTAAAATATTTCGAAAATTTTGATTTTCTTAAAAATGTTTTTAACGATTTTTATTAAAATCTCTTATATTTAAGATATATGCTTGCCAAAAAAAAAATATCTGGAACATTTTGGTAATAGCCTCCAAAGACCTCTTTATTCCAGATGATTTATACTGAATTTGCATAAGTGGTAAACAGTAAGAAATAGACAAAGACTTACCCCACAAAATGTAGATCACCATAAAACACATAATTTATGTCATATATTGAACTTAAATTTCAAGTTTGGTACACGCAGACACGGACTTTTTCCAAAAAGCGTTCCTTGGATTCAGGGGACCCAAAACGTATACCTATTAGGGGTGAAATTTCAGTATCGAATTTTTGGGTGCATTACAATACCTTCTCCATACACCATGTACGTAGTACATGTAGAGGAAGTAAAAAAAAGCTGATGTGTACCATTCACATGACTTTCTCTATATTCCTTAAAAAGCTTATACTTCTACTTACTTTATGCTAATCAGAAAAAAATTAGCAGAAATTGTCTTATTACTTGCTTCCTTGTAAGTAGAAGCGAAATAAGGGACTACAATAGGTTTAAGTGATAGGCAAAAGCTGGTTGATATGTCAAAGAAGTTCCTTTGTTTAAATGGATAGGAGTTGACAAGTTCCTGCATGAGAAAAGTATGCGTTTTTCATAGCAGAAACCAAAAATGAGGAATGTCTCAAAAACGACGAACTCCACGAAAAAAATGTACATAACATAAATTGTGTGTTTTAATGTGCTCTACATTTTCTGTAAAGTAAGTATTTGTCTATCTCTTACGCTTTGCCAGTTGTACGAAATTCCATAATATTCCTCCAGAACAATGTAATGTTCAGAGGCTATTTTCAGAAAATTCAAGATATACATTCTATTTGTCAGGTAAGCAGCTTTAATATTACATATTTTTATCAAAATCGGTAGATATATTTTTGAGGAAATCACAATTTCTGAAAAGTTTTCCATGTAAAAGTTAGTTGGGGGGGGATTTTTTTTTTGCAAACCTTTGTGTCTCATCCTTGGAATATACTGAACTTGGATGCATTAAAATACCTTTTCTAAACACTATGTACCTAGTACATGTAGAGAAAGTAAAAAAAAAAGACAAACCTAGATGTGGCTGAGGAAGGTCTTATGTTTAGATGGCATTTCATTACTTCGCATAGCAGCATGTCGCAATGCTTCACAAGAAGTGGAGTGAGTCACTGCGCCTGTATGCTGTAACTGTTAGGTTGGAATATGATGTTTCAATTTACTATCACCAATTTGTGAAACACCACCTTGAGAGTTGTGGCACATTTGTGTGCATCCACTGTGTTTTGTTCACACAGATGGCTGAGGGGACCCACGAATAAGCTTATATGGAGTACATGCTTAGTGCTGATTGTGCAACTAAAAACGTGGGTTGATAAATTCAAAATTAATTGGACTGTAACAAATACACTCCTTTATTCTTTCAGAGAATACTGTTTATCTCAGCATTGTGGCGTGGGTGTTCACAGAAAATTAGCTTTCTGTGTCTCTATTTCTCTCTCACTCTCTCCAGTCTCCGTGCAATGCCTTCATTTAAATTTGCCCATGCAGTAGAAAACATACACAAGGTGCCAAGCAATCTGATGTGTTCCGTTCACACGACTTTCTCTATATCTCTGCAACAAATCTTTGTTAGCAGAAATAGTCTTATTACTTGCTTCCTTGTACGTAGAAGCGCAATAAGGGAATGCCATAAGTTAAAGTGATAGTCAAAAGCTCGTTGCTGTGTGACTGAAGTTCCTTTGTCTGTATGGACAGGAGTTGACAGAATATAAGTTTTTTAAAGCCAAATCCCAAAACAAAGAATATCTAAAAACGATCAACTCTATGAAAATAAAATTATGACAAAAATTGTGTGTTCTAACGTTTCTCTATTTTTTGTGTGGTATGTTTTTGCCCATCTCTTACTGCTTAGCACTTATGCAACATTCCGTAAATTCCAAATAAAATATATATGTTGAATTTTCTGGGAATATCCTCTGAAGAGATCCTTATTCTGGATGAGTTTTGCTGTATTGTGTATAACTGTTAAACGATGAGAGATAGACAAAAAGGTACTTAACAAAAAACGAAAACCTCGTTAAAACATACATTTATGTCATATACAGTTTTTTCGTAGAGTTGGTCATTTTTTTTTAGATATTCCTTGTTTCAGTTTTAAAATACTTATACTTTCCTCATACGGGAATTTGTCAACTCCTGTCCATACAAAAAATTTGATGTGTTACACTCACATGACTTTCTCTAGCTGCTCTACAAAACTTATACAAAAGATTATTCTTCTTTGTACACAATGCTAATCAAGATAAATGTTAGTAGAATGTTGTTACTTAGTTCCTAATAAGTAGAAGGGAATAAGGGAATGCACTATGCTATAGTGATTGTCAAATGTTTTAAAAGCTATCGTTATGCGATTGTCATTGCAAATCACTTCTTTGCTTGGCCAGGAGTAGAACAAAAGAAAAACAGACACTTCCTGTGTGAGAAAAGTTTAAGTACTTCACAATTTGTCGCCCTCCGTGGTGTAATAGTTACCATGCTATCTTCATATACCCAAGGTCGCGGGTTCAAACCCGGCGGAGGACGATAGACCTTTTCGGACGTAAAAATCCTTAGCTTGGCTTCCTTCGGAAGGGAAGTAAAGCCGTGGGTCCCGTGTCGTAGATTTACGGTACTTAAAAGAACTTCAAGCCTGATAGAGAGGCCTCTGAGCAAAATTAAGCGGTCTTTCACACCCAACATAGAATGGGACGCTGAGAATAACAGCAGTTAAAGAGCGCCCATAAATAACACGCCCTTTCATGTTTTACTTCACAATTGAAACCAATAACAAGGAATATCTCGAAAACGGTTACCTCCACAACACAAATTAAAGGACAAAAATTGTGTGTTTTGTCATGAGGTACATTTTTTGTGTAGCACGTTTTTTCTATCTCTTAAGGTTTAGCAGTTAAGCAAATTTCAGCAAAATTCATCCAGAATAAAGAGGTCTTCAGAGGCTATTCCCAAAAAATTCGAGATAAACATTTTATTTCGGACATAAATAGCTTTAATATACGCGATTTTAATCAAAATCGTTTGAGCCATTTTTAAGAAAATCAAAAATTTCGAAATGTTTTCCACGTGAAGGGTAGTTTGTGGTTGGGAAGATTTTTTTAATATCTTCGTGTCGCATCCTTGGAAGATACTGAGCCTACCACGTTTGGTATTTAACGGTATTTTTGTTTTGGGGCTTGCTGTCCACAGACACACACACACACACAAGGACTTTTTATTAAAACTGTTTTTTTCGGACTCTGGGGACCGCAATACATATATTTCCGGTGAAATCTCGGTATCGAATTTTTGGGTGCATTACAATACCTTCTCTATCCCTATGTACATTGTACATATGGGGCTAGAGAAAGTAATAATATTTTGTAAGTAAATTAGTTTGCAGAACAGGTAGAAAAACTCGCGTGAATGGAATAAATAACATTTTTTTAAAAATATAATTTCATATATTTTTATTTTAATTGTTTATTTTAAATTTCCTTTGTGGCAGTCCATACATATGGAAATTTGTTGTTTACAAATAAACAGAGATTTACAGGAATATATAACTAAAAATCTGATGTGTTCCATTCATATGACTTTCTCTACATCTCTGCACAATTAGTAGAAGTAAGTCTTATTACTTGTTTCCTTGTAGGTAGAAGCGAAATAAGGGAGTAACATAGGTTAAAGTGATAGTCAAAAGCTGGTTGCTATGCGACTGAACCTCCTTTGTTTGTATGGACAAGAGTTGACACATTCCTGTATGAGAAAAGTATAAGTTTTCCGAAGCTGAAACCAAAAACAAGGAATATATTAAAAACGATCAACTCCACGAATAAAAAATTATGTAACACAAATTGTGTGTTTCACAGTGCCCTACTTTTTTGTGTTCCAAATATTTGTCCATCTCTTACGGTTTAGTAGTTTTGTAAAATTCATCCAGAATAAAGTAATCTTCGGAGGCTATTCCCAGAAAATTCAAGATATAAATTTTATTTGTCAAGTAAATATCAGTAATATACGAAATTTTAATCAAAATGTATAGAGCCATTTTTAAAAAAATCAAATTTTTTGAAAAATGTTCCATGTAAAGGGTAGTTCGGAGTAGGGGGGGATTTTTCTGAAAATCTTCGTGTCGCATTCCTGGAAGATACTAAACTTAAATACCAACTTTGGTATTTTACGGAGTTTTTGTTTTTGAGCTATCGTGTTCACAGACACACGGAGACATGCACAAGGATCTTTTTCTGAAAATGTTTTTTTTTTTTTTTGGATACAGGGGGCCCTAAAACATATATTTCCGGTGAAATCTCGGTATAGAGTTTTTGGGTGTAGTGCAATACCTTCTCTATACACTATGTACATAGTACGTATAGAGTACGCGAAGAAGAATGCAGGAACGGCCGGCAGTTGCATGTCGTTCTACCCACATGCAAAACTCCATGCAAGAGGTGAGGTTTTATACCGAAGACCCTGCGCTATGAATGATGTTCTCAAAATGAATGCTCTTTTGGTAAGGTAAGGAGAGGTCCTTTGTTCTGTAACAGTTGTTAAGGTATCAGTCTACCCCAGACAAAGTATCGACTTAACTCCTTTCTCGTACACAAACCAAATCCCTTAGGTAACATCGAGCTTACCGACATATACGTTGGCGAAGAGACGAAATTGAGGTTCATCGAAGACCAATCTTGGGGCTCTCTCTCTAAAAAAAAGAGCAGAAAATGAGAAGATGAACGACCACAGGATAAGAGAGTCAAAGCTACTGGTACTAGAGGACGTAATTTGTCGGCTCTTCCATTAGCTGTGGAACAGAGAAGAAGAGCAAACGTAAAAGTGTTTTCTTTGCCGAAACAAAACTTCATTAGCCCAAAAAACACGCAGTGCTTGGATGTGAGCTCCATATGCCACTGATGGGTTTTTCCTGCCACTCTATTCATCAGCGGCGCTATCTTGTTTATTCCTACCTTTATAGACGCGAATACATGAACGTATGTGAAATTCGTTTTGCCATTCACAAGCATAATAACGTAAATGTCAACACTAAAATAAAACAATTGTAGTGTGAGAGTGGTTAAACATGAAAGTTGCAAGTATTGATGAAGATATCGTAGTGCAATTTATGCTATTACAATTTATTCTGCATTATCTTGTATGTGTAGTCTACTTTATTTGAAATAATATACTGCACTAATGTTTTAAAGTCAAATTATGCTAATAATATATTATGATATTTTCTTCCATACTCTAAAGAAAGCTTAAAACATTATCTAAGTTTCTCACTACCAAACAAACCTACCTTCAAATTTCATTTCCCTCGCAATCTGTTTTCAAATATTTTGTTTCAGCAAATTATCTTTCTATTGTTTATGTTTCTTGGCTTATAGACATCGATGATTTTGAAATAAAATCAATTTATTGTCATATGACTCCATATATTTGCTTTCTCTATACGCACTATTTACAAAGTGTATAGAGAAGGTATAGTACTCCACCCAAAAATTCGATACCGAGATTTCACCGGAAATACATGTTTTAGGGTCCCCAGTATCCAAAAAAAGCATTTTCACAAAAAGGTCCGTGTGTGTCAGTGTGTCAGTGTGTCCGTGTGTCTGTGAACGCGATAATTCAAAATCGAAAATGCGGTAAAATACCAAACTTGGTATTTAAGTTTACTAACTTCCAGGGATGTGACACGAAGATTTTGAGAAAAATGCCCCCACCCTAACTACCCTTTACATGCAACTTTTATCGAGAATGTTGATTTTCTAAAAAATGGCTCTAACGATTTTGATTAAAATACCGTATATTAAAGATATTTACCTGGCAATAAAATGCATATTTTGAATTTTCTGAGAATTGCCTCTGAAGAGTAGTTTATTTTGGATGAATTTTACTGAATTTTGAATAACTGCTAAACCGTAAGAGATGGACAGAAACTTACTGCACAAAAAATGTAGAACACGTTAAAACACACAACTTATGTTATATACATTGTTTTCGTGAGTTCGTCGTTTTTGAGAAATTCCTTGTTTTTTGTTTCTGCTATGAAAAACTTATACTTTTCTCATATAGGAACTTGTCAACTCCTATCCATATAAACAAAGGAACTTCATTGACATAGAAACAAGCTTTTGACTATCATTTTAACCTATGGCACTCCCTTATTTCGCTTCTACTTACAAAGAAGCAAGTAATAAGGCTATTTCTACTCATTTTTTCTGATTAAAGTAAATAGAAGTACAAGCTTTTTAAGAACAATTTGTTGCAGGGATATAGAGAAAGTCATGTGAATGGTACACATCAGATTTTTTAATCTATGCTCTTGTGCAGTGCGATAGTGTTTTGTTTTTCCACTTGAATCATGTCAACATGGACGCTAAAGCTAGGATATTGCAATCTTTGGCGTTAGCGTATGGCGATAATGTTCAAGTTAACGAAATTGATACTGAATAGTCCCATTTGTTAACCTAATTATGAGCTTCAGTGTTCGTGTTCCATTTGTGTTAACATTTCTATATTAAAGGGCCTTTAGTGTATTACTTTTTATGCCCAATTCTTAACCAGAGAAACTACCGCATTCCAGCAACAAAATTTCATCGGAAACATACGTTTTTAGCCTTACTAATTAAACATAAATCTAACGTGTACCATTCACATGACTTTCTCTAATCTCTGTAACAAATTATTGTTAATAAGCTTATTTTCTATTTACTTCATACTAAACGAGATAAACACTAGCACTATTTAGTTTCTTATATGTAGAAGGGGAATACACTAGGCTAAACCGACAGTCAAATATTTGTGGTTGCTATGGGATTGAAATCCGTTTCTTTGCATGGCCAGGAGTCGATAAGCTCTCTATGAGAAAGAATAAAATATTTCAAAACTGAAAAAATAATAAGAAATATCTCGAAAACGGTCAACCCCACGAAAATAAAAGCATATGAAAAAGCTCTACATTTTTGTAGTAAGTTCAATTAAGAAAAAGTCATCCGGATATAGAAGTCTTTAGAAGTTATTCTCAGAAAATTCAAGAAATATATTTTATTTGTAATGTAAATATCTTTTATATGTGATATTTTAAACTAAATCTTAGAGCTAGTTTTGAGAAAATCAAAATTTCCGAAATTTTTTCCGAGTAAAAGTAGTTGGGGGTGGGAAATTTTCTTGAAAATCAAGTTTGGTATTTAACAGACTGTGAGTCTTTAAGCTATGCTATTATGCTGTAAAAGAACCCCATGCTTTGAAATAAGATACTTTCAGGAGAAAATGTTTCGCTATTTCGTGTCAGCAAGTTGTGATTTCGACCTACAGTGCCATCTGTGAGCGACCAGTTGATCTCTCGTCACTATGGCGCATAGTGGCGAACTCACGAACTAGAAACTCAAATGCAATCATAGAAACATTATAACGATACCCTTTCTACACTTAGGAATACTAATTTGAGATAAAAGGTATTGGAAGTTTAAAAACCAATAACAGGAAAATTCGCAAATTTTAAACTCAAAAAATATACTCTCTTAACTTCATTTTCAACAAGATCTACATTTTCGTATAGTGAGCTTTTGTGTATCTTTTACGGTTTAACTAGCTATAAAAAATTAATCTAGAATAAAGCAATTTTCAGAAGCTATTCCCAAAACATTAAAGATATGTATTTTTCAGGTAAGTTGATTTTAATTTACGCTACAAGTATTTAAATAGACATTATAGAGGCATATTTGAGAAAATTAAAACTTTCCTTTTCGAAAATTTTTCCTTTGGGAAGGGGAGATTTTCTTCAAAAATGTCGTGTCGCATCCGTGAAATATGCTGAATTATCAAGTTTGGTATCTATCTGACATCTCGTTTTTGAGTTACTTAGTTCTCAGACACACACGCGCGCGCGTATCCATGGGCCTTTTTCAAAAAGTATCATTTTCACTTTCTCTACACGTACTATGAACATATAGAGTAGGTTTTGTATTCCACTCAAAATTCGATGCCGAGATTTCTCCGGAATTAGATGTTATAGGGTCCCCTGTATCCAAAAAAATGCATTTTTAGAAAGAGGTGTGTGTGTGGTGTGTATGTGTGTGTGTGTGTGTGTGTGTCTGTGAACATGATAGCTCAAAACCGAAAAGTCGGTAAAATACCAAACTTGGTATATAAGTTTAGTATCTTCCTGGGATGAGACACGAAGATTTTGAGACTCTAACGATTTTGATTAAAAGACAGTATTTTAAAGATATCTACACGACAAATAAAACGTATATCTTGAATTTCCTGGGAATAGCCTCTGAAGACATCCTTATAAGGAAGCAAGTAATAAGGCTGTTTTGCTAATTTTTTCTCGATTAGCATGAAGTAATAAGAAGCATAAGCTTTCTAACAATAATTTGTAGCATAGATGTAGAGAAAGTCATGTGAGTGTAACACATGAGATGTTTTGTTTATCCTATGCCAACTGTTAAAAAGGCTATAGCGGTTTAAGTTTTGAAACTAGTTTTGAAAGGCCCTATATTTAGAATTGTAAAGAAATGAGCCGGACACCAAGTTCGCAAGTAAGGCGGAAAGAAAATTTCTCCTGGTATGTTTTTGTTTCTGTAAGGAGATAAGATTCTCAGGAGGCCATTAATTCTTCTCTTCTAGACAGTGGGTTGGGTGGAATAAATGCAGTTATGCAAATGAATTCACCTATACAGCTCTTAGGATAGTCCTATAATATAAAACGGTGGAAAGTCATAATTACCAATAAGTGAAACAACGCAGAAAGAGTGCAAAGAAAATAATAGAGCCATAATTCAAAAAGAAAAGAATGAAGGAAGAAGGAAGAAGCGCCAGCAATGTAGACCACAGATACCTTTTAACGACGTTATACAACCCTTTTCCGGACTTTTATTTCTCTAATCGCATTCATTAGAAGATGTAGATGGCAAAATTGTTTCAAAAACTGTATTTTAGCTTTTTCTACTGCTTAAACATAGAAAGTAGATGAAATTACATTCCGAAATATTTTATTTTCTCTACACGTACTATGTACATAGTGTACAGAGAAGGTATTGTATTCCACCCAAAAATTCATTACCTAGATTTCACAGGAAATAGACATTTTAATGTCTTTTATATCCAAAGAAAGTAGTGTTAGAAAAAGGTCCGTGTGTATTCCTGTGATTGTGAACACGGTAACTCAAAAATGAAAAGCAGGTAAAATAACAAGCTTTGTATTTAAGTTTAGTATCTTTTAGGAATGCGACACGAAGATTTTGAGAAAAGTTTCCCCACCCCAAACTACCCTTTATTTGGAAAAAAAATTGAAAAATTGATTTTCTCAAAAATGGCTCTAACGATTTTGATTAAAATGCCGTATAATAAAGATAATGTCTATGGCAAATAAAATATTTATCTTGGATTTTCTGGAAATAGCTTCTAGAGACCTCTTTATTATGAATGAATTTTGCTGATTTTTGCATAACTAGTAAACCCTAAGAAACAGCCAAAGTTATTGCACAAAATGTGTAGATCACATTAAAACACACAATTTAGATCATATAAGTTTTTTACCTTGAACTGACCATTTCTGAGATATTCCTCGGTATTTGTTTCAGATTTAAAATACTTAACTTTTTTCACACAGAAAGTTGTAAACTTCTGGCATTGCATAGAAACGAATGGCAACCAGCTTTTAAAATATTTGACTATCTTTAGTCTAGTACATTCCCTTATTTACCTCCTGCTTTTTAGAAGAAAAGTAATTGAGAAAATTTCTGCTACTGTTTTTCTCGATTATCATAAAGAATATGCTTTTTAACAATAATTTGTTACAGCAATATAGAGAAATTCATGTGAATGAAACACATAAGATTTTTTAGTTTTACATGTGGACTCTTTAAACTACTGCGGTTTTTAGCGTTCCATTCTATGTATAATGTGCATGAAAAATTGCTTACTTTTGCTCAGAGGCCTCTTTATCAGGCTTGAGATTCTTTACCTGTTGTAAATCTATGATACGGGACCAACTCTCTACTGCTCTTTCAAAGGAAGCCATGCTAAGGATTTTTATGCCCGAAAAAGTCTAGAGCCCTCCATCGGGTTTGTACCCGTGACCTTGGGAACCGTGGGCTAGCATGTTACCCCTAGACCACTAGATCACGGAGAACGACCGCTTTAGAGAGACAGACCAACCTTGAAAAAAGAAGCGCTGATAATTCGCAGAGGGTCAGCTCGTTTTTAAGTGCACAGAGAAGCTTTGTTGCGTGACCGCCAAGAGTAGGCAAAATTGGGAATTCTCTCGGCTTGGGAAAAATTGTAAGATTGAATAGGTTTTGTTAAGTCTAATTTTTTTTTTTTTCTTTTTTTTCTTTTTTTTTTAACACTTTGCTAGTCGGAACAATCAGGCGCTTTAGATCGCAAGGCTTACTTTTCAAATTGTTAAGGCAAAGCCTGTAACTTACATGTACGTGGGTGTGTTTAAACAGCAAACCTCAAAGCCAAGAGCCCAATGAATCCAGACATGGTTTTGCTACCAAACCTTGATGGCCATAATTACGGCAGTTGTGTGAGTGGCCTGCTTAGAATGTCATAGCTGATTGTTGCCGTTCATCCTTTGTCTTTCTTCATTAGCTAATGCAACGTTACAACCGTGTAACTGCAAACGCGCGTGCAGTCGGTGAGCACTTTCTACTATCGCACCTGTGTGATCGATAGATATAAAAAGCGGGCAACTTGACCCAGAGGAAGTTCGGAGCGTAAAGTCATAACCGCAGCCGCAGCGACCGTCGAAAGAAAACCCTACGACAGAATGGTTTCGAAAGCATCGAATAAAGACGTTTATCTGTCAGCAGATTTTTATTCCAAACAAATGGAAGAAATAACGTTGTTTAACTGATAAAGAACGGTTTTGTTACACTGCTTTCAATGTAGAGTTTCGCTTTCTGCTTAAAAAGACTGTCCATTTGTTTCTCTGCCTGCCCTCTCATCTTTTTTATGTTCTGGGGTCCATAATTGTTGTTTTTTAAGTCCATATGTTGTTACAATCCTTGCAAGGCGGCCTCCCCACTTCCATTTGAGACGCTCTGCCCTGTTAGTTGCGTCTTCTATACCCGTTCTCCTCCTGATCTCGTTGCGTATTCTCTCCCTGAGCATTATCTACAGTAGTTTTCTCTACATTTTGCCACATACCTGCTTCATTCTCTTCATTGTCTCACTACCATACAGTGGAACCGGTTTTACACATTTCTCTAGTCTCTCAATCCTCATTTTCCATTTCAATGTGCCATCGGTTAGGATTTATTTCATGGTCCAAAACTTTTACTTGTGTGTCCGATTTCCACTTTCTCCAGAATGTATGCGCAATGTACAGCCGCAGACAAAAACAAAAAACAAAAAAATCTGATGTGTTACACTCACATGACTTTCTCTAGCTGTTCTACAAACTTCTTACATAAGATTATTCTTCTTTCCGCATCTTGCTAATTGAGGAGCACAATATTCTTATTACTTAGTTCCTTATAAATAGGAAGAAAATAAGGGAATACACTAGGCTAAAGCCATAGTCAAATGTTTTAAAATCTGTCGTTATGCAATTGTCATTACAAATCCCTTCTTTTCTTGGCCAGGAGTAGAACAAAAGAAAACCGTACACTCCCGTCTGAAAAAAGTATAAGTACTTCACAACTGAAACTAATAACACTGAATACCTCGAAAACTGTAAGCTCCACGGGAAAAATGTATATGACATAACTTGTGTATTTTAACAAGACCTAAATTTTTTGTTCAGTAAGTTTTTGTCTATCTCTTACGGTTCACTAGTTATTACAAATTAAGCAAAATTCATCCAGAATAAACAGGTCTTGGGAAGCTATTCCCAGAAAATTCAAGATATCCATATTATTTGTCAGCTAAATATTTTTAATATACGATATTTTATTCAAAATCGTTAGAGCCATTTCTAAGAAAATCAAAATATTCGAAAAAAGTTCCATGTAAAGGGTAGTTTGGGGTGGTGGGATTATTCTCAAAATTTTCGTGTCGTATCCCTGGAAGATACTAAACTTAAATACCAATTTGGTGCTTTACCGACTTTTCGTTTTTGAGTTATCGTGTTCACAGACACACGGACACACACACACGGACCTTTTTGTGAAAATACTTTTTTTGGTTACAGGGGACCCTAAAACATATATTTCCGGTTAAATCTGGGTATCGAATTTTTGGGTGGAATACAATACTTCTCTATCCCTATGTACATTGTACATACGGGGCTAGAGAAAGTAAAAACGGGTCATCCCCATATTCCATGTATCGATCGAAGCGCCTCGTGTGTTTTCGTAAAAGTTGTGTTTCACAATGCACACAGAAAGCCAACTTTTGTCCTTCGTCCATCTACAGGTAAATTGAAGCTTCCTTTTTACTTTAGCCCACACATTCTCAATAGGGTTCAAACCTGGTGAACAGGGAGATCTTTCGAGATGTATGGGCAGGGTCATTATTCTGTGCAAATGCTACAATTCCATCAGGCTACCTCATCCTCACAGAGGGAATCAAAGTATGATCGAGTGTTGCTATGTGCTGCAGACCGTGTATCGTTAAACTGCACACATAGGGTGCCCCTCGATATCAAGCCCCAACACGATACAGATACGCAACCATGATGGAATTGTGAAGCCAAGTATTTTGTATCGTATCGGGACCCCTTTGGGCGATAGACAATCACCTTTCCCTTAGACGTGGAAGAAAATATTATATTTTCTTGGATTATTTCTGATAGATCGGTTTATGAAAGGTGTGTTGAGTTAATACAAAAAGATTGCCCAAAATCGGATTCTCAAAAGTGTTTCAAAACTTCGGTTTTCTTTTCTTAACAACACTTTTGTTATATTTTGTTATACCATACAGACTCCAATTTTCTTTCATCGAGAGAGAACTGTTCGTGCCTGAAGCGTCAGCGCACCACATACTTTCGCGTGCTCGAAGAATAAACTCTTAAAGAAGCATCATAACAACTAGCATTTTATTGGCTGTACCGAATATCGTATATTAAATAGCCGTTATGTGATGCTTTAACATTAATAAGAAAATAGATGTGTTCCATTCAGATGTCTTTCTCTACATCTCTGCAACAAATTATTATTAAAAAGCTTATACTTCTATTTGCTTCATGCTAATTGAGAAAAATTAGCAGAAATAGTCGTATTACCTGCTTCCTTGTAAATAGAAGCGAAATAAGAGAGTATCGTTGCTTAAAGTGATAGTCAAAAGCAGGTTGCTATGTGTCTGAAGTTCCATTGTTTGTATGGACAGGAGCTGTATGAGAGAAGTATAAGTTTTTAAAGCTGAAACCCATAACAAGGAATATCGCAAAACCGATCAACTCCAGGAAAAAAATGTATATGGCATAAATTGTGTTTTATCGTGGTCTACGTTTCTTGTGTAGTAAGTTTTTGGACGGTTTACCAGCTATGCAAAATGCAATAAAAAGCATCTAGAATAAAAAGGATTTTTGAGGCTCTTCCCAGAAAATTCAAGATCTACATTTTATTTGGCAAGTAAATATCTTAAATATAAGAGATTTAAATCAAAATTGTTAGAGCAATTTTTAAGTATATGCATTATGGTTGAAGTAGTTCTAGTAGTTTTTAAATTATCAATTATTTAATTGTAAAGTACTTACAACATTATAAGTTGCCATTGGGGTTGTCATTTCAAAATAATTTGAGATCACCTTATGGTTTTCCGGGATGCATGCGAGTCAGTTGAAAAATTCAATGCTCTGTCGGCATGTTGTCATGGTAGCTCAGTTGGAGAGCAACCGGCTGAGACCGGGAGATCAAACCCGGCTATGATATTGCTTTTTTTTCAGTCAGACTCTACCTAACTTCTGGTACACACACGGCTTGTGTGAAAGAGCAATTAAATCATTTCTGACAATGTTTTTCTTGTCAAGGATTATGTAAATAAAAGATCGCGCCGTGGCCGAGTGGTTAGACGGCCCGGGTTCTATGCCAAGTGACTGCATGTGAGATTTGTGGTGGACAAAGTGGCGCAGGGGCGGGTTTTCTCCGGGTTCTACTGTTTCTCCCGCCATCACATTCCACCGGTGCTCCATTTTCATCGCCTGCGGGTCCACTAATAGTAAAAACGGGTGTTAAACACCACCAAAAAATATAGATAAAAATCTCTTTTGTAAGAATAGTTTGTTTGCAGATTTCTTTCTTAATTTGCTTTTCAGTATTCATTTGAAATAATACAGTTTAGCCATGTATATTTACTATTATACTGAAGGTTAGCTCTTCAGTGGTGTTTATCATTAATATTGTCTTCTTGGAGGAAAAATAACAAAACAATAATTCAAAAAGAAAGAATGAAGGAAGAAAGGAAGAAAAGCTAGTAGTGTAGACCAGATGTATTCTCTAACCATGTTATAGAGCCATTTTCCAGACTTTTCTTCCGCACAATCGCAATAATTAACAAAGGGGACGTGTTGTATAGCTCGCCACTGATCGACCTTATTCTGTGCCTTTCAGCGGATCCCTGAGCTGGTCCTGGAATTCTTATATAGCAGCTACAGGGCAACTGAATCAGTCGATAATGACGTAACAAAGAGAAGTGATTCTTGTCCCTTCTTATTGTAACGTTCGGACAAGACATGGCTGGAATTATATTGGACGGGTCGAGAGAGAAAACCCGAGAACTGGAAGAGAAAGTGGGTGTATTGAGAAAGCCTGTCCATAATACACACCATTTATAGTCATAGGGGGTCTCGAAAACATTGATCCAGTGCCAAGTAAAGAAAATAAAAGGCTAAAAAGCATTCGTAAACTTTATTTGATATGGATAGACTTAAATAATACCACCATTTATAGTCATAGGGTGTCTCGAAAACATTGATCCAGTACCAAGTAAAGAAAATAAGAGGCTAAAAACATTGGTAAACATTTATTTGATATGGATAGACTTAAATAATACCACCATTTATAGTCATAGGGTGCCTCGAAAACATTGATCTAGCGCCAAGTAAAGAAAATAAGAGGCAAAACAACATTTGTAAACATTTATTTTATATAGATATGCTTTATTAATACAAACCATTTATAGCCATAAGGGGTCTCGAAAGCAGTGGTCTAGTGCCAAGTAACGAAAATAAAAGGCTAAAAAACATTGGTAAACGTTTATTTTATATGGATGTACTTTAATAATACACACTATTTATAGCCATAGGGTGTCTCTAAAACATTGATCTAGTGCTAAATAAATAAAATAAAAGGCTAAAAGGCATTCGTGAACATTTGATATGGACTAACTTTAATAATATACCCCCATTTATAGTCATAGGGTGTCTCGAAAACATTGATCTAGGTCCAAGTAAAGAAAATAAGAGGTAAAAAAGCATTCGTAAACATTTATGGATAGACTTTGATAATACACAACCATTTATTGTCATAGTGTGTCTCGAAAACATTGCTCTAGTGCCAAATAAAGAGAATAAGATGCAAAAAATATCTGATGTATTCCATTCACACGACCTTCTGTAGCTGTTGCACACATAAACTATTCTTTTATCTGCATCATGTTATTGAGATAAAGGTTAGTAGAATTGGATTTATTACTTTCTTTTTTTTAAGTAGAAGGAAAATAGGGGAATATACTGGGCTAAAGCAATAATCAAAACTTTTGAAATCCGATCGCTATACGAAAAAATAAAAAATAATAATAATCAAAAAAAAAACAGAAACGGAAAAACAGAAATGTGGTTGGTTTCCTGTTTGAGAAAAGAAACGTAGTTTATAACAACTACAATAAAAACGTATGTGACATAAATTGTGTTTTAACGTTTTTTGTGTAGCAAGCTTTTGTCTATCTCTTGGCAAAATTCATCCAGAATAAAGAGGTCTTCAGAGGCTAGTCCCTGAAATTTCAAGGCATACATTTTTATTTGTTCTGAAAATGTCTTTAACATACCGCATTTTAATCAAAATCCTTAGAGCCATATTTGAGAAATATAAAATGTTTAAAAATGTTCCCATGCAAAAGCTAGTTAGTTGTGGGGCGATATTCTCAAAAATGTTTCAAGAAATGTTGCCGCCAATGATTTCAAATGAGCATTGACGTTGTTTTGAAGATCTTCGTTGGTTTGAAAGTGCTGCCTTCTAGCCACGTCTTCAGTTCAGGGAAAAGGTGGAAGTCGCTGGGTGCCAAGTCAGGACTGTACGGCGGATGGTCGAAAATATCAATTGTTCAAGGAGCCGATGGGTTGTGCCAGCAGTGTGTGGACGAGCGTTGTCATGGATCAACACAATTCCTGAAGTCAGCATTCCTCTTCGTTTGTTTTGAATGGCTCTCCGTAAACGTTGTAAAGCACGAAGATCTTCAAAACAACGTCAATGCTCATTTGAAATCATTGGCGGCAATATGTTTTGAAGCGGGTGTTGCACAGGTACGATAAATGTCTCAGTCTTTACGGTAATTATGATGAAAAGTAACCAGGGTATACAAAACTTTTAGTAATAGAATAATTGTTTTCTGTGAACTTGTCTTTTATTTATAGCCTATCGGAAGTTAAAAAAAAAGGCCCTCGTAGATGAAAGAATAGTGATCTCATTGGAAGACAGCAGCAGATAGTCCTCCTCCTTATCTTCTTCAGAAACTGAAACAGCGTGTTCAGAATCGGACACGGAATTGCTACGGCCGCTAATATAACTAGGTAGGCTGCATGTTATTCTTCACTTCTGTTTCTACCTGGGAGTGTCACCTTATCTGTACTCATGTGTGTGTTGTGTACGCATTCCTTTCAGGGTCCACGAGCTGGTGGAAAATAAACATCATAACGTCCATCTTATTAATAATAGAGAATTCAATCTAGTATTGGATAAATTGTTTTTTCACACAAGCCGTGTGTAGGACAGGAGTTGGATAGGTAGAGTCAGACTGAGAAATTCAATGCCACAGCTGAGATTTGAACTACGGATCTTCCGACCTCTAGCTGGTTGTTCTTCCACTGAGCTACCATGGCAACCGTGGTTCAAATCCCGGCTATGGCATTGATTTCTTCAGTCTGACTCTATCTATCCAACTCCTGTCCTACAGACGGCTTGTGTGAAAAAACAATTAATCCAATACCAATTGACTACAATAGTTGGCTATACTATGAATTCTGGGACTTTAAGTACTTACAACATTGTAAGTCGCCATTGGGGTTGTCATCTCAAAATAACCAGGAAACATGCGAGTCAGTTGAGAAATTCAATGCTATGCCGGCATGTTGCCATGGTAGCTCAGTGGCAGAGCAACCGGCTAGATACCAGAAGATCCGTCGTTCAAATCCCGGCTATGGCATGGAATTGTTTCTGTCTGACTACCTATCGAATTCAATCTAGGCGTGTATAGCTTACCCTAGCAAAGAAATATATTTTTGAGTTGTGAGCTTTATGTACTGCATGATAAGTATACAAGCAGCAAATGTGGACATTTTATTGAAAAACACGTTTTATTTAGAAATTTAAAAGCCTCTAAAAATGATATAATCTGATAGTGAAAAAAAAATCTGCATAGGATAATGTGTTCAAACCTAAAAATTATCAGAATTGATTATTTACACCATATTATCAGCATTTTGACGGCACTGCGAGAGTAAAAAATCTGATGTATTCCATTCACGTGACTTTCTTTACATTACTGTAACAAATTATTGTTAAAAAGCATGTTGTTTATGATAATCAGATAAACATTAACAGAAATTGTCTTAATTACTTGCTTCCTTGTAAGTAGAAGGAAAATAAGGGAATACACTAGGCTAAAACGATAGACAAATCTCTTAAAAGTCCGCTGCCATGTGGTTGAAATCCATTTCTATACTGGGACAGAGAAAAGTTTAATTGTTTTACATGTGAAACAAATAACAAAGGTTATCTCAAAAACGGTAAATTGTGTGTTTTAACCTGCTGGTTTTATATATTATGTGTATATATGTCTTTTAAGTGTAATTATCTATTATAAGAGGGTGCATATATGAAGGTGTACTCTGTGCTGTAAATTTAAATTGTTATATTTGAATATCTTTGTATTTTTATTTTCGAGTTTACTCTTAATTCTTTATTGTTGTTTTAATATTGCTTTTGACTGTGTATTACCTTTGTCTTTTTATTTTCGTGTTTACCCTTTTAATTCTTTGTTGTTGTTGTTGTTTTAATATTGTTTGTAATGTGTATTACAGAAGCACGTACGGTCTGTGGACCCGTGCGATTGTTGAAATTCTATGTATGATATTGCTATGTCTAAATACACTATAGCTTAATACAGGACACTCTGTGATATTTCGCGCGACACGCGCTGCCAGCGCATTCTAGCGGGTCGGCCTTCAACAGCGAGTTGCTGTAGCTTCGGTACAGCCTACGTAAGAGCAATAATGATTAATTAAAATGCAATAATCTGAAAATGAGATCATTGCTGAACATCTCTGAGGAAAATCCATTTATTGGAATTTATAACAGTAGAGTGTATGTTTTCCATGACGATTCACATCTGTTGAAATCAGTGAGGAATGGTTTGAAAAGGTATGATATATTCTGTGAAGATGGAAAGGTTTCTTGCAACTATATTGTATAATTTTATTAAAAAGACAGAGCCATGAAACCTCGATTAGCTCCAAGGTTGACCAGCCAATGTATTGAACTGCCGCCATTTAGTCCACTGAGGAAATGTTTGGTCGTCGTGTTTTAAGCCATTCTGTCAGTTGTGGCATTAAAACGCATGTTGCATTTAATTCTATGTCTGATGAAACATTAGCTAACGCTAATTTCATTGAAAAAATGGACTGTCTATTTGACATTTTCAACTCGTCTCAAAATCATTGTGCTAAAGAGTTGTGCTATGTAATAAATGACGAACGTAAACATTTACTGTATTTGAATGAATTATCAAAATTCTTAGAATACATCATTGTAATGGATAGTCAGCGTAAGAAACCTCCTTGTTTTAATGCACATATTGGCATTAAAATTATTGTGGCAGGAGCTAAAATGTCAATATCGTTTCTCGTATTTACTTACAAGGCGACTCACACAAGACTGTTTGGAAAATTTGTTTTCTGTTGTTAGGGGCAAGGGTGGGAACAATGTAACCCCAGATTCCTCAAAATTCGACTTGCAATTACAATTCAGTTATTACAATCGTCTGAAGACATAAATTGTGCAATGGATAGAAGCAAGTTTACAGTTCTAAAGTCTGATTTATAGGAAAAATGTAAATAAATTTTAATTCAGGCTTCTGTACTAGTTATACCAGAACAGCAAAGAGATGATTCTCCAGTTAATGTTCATCAGCGTGCAGATTCATATGTATGCAGCTGAATATGTGCAACATTGCCTCGTGAGGAATGTACAAACAAATTGGTAGACTTTGATGAGAGCAAAGGTAGTAAACTAAAAATGTACATATTACTCCGAAGCGTTATGAAAATGCTAGATTCATATTTCACAACGAATCTGCTTAGACAATGTACAACAGCATCAATACTCTATTTAATGAAAAATTGCTTCATTATCTTTCTGACTGTAGGCTTAATGTTAAATTAAGTTTAAACATGTGTGTAGATAATGCATTATTCATTTGCTATGTGAAAGTTGTAAAGATGTGTTTATTGACAAAGCAATCAATGTGTTAATAAAATGTTATTTGAATGATGGAAATGGAAAAAAGAACAATGAAAAAAAAAAAACAGGTAGAAACATTAAAGCAAAAATTGTCATGCATCTAAAAACAATTCCTGTAGAGCCAATATCTTTACATTGTTTCTCTGCATTGTTTTGTATTTTATTGACAAAATATTGTTTGAATAAATATAAAATAACAATGCATAATACATTCAAAATGAATCGCTTGTTCCTTAAGGCCAGGTCGCTAGGAGCGCTACTGTCTACCTGTCTCTCAGCTTAACACAGGGGAAAATGGAAGTGTCCAGTATTAAGCTATAGTGTATTTGCTATGTCAATAAATACACTTATTCATTCATTAAACTAAACGCTTGCACTATCTGCCTATACCATTCATTTGACCGAACACTTTGTGCATTAAAAAAGAAGAATAAGTCCTTTGAGAATGGGAAAGTATAACATTGCAATTGAAGAACAGGCACCACGTGACAATAAATGTCTTGAGAGGATTAAAGTAAGGTTCTGTAACTTTGAAAATAAAGTTTTGTGTTGATATCTTTCGTTATTATTTAGTTATGTCAAATCATCTCTTACTTTATGGATTACTCTCGTATATACGCGCTATAGAAAGTAATAATAGTAATAATAATAATGTTAATAATAATAAAAATTATATTAATAATAATTTTACAAATAATGACAATATTAATGATAGTAATAATGATAATGATAATAATAGTAATAATAATAAACATTATAATAATAAAAATTATAATAATAAAAATAATAAAAACATTAATAACGATGATACTAATAATAATAGTAGTAATAATAGTAATAATAACAATAACAATTACAACAATAACAATGACGACGACGAGGAGGACGACAGCGACAATAATGATAATTAATAAATAATAATAATAATAATTAATAGTTAATAGTAATAGTAATAATAATAATAATAATAATAATAATAATAATAATAATAATAATGAAGTTGAGGGGTCCAAACTTTAATACATAATTTATGAAATATGTGAAATGAATAACCTGATGACGGTCAGCTGATTCACGTATATTGGACCGAAGCTTTTGGTATTTACTGGGAAATGTTTGAAGCCGAAGCAGCTGCAGGCAAATGGAAAATCAAGGGATAAAGGGATGAGAAATTACGATCGAACCGGTAACAGTAAACACAGCATGCGAAATTAATATTACGCATGTTTTGGCAGGAATACATTCCAGTGCTTTTTGTATCCATCAGCAGCTCATTTCTGCGAATATTTACTCGAATAATATGCTTTTCGTAAACTACCAAATATGGCGACTGGTTCCGACTGACCCAATGATCGGAATTAGACCCGGAAGAAAATAAAATCTCCATTCTTGTGTGCAATAGAACGAAATAAATATCAGTGACAATCCTTTACTTTACTACTTTACTTTATCTACACGCATTATGTACATGGTGTATAAAGAAGGTATTGCAGGCCACCCAAAAGTTTCATACCGAAATTTCACTAGAAATACACGTTTTAGGGTCCCCTATATCCAAAAAAGTATTTTCAGAAAAAGGTCCGTGAGTGTGTGTGTCTGTGAACACGATAACTCAGAAACGAAAAGTCGGTAAAATACCAAACTAGGTATTTAAGTTTAGTATCCCCTAAGATACGACACGAAGATTTTGAGAAAAATTCCCCCACCGCCAACTACCCTTTACATGGAACTTTTTTCGAACATTTTGATTTTCTCAAAAATAGCTCTAACGATTTTGATTAAAATGTGGTATATTAAAGATATTTACCTGACAAAGAAAATGTATGTCATGAATTTTCTGAGAAAAGCCTCTGAAGACTACTTTATTCTGAATGAGTTTTACGGAATTTTGCATAACTGCTAAACCGTAAGAGATGGACAAAAACTTGCCACATAGAAAATGTAGAGTACGTTAAAACACACAATTTATGTTATATACATTTTTTTTCGTGGACTTGGTCGTTTTTGAGATATTCCTTATTTTTGGTTCAGCTTTGAAAAACATACTTTTCTCATACAGGAATCTGTCAACTCGTGTCCTAAGGAACTTCAGTCACATAGCAACCAGGTTCTGACTATCACTTTAGCCTATGTTACTCCGTTATTTCACTTCTACTTACAAGGAAGCAAGTAAATAAAAGCATAAGCTTTTTAACAATAATTTGTTGCAGAAATGTAGAGATATGTGAATGAAACACATCAGATTTTTTAATTTTTTTTTTTTTCGCGACCTAGAGTCTCTTTCAATGCCGAAGTGGGGGCCGTTTTTCCAATTCCCAGCGTTCTTCCCGGAAGTCCTGTAGTTGCGCCGCGTCTCCAACCAGCAGGTTATTTTATCTACGTCTTATTAATCGAGATAAATATTAGCAGAATTGGTCTTACTATTGCTTCCTTGTAAGTAGAAGAGAAATTAGGGCGTTAATTCTTTAGGCCTAAGCCGTAGTCAAATCTTGTAAAAGCTGGTCGCTATATGAAACAATTGAGTTTCGCTTCGCTTAGCATAGATCTGCTTGCGAAAGGTTGATACTTTAAAATTGAAACCAATAACGAGGAATATCTCGAAAACGGCCGACTCTACAAGAAAGACGAATATGGCATAAATTATGTGTTTTACCGAGATCTACATTTTTTGTGTGCTAAGTTTTTGTCTAGCTCTCACGGTTTAAGCTCTACGGAGGTTATTTCCAGAAAATTCAAAATGTACATTTTATTTGTGATGTAAAAATATTTTATATACGGCATTAATCAAAATCGTTAGAGCCATTCTTGAGAAAAACAACATTATTAAAGTTTTTTCCATGTTAAGGGTAGCTTGTATTGATGGGATTTTTTTTAAATTCCCCGTATCGTATCCTTTAAACATACTTAACATAAATACCAATTTTGGCACTTAACGGTCCTTTTGTTTTAGAGCTAAGCTGTCCACAGACACACATATACTTAGATCTTATTCTAAAATGTTTTTTTCGGATCCAGGGGACCTCAAAACATATGTATATGATGAAATCTCACACCAAATTTTTGGGTGAATGTACAGCCGTGCACGCAAAAAATGATTCCTTGTCTCGATCGAAGAGACTCGTGGGGCTTCGTAAAAGCTGTGTTCACAATGCACACGAAAGAGCTGTATAATGTCTGTGACAATGGTTAACTAATGAGTATCTTTTTATGTTTGTTAATTTTATGACTGCGTGCGATAAAATAGAATATAATATTGCATCAATATAACCTTGACATGTGAAGTTACAGACCTATCTATGCACACAAAAACACAATTCTACTAACACTCGTGTTAAATATCTAAAAAATCTGATGTGAACCATTCACATGACTTTCTCTATATCCCTGCAACAAATTAATCTTAAAAAGCTTTTACTTCTATTTACATTATGCTAATCGAAAAAAATTAGCAGAAATAGTCTTATTACTTGCTTCCTTGTAAGTAGAAGCGAAATAACGGACTACCATAGGTTAAACTGATAGTCAAAAGCTGGTTGCTATGTCAATGAAGTTCCTTTGCTTATATGGATAGGAGTTGACAAGTTCCTGTATGAGAAAAGTATAAGTTTTTTATAGCAGAAATCAAAAATAAGGAATGTCTCAAAAACGACGAACTTACGAAAAAAATTTATATAACCTAAATTGTGTGTTTTAACGTGCTCTACATTTTTTTGTGTAGTAAGTTTTTGTCCATCTCTTACGTTTTAGCAGTTATTCAAAATTCAGTAAAATTCGTCCAGATTAACTACTCTTCAGAGACTATTCCCAGAAAATTCAAGATATACATTTTATTTGTCAGGTAAATATCTTTAATGTACGAAATTTTAATCAAAATCGTTACAGCCATATTTGAGAAAATCAAAATTTTCGAAAAAACTTCCATGTAAAGGGTAGTTAGGGGTGGGGGGATTTTTCTCAAAATCTTCGTGTCGCATCCCTTGGAGATACTAAACTTAAATACCAAGTTTGGTGTTTTACCGACTTTTCGTTTTTGAGTTATCGTGTTCACAGACACACGGACACACTGACACATGGACACACGGACACACACACACGGACCTTTTTGTGAAAATGCTTTTTCTGGATATTGGGGACCCTAAAACATATATTTCCGATGAAATCTCGGTATCCTATTTTTGGGTGGAGTGCAATACATTCTCTATACACTATGTACATAGTGCGTATAGAGAAAGTAAAAATATATGTACGAGGGTCGTTCAGAAAGTAGCCTCCGATCGGTCACAGTGCGGGTAGTGGGGGGAGTAGCGACGCCATCTGTGCATTCACGCACTCAGCAGGTCAGTCGGCATCAAGCCGTGGTCGAGTGAAAGTCGTACCTGCGCTAGTTTAGTGTTTGTGGCCGTTTGAAATGTGTACTGCAATAGAAAACCCCGCCAAATGTGAAGTGCGTGCTGTTATAAGGTTTTTTTACAGCCAAAGGATATTCTGCAGCAGCTATTCATCGTGAGCTTTGTGCCGTGTACGGACCAAGAGTTATGAGTGAAGGAGTGGTCCGTGAATGGGTACGTTTATTTAAAAGTGGACGAGAAAACGTTCATGATGAAGAGAGGAGTGGTAGACCATCATTGGTCACGGACGAACTCGTTCAGACAGTTGATGCAAAAGTACGTGAAAACCGACGTTTCACAATGTCGGAGTTGTCTACTGATTTTCCACAGATTTCTAAGATTCTCTTGTACGAGATAGTGACAGCAAGATTGGGTTACCTTAAGTTCTGTGCACGATGGGTGCCCAAAATTCTTACCGACCACCACAAAACTCAAAGAATGGCCTCTGCATTAGACTTTCTGTCACGTTATGAGGCCGAAGGTGAACCATTGTTAAACAGAATCGTGACCAGGGACGAAACCTGGATTAAGTACGTGAACCCTGAGGCAAAAGAACAATCAAAGATGTGGGCACATTCAAATTCGCCTACCAAACCAATAAAAGCCCGGCAAGATTTTTCTGCCCGAAAATTGATGGCAACGGTGTTTTGGGATGCAAAACGGGTGCTGTTGGTTGAATTCATGGAACGTGGGACGACCATTAATCAAGACGTGTACTGTGAAACACTAAAACAATTACGACGGGCTATACAGAACAAACGCCGTGGTATGCTGACTTCCGGTATCGTTTTTTTGCACGATAACGCCCGTCCTCACTCTGCTCGCAGAACAACAGCCCTTCTTGAGTCCTTCAAGTGGGACGTTGTCAACCATCCACCTTACAGCCCAGATCTGGCGCCAAGCGATTATCACCTCTTCATGCATATGAAGAAATGGCTCGGGTCCCAGCGGTTTGATGACGACGAAGAGCTCAAAGATGCGGTCACAGGCTGGCTCCAGGCACAAGCGGGTGATTTTTATGCAGAAGGAGTTTCAAAGCTTGTGAACAGATACGATAAGTGCCTCAATCGTTATGGAAACTATGTAGAAAAATAGTGCAAAGATGTAGTTGTAAGATGTATATATTAAAATATTTTTATTTAACTTGGTGAATTTCTTGCAATCAACCGGAGGCTACTTTCTGAACGGCCCTCGTAAATGAATATTATCCTCTAAAACTAAACACAAAAATAAACATAACTAATATCGTGTTTATTGCACCAAAAATTCGATACCTAGATTTACCGGAAAGACTGTCTTGGGTCCCCCTGAATCCAAAAAGAGCATTTTTGGAAAAGTATGTGTTCTGTGAACGCATAATTCAAAAACGCAAATACCTAACTATCTTCAAAGAATGTGACACGAAGATTTTAAAGAAAATCTCCCCACCACCAATTATCCCTTACATAGAAAATGTTCGAAAATTTTGATTTCTTAAAAAATGGCTCTAGCGATTTTGATTAAAAGTTCTTATTACGTTCTCTAAACGCACTATTTACATAGTGTATAGAGAAGGTATTGCACTCCACCTAAAAATTCAATACCGAGATTTCAACGGAAATATATGTTTTAGGGTCTCCAATATCCCAAAAAAAAGCATTTTCACAAAAAAATCCGTGTGTCCCCGTTTCCGTGTGTCAGTGTGTCCGTGTGTCCGTATGTCTGTGAACACGATAACTCAAAAATGAAAAGTCAGTAAAATACCAAACTTGGTACTAAGTTTAGTATCTTCCAGGGATACGACACGAAGATTTTGAGAAAAATCCCCCCACCCCTAACTACCCTTTACATGAAACTTTTTCGAAAATTTTGATTTTCTTAAAAATGGCTCTAAGGATTTTGATTAAAATTTCGTATATTAAAGATATTTACCTGACAAATAAATGTGTATCTTGAATTTTCTGGGAATAGCTCCTGAAGAATAGTTTATTCTGGATGAATTTCGCTGAATTTTGAATAACTGCTAAACCGTAAAAGATGGACAAAAACGTACAACACAAAAAATTTAGAGCACATTAAAGCACACAATTTATGTCATATACATTTTTTGTGGAGTTCGTCGTTTTTGAGACATTCCTTATTTTTGGTTTCTGCTATGAAAAACGTATACTTTTCTCATTCAGGAACTTGTCAACTTCTATCCATATAAACAAAGGAACTTCATTGACATAGCAACCAGCTTTTGACTATCAGTTTAACCTATGGTAGTCCCTTATTTCGCTTCTACTTACAAGGAAGCAAGTAATAAGACTATTTCTGCTAATTTTTTCTGATTAGCATAAAGTAAATAGAAGTATAAGCTTTTTAAGAATAATTTGTTTTAGGGATATAGAGAAAGTCATGTGAATGGTACACATCAGATTTTATTTTTATATTAAATGATAAATAAAATATATATATTTTATTTTCTGAAAATAAACTCTGAAAACATGTTTATTCTGGATGAATTTTGCAGAATTTTGCCTAACCATTAAACCGTAAGAGATAGACAAAAACTTACCACAAAAAATGTAGAGTTCGTTAAAACACACAATATGTGTTATGTATATTTTTTGTGAAGTTGGCCGTTTCTAGATATATCTTGATATTAGTTTCAGCATTAAAACTAACTTTTCTCATACGGGAATATGTCAACTCCTGTCTATACAAACAAAAGAACTTGAATCAGAAAGCAACCAGCTTTTAAAAACTTTAATTAGCACTTTAACCTATGATACTCCCTTATTTCCCTTCTACTTACATAGAAGCAAGTAATAAGACTATTTCTACTAACTTTTTTCTCGATTAGCATAAAGTAACTAGAAGATAAACTTGCTAACAATAGTTTATTATTGATTTGTAGAGAAAGTCATGCGAATGGAACACATCAGATTTTTTTTGTCCGCGGATGTACATAAGCGCTAGAGAAAGAACTAAACTTTCTTAGCAATAATTTGTAAAGCCACGAATTAGGTATAGATGGGACACGTAAATCTGTGAATGTAACTTATTACATTATTTTTTGAATAATGAAAACTTAAACCTGGATTAAGAGCATTTATTTATGAAGTAAATTAACCCGTGGGATTACCATTCTATTATTAATTTAAGTTTACCTAAATCAGATATTTCGCTCTGTGTTTGAAAGTTACATTTGCTTGATCCCTTGAAATGCGACTGGCCAAAATACCTTCATATTTATTTTCTAAGATTAGAAGCTGCACCTTTTTCATAGTTGTGTTTTGTAATGTTTGTCCCGCATGTGGGTTTCTAGACATATTTGATTTGGGGCTTTTTATACAGCTATGCTTCTTCAAATCGTTAGTTATGGTTATCTTAATTTTTAGTTTTCTGTTTGTTAATATGTGTACTCTACTTCTATTACACCAGAATGTGATCCGATCAGCGTAAAAACAAAACAAAGTCTGTACTGTTCCAATCACATAGCTTTGTTTTTACTTCCTCTACACGTACCATGTACATAGTGTATTGAGAAGGTATTGTATTGCACCCAAAAATTGGATACCCAGATTTTCACCGGAAATACATGTTTTTTAGGCTTGGTATATTCCAAGGATGTGATACAAAGATTTTCAAGTAAATCCCCCCATCCCCAACTACCCTTTACATGGAAAAATGTTCGAAAATGTTCATTTTCTAAAAAATGTCTCTAACGATTTTGATTAAAATTCCGCATATTAAAGATACTTACATTACAAATAAAATGTATATCTTGAATTTTCTGGAAATAGCCTCTGTAGACCTCTTTATTTTGGATGACTTTTGCTTAACTGCCAAACCGTAAGAGATAGACAAAAGCTTACAACACAGAAAATGTAGATCTCATCAAACCACACAATTTATGTCCTTTACATTTTTGTTGTCGAGGTAACCGTTTCCGAGATATTCCTTGTTATTTGTTTCAGTTGTGAAGGACATATATATTTCTCAGTCAGTAAGTGACTGTTTTTCATTTGTTCTACTCCTAGCCAAGCAATGTTCTACTCCTACAATAACAATCGCATAACGATAGCTTTTAAAACATTTGACAATCACTTTAGCATAGCGCATTCCACTAGTTCCCTTCTACTTATAAGGGACTAAGTAATAAGAACATTTTGCTAATGGATATATTGATTATCAAGGTGCAGAAAGAAGAATAATCTTATACAAGAAGTTTGTAGAGCAGGTGGAGAATGTCCTGTGAGTATAAAACATAAGATTCTTTACTTTCTCTTCACGTACTATGTACACAGTGTATAGAGAAATTGTACCTAAAAATTCGATACCGAGATTATTTGGAAATACATGTTTTAAGACACCCTGAATACAAAAAATCAATTTTAGAGAAATGTCCGTGTGAGTGCGTCTGTCTGTATGTGTGTGTGTGTGTGTGTGTGTCTGTGTGTATGTGTGTGTGTCTGTGGGCAGCATTGCTCAAAAACGAAAAGACCGTTAAATACCAAACTTGGTATTTAAGTTCAGTATCTTCCAAGGATGCGACGCGAAGGTTTTTAAGAAAATCTCCCCACCCCAAACTACCCTTCGCAAGGAAATGTTTATGAAAATTTGTATTTTCTAAATAATGGCTCCAACGGTTTTGATTAAAATATTAAAGATATTTACCTGGTAAACAATATTTATATCTTGAATTTTCTGGAATAGCCTCTGAAGACTATTTTATTTTGGATGAACTTTAGGGAATTGTGTACTATTGGTAAACCGTAAGAGATGGAAGAAACTTATCACACAAAGTATGTAGAGCACACTAAAACACAATTTGTCATATACATTTTTTCATGGAGTTGATCGTTTTTTTAGATATTCCTTATTTTTGGTTTCAGCGCCGAAAAACTTGTATCTTTCTCATACAGGAATTTGTCAACTCATGTCCGTACAAACAAAGGAACTTCAGTCACATCGCAACCAGCTTTTGACTATCTTTTTAACCTATGGTACTCCCTTATTTAGCTTCTACTTACAAGGAAGCAAGTAATAAGACTATTTCTGCTATTTTTTTTTTCTCGATTAGATGAAATAAAAAAATTAATTTGTTACAGAGATGTAGAGAAGGTCATATGAAAGGAACACATCAGATTTTTTTTTAAGTTTAACGTTCTTTAACCTGGTTGGTCATATCGGATGATGAATGAAATTGGTGGTATGATGCTAAAGTGATCTCGGGGTCCATAGAGTTTAAGGTTAATCGACATTCGTCTTCTCAGGATAAGCGAAAACCCCACAAAAAACCTTATCCGGATAACGCACTCTAAGTAAGATTCGATCTCACGACCTTTTTAATGTGAGGCAGACATGCTAACAGCACACTACCCAGGCGGGCGTCACATAACTTTCTCTACACCTCTGTAACAGATTATTGTTAAAAAGCTCATTCCTTTTTTTCATGCTAATCGAGAAAAACATTAGCAGAGAGGTTTTATTACTTAGTTCCTTCTAGGGAGAAGGGAAATAATGGGATAAACTAGGGTAAACGGATAGTCAAGTGCTTTAAGATGTGGTTACTATGGTATAGAAATGCGATTCTTTGCGTAGTTAGGTGTTAACAAGTATTTTAAAACTGAAATCAATAACAAGGAATATCTTAAAAATGGTCAACTCCAGGAAAAATTACATATAATATAAATTGTGTGTTTTAACGTGCTCTTTATTTTTTCTGTAGTAAGCTTTTGTCTTTCTCTTACGGTTTACCAGTTATGCAAAACTCCGTAAAATTCATCCAGAATAAAGATGTCTTCCGAGGCTGTTACCAGAAAATTCAAGATATGCATTTTATTTGTCATGTAAATATGTTTAATATACGATATTTTAATCACAATTCTTAGAGCCATTTTTGAGAAAATCAATACTTTCGAAAACTTTTCCATGTAAAGGGTAGTTTGGGGGTGGGAAATTTTCTTGAAAATTGTTGTGTCCTTGGAAGATACTGAACTTAAATACCAAGTTTGGTATTCAGGTATTTAACGAACGTTTCGTTTCGGACCCATTCTGTCCAAAGGCACACACACCTGTGGCCTTTTTCGAAAAATGTTTTTATCTTTTGGATTCAGGGGGAACCAAAAAAACTTGTACTCCTACCGGTGAAATCTCGGTATCGAATTTGTGGGTGCATTACAATACCTTCTCTATACACTATGTACACAGTGCGTGTAGAGAAAGTAAAAAGCCTGATGTGTTCCATTCACATAGCTTCTCTACCTCTCTGTAACAAATTATTGTTAAAAAGCTTATTTCGTGCTAATCGAAATAAGCATTAACAGAAATGGTCTTCCTTGTAAGTAGAAGGGAATACACTCTAGCTAAAACAATGGTCAAATCTTCTAAAGCTGATTGTTACGTGATTGAAATTCGTTTATTTGCATGACCAGGTCTTGGTATTTTAAAGGAATAACTCGGAAAAAGTCACCTTAACCCCAACACCTCCCCCCCAAAAAACAGAAACAAAAATGATGAGATAAATTATGTATTTTAACGCGGTGTATATTTTTTTCAGCAAAATTCATCGGAGGCGATTCCCAGAAAATTAGAGATATAACTACATATTATTTGTCCTGTAAATGTCTTTAATATACTATATTTCAATCAAAATCTTAGTGCCCATTTCAAAACATTCAAAACTTTGGGAGAAAAGTGCATAGAAGTTTGAGTTTTCAACCTTTTTTGTTGGGGAATATGGCATGCCTTATGCCTATATTCCATAAAATCTTATGTATTTACCCCAAATATTACATATTTATTAAATGCAGAAAAACCTGGTCTTTAAAACCTCAAAATTTCACTTTAATCAACCACATTTTACTAACAAAAAATCCGATGTGTTCAATTCACATGACTTTCTCTACATCGCTGTAATAAATTATTGTTGAAAAGCAAATTCTCCTATCTCTTTATGATAATCGAGATAAACATTAGCAGAAATTCTCTTAATTACTTGACTCCCTGTAAGACGTAGCATGTCCAGAAGCTTACAATTTGCGTGTGAAAAAAGTTTAAGAATTTTAAATGTGAAACAAATAACAAGGAATATATCAGAAACGGTCAAATCCACGAATAAAACGTATATAACAAGTTGTGTTGAAACGTGATCTACATTTTGTGTAGAGCTTTTGTCTAATCTCTTAGGTTCACCAATTACGCAAAATTCAGAACGAAGAGGCCTTTAGAGGCTATTCCCAGAAAATTGAAGATATATATTTTATTTGCCATAAAACTATATTTAGTATACGGTATCCTAATGAAAATTAGAGCCATTTTTGAGAAAAAATTTAGAAATTTTTCCCATGTAAACGGGAAAAATCTCAAAATCTCCCTGTCATCCCTGGAAGATACTAAACTTAAATACCAAGTTTTGTATTTTATCGACTTTTCGTTTTTGAGTTATCGTATTCACAGATACACACGACTCTTTTTCTAAACTTTTTTTGATACAGGGAACCTTAAAACATGCACTTCCTATGAAATCTCTGTATCGAATTTTTGAGCGGAATGCAATTCAATACACTATGTACTTATCACGTGTAGAGAAAGTAATTTATAAAGAATTTTTCACATTATCTGTGTATGGTAGATGTACATTCACTTCCTTGAGACCTTAATTCATTTAATGGTAGGAAAAGAAACATTTATCGTGTTGTTTAACGAGCATATTTTGCTCTATTTGTAAGTTGGTTACATTTTATTTCTAATCTTTACTTTCTCTATACATACTATGTACATAGTGTATAGAGAAGTTATTGCACTCCACCCAAAAATTCGATACCGAGATTTTACCAGAAATATATGTTTTAGGGTCCCCTGTATACAAAAAAGAACACTTTCAGAAAAAGGTCAGTGTGTGTGTGTGTGTGCGCGCGTCCGTGATTCCGTGTGTCCGTATGTCTGTGAACACGACAACTCAAAAACGAAAAGTCAGTAAAATACCAAACTTGGTATTTAAGTTTAGTATCTTCCAGGGATGCGACATGAAGATTTTGAGAAAAATCCCCCAACCCCAAACTACCCTTTACATGGAACTTTTTTCGAAAATTTTGGTTTTCTCAAAAATGGCTCTAACGATTTTGATTAAAATTTCGTATATTAAAGATATTTACCTGACAAATAAAATGTATATCTTGAATTTTCTAGGAATAGCCTCTAAAGACTACTTTATTATGAATGGACTTTACGGAATTTTGCATAACAGCTAAACTCTAATAGATGGAGAAAAACTTGGCACACAAAAAATGTAGAGTACGTTAAAACATACAATTCATGTTATATGCATTTTTTTCGTGGAGTTGATCGTATTTGAGGTATTCCTTGTTTTTGGTTTCAGCTTTAAAAAAGCTTATACTTTCCCACACAGGGTTTTGCAACTCCTATCCACATAGCAACCAGTTTTTGGCTAGCTCTTTGACCTAAGGAACTACCTTATTTTGCTTCTACTTACAAGGAAGCAAGACTATTTCTGCTACTTTTTTCTCGATTAGTATGAAGTAAATAGAAGCATAAGCTTTTTAACAATAATTTGTCGCGGAGATGTAGAGAAAGTCATGTGAGTGGAACACATCAGATTTTTATTATTATGTTTTAATTAGTATTTTATGTTTGCACTTCCATGCAGTGATAATGCCGCGCGAAAATAAAATGGTGGAAAAACTCCCTGGTGTAGTGCTCGACCCTGACGCAGTGATTTCCCAAAGGAGGGAAATCGCAAAGTTGAATCAACAGCACATGCATACGTAATACCCTCGCTTATATACCCACACAACAAAGCATCTCATTTATTTACTAACTACTTCAACGCTTTCGCAACAAATCTAGCATGAAACTGCGTAAAACATGTGTTCCATTCACATGACTTTCTCTACATCCCTGCAACAAATTATTGTTAAAAAATTATTATTAACTTCATCCAATGGAGAAAAAATAAGCAGAAATAGTTTTATTACTTGCTTCCTTGTAAGTAGAAGCGAAATAAGGGAGTACCATAGGTTTAACTGACAGTCAAAAGCTGGTTGCTATGTGACTGAAGTTCCTTTGTTTGTATGGACAGGAGTTGACAAATTCCCGTATGAGAAAAGTATGTTTTTCAAGACTGAAACAAAAAACAAGGAATATCTCAAAAACAATCTACTCCACGAAAAAAATGTATATGACATAAATTGTGTGTTTTAATGTGCTCTACATTTTTTCTCAAGGAAGTTTTTGTCCAACCCTTACGGTTTAGTAGTTATTCAAAATTCCGTAAAGTTCATCCAGAATAAAGTACTCTTTAGAGGCTATTCCCAGAAAATCCAAACTATACATTTTATTTGTCAGGTAAATATCTTTAATTTGCGAAATCTTAATCAAAACGTTATAGCCATTTTTGAGAAAATCAAAATTTTCGAAAAAAGTTCCATGTAAAGGGTAGTTTGGGGTTGGGGGATTTTTCTCAAAATCTTCATGTCGCATCCCTGGAAGATACTAAACTTAAATACCAAGATTGGTATTTTAACGACTTTTCGTGTTCACAGACACACACGGCTCTTTTTCCGAAAATGTTTTTATTAGATAAAGGGAGCCCTAAAACATCTATTGCCGGTGAAATATCGGTATCGAATTTTTGGGTGGAGTGCAATACCTCTCTATACACTATGTACATAGTACATGTAGAGAAAGTAAAAACCTGAGTCTGTAGAGACTCCCTGTTACTTAGACCTTTATTGCACCAAAACTTTGCTCTTACAAAAGTGTTTGTGTTTTCCTGGTTGACAAAAGAAGTGGCCATGGCAGACATAATAGAAATTCTTACCCTCACTGTTTGTTTTCTGAGATTTGCCAAGTCCTGTCTACTGAGACAAATATCTTTCCTGTACTAAACTTGTATAAATTAATAAAGAAATGGACTGAAAACGTACTAATATACTGCTGCAAACGCTACAACCTAAGCCATCTAACTCGTTAAGAAGTACGTTTTCATAAACTTAATCACTTTATTGAATACATTTTCAAGACATTATGATACAATTAATGATATTTATTTACTTATTAAGTAATTTATATATGAATTCAGAATATTGTTATTTTACAAACTAACAACATACATTTATTTTTGTAAACCTGCGCTAAACTTTGGAGAAAGTAAATAAATAACTAAATGAGATCCTGGAGTACATAACCATTAGTCTGGGCTAAAATCTGAGTGGTATATGGAGCAATACATCAAAAACTCTGATGTGACTTTCTTTATATCCCTGCAACAAATTATTCTTAAAAAACTTATACTTCTATTTACTTTATGATAATCAGAAAAAATTAGCAGAAATAGTCTTATTACTTGCTTCCTTGTAAGTAGAAGCGAAATAAGGGACTACCATAGGTTAAAGTGATAATCAAAAGCTGGTTGCTATGTCACTGAAGTTCCTTTGTTTGTATGGACCGCAGTTAACACATTCCTGTATGAGAAAAATATAAGTTTTTATCAGCAGAAACCAAAAGTAAGGAACATCTAAAAACGACGACCTACACGAAAAAAATGTATATAACATAAACTGTGTGTTTTAACGTGTTCTTCATTTTTTGTGTAGTAAGTTTTTGTCCATCTCTTACGGTTTAGCAGTTATTCAAAATTCAGTAAAATTCATCCAGAATAAACTACTCTTCAGAGGCTATTCTCAGAAAATTCATGATATACATTTTATTTGTCAGGTAAATATTTTTAATATACAATATTTTAATCAAAATCGTTAGAGCCATTTTTGAGAAAATAAAAATTTTCGAAAAAAAATCCATGTAAAGGGTAGTTTGGGATGGGGGGGGATGTTTCTCAAAATCTTCGTGTCGCGTCCCTGGAAAATACTAAACTTAAATACCAAGTTTAGTATTTTACCGAGATTTCGTTTTTGAGTTATCGTGTTCACATACACACGGATCTTTTTCTGAAAAGACCTTTTTTTGGATACAGGGGACCCTAAAACATATTTCCGGTGAAATCTCGGTATCATATATTTTGGTGGAGTGCAATACCTTCTCTATACACTATGCACATAGTGCATATAGAGAAAGTAAAAAGGTACTAAACTCATTAGAGAGATGCTCGCGTGGATTAGACTAGGAGCATGGAGGAGCACAAAAATTTCTGACGAGAAGTGCGAGAATCTGTCCCGTTTGCGAGAAGGAAGAGTCGTGGACTCATGACTTGGCAAGATGTAGGGGTACGGAGGAATGGAAGGGAAAATACTTACCGCAATTCTTTACCACCACGAATGTAGGGCTAGAAGCATGTTGGACGCTACTGGCAGGCACGGAAACCATGGACGGGCTAGGTAAATTTATACTTAAGGCAAGACAGCTGAGATCTGCGGAGGCTGCCATTAGAGAAGAATAAGATAAACTAAACAAAAGTGACTACAATGGTTTACATACATATATATTATGTCATACTTAGGTCACTGTTGTGTTATGGTTTTATATATTGTGTATATATTATGTGTATATTTTTCTTTTAAGTGTAATTATTTAGTATAAGAGGGTGCATTTATGAAGGTGTATTCTGTGCTGTAAATTTAAATTTCTATAATTGAATATCTTTGTATTATTATTTTCGGGTTTACTCTTAATTCTTTATTGTTGTTTAATAATGCTTTGGACTGTGTATTACCTTTGTCTTTTTATTTTCGTGTTTACTCTTTTAATTGTGTGTTGTTGTTTTTGTTTTAATATTGCTTTTAGTGTGTATTACAAAAGCACGTACGGTCTGTGGACCCGAGCGATTGTTGAAATTCTATGAATGATATTGTTATGTAAATAAATACACTTATTCATTCATTATTTCTACCAGAGCAGTTAGGATCGGCATTATCGATGACTCACATATTACATTTCTTCCTAGTAAATAAATGAATTACGTGAACCTCAGACCCCGGTCTTGAGAGCAACATTAGACGTTTCCACCCTGGCGCTTTTATCGGGCCCTCGCAGCTAGGTCCTGCCTATGGGCTTTTGACTGAGCCACCAGAAGTGCGGGTTTGTGGGAGCGCGGTTGCGTTTTATATAGAAAGTTCCCAATCATGCCTGCCTCGTTGTCATCCGGAAGTGGTCGACCTGCGAGTCTCTCCCCTCATCCCTCCCTCCCAAGGGTTCACATAAATGCCAAAGGGCCTAGAATGATATATGCGGTGCTGAGTCGTAGTGGCTGACCCTAAAGTTTGTACTTTGGGCGATTTCGCCCGACCACACACATTTAAGAAAAATAGGGAACAGACCAAATTTGCAATATAGGATCAACACGGTAAACGCAGACACAAATTATATATGTGTTGCCCCGCTAACTATAATAAACGAAATGGGATCCAGTATAACTTTTGTAGCAGTAATTTGTTTTAATAATAAACTATGAAACTTCAACAATAACAATGCATAATAAAATAATAAGGTGCGTAATAAAGCTACATTCCTATTCATCTCGAAACAAACTACACAATTCCCCAAAATTTAACTTATTAAGAAAGAAGAAAATCATTGAAATGCACTATAGAAGGTTGTCATGTGGCATGTTACTTCACATAACTGGCAACGAAATAAATAAATGAGAATGAAATACATATAACTATTCGTTTCACCAAGCAATCATGTCCACGTAACACAATGGAGATCAGTTTAGTCTTTTCGATGAAGAATTAACGGCGACTTAACACTTACCCACTCTGAGAAAGGCCTGTGTCTATAAACATCCCAACCTGAGATTGACTGACTGACAGATGGAATTCCCTCTTTAGCTCCCCCCCCCCCTAAAAAAAACAAATGCAACTCCCGCGGCATAAGACCGAACTAAATAACAAGTGCCTATTCAAGTAGCATGGAGCGTAGGAACAGTGTTGCCACATTATTTTGTACCAGAATGGTACAAGTCGGAGATATCCATAGTGATTCCTGACAGTTGCCCTACCTTGTGGACGCTCCGCTACACTGTTGCCACTTGGACTCGTCCATGGCTACAGCTCTTCTCTTAAATCATCCTCATCGTCAACTTCATCTTCATCGTTGTTTCTAAAGTCAAAGTCACTCATTACCATTGCTTGTATAGAAGATTACTCAGGGCAATTGAAACTGCATTGAGGAATGTTTGTTACATCTTGCAACAAGGATGATATCATTCTTACGTAGCATGGATCGATTGGCAGACTCACCTCTTATCAGCTGAGACAGCATGCAGGCTGACAGGGATCACTATGGATCCCCCGATTTTAGGAAACAGTGTAGAATACTCGTTTAATAAATCCAGTTTACTAATGCGAGGCTATGTACTGAGTTGTGGTATAATAATATTGCGATCAAATCCATTAAATGAATAAATTAAAATGTAATACAAATCATATCTTGAGCTGCTCTTTAGACTTGGGACCCTGCGCTTCTGCAGTGGACATCCCATTACATTTTTACAAACACTTACAAATTTGCAGAGAGTTTTTGTGCCCTACTTCCCTTTGTGACTCCTCCCATCCTTCTTCTAACCCCGATACTATCAGGTTGTACACTCTGCTCTTTTCCTCCATTATTTGCTCCCTTCTTCTGATTTCTACTCATTTCCTTCCTATTTCTTCCGTATTGGCGTTTTCCCTACTTATATTTTGATCTAACAATTACTCCGATTCTTACAACTCCATCATTGCTGCTTTCGTAGAATCTTTCGTGTTCATGTTTCTTATTCCCTTCTTCTTCTGACTTCCGGGAATTGCTTCGGCACTGTTTTAAACTGCCAGCTTTAATCTTCCCCGTTAAGTGGATCTTTGCTGCAAGCGGTTTTTGCCCTTCTTTCACGCATTTCCTTCCCCCATAATTTCATTTTATCTGTTTACAGGACCAGGCGACGTCGGTTGGTGCGCTGCAGTAGAAAGAAGGAATTTGCGCTCTACAATGATTTCTCTTTAGAGTTTGGCAGAACTGGTACTATACCGTTCCAGCGTACTGCCTCGTCCATCACGAGGCACCCTAGTTTCCGGAGGCTTAGAGAACGCTATACGTCGTCAGCATTGAAAGCATAACGTATTCACTAGAGACCATATTACTTTCCCTAGCCCCGTATGTACATAGATAGAGAAGTATTGTATTCCACCCAAAAATTCGATGTCGAGATTTCACCGGAAATACATGTTTTAGGACCCCCTGAGTCCAAAAAAAGCATTTTCAGAAATAGGTTCTTGTGTGTGTGTGTCGGTGGATAGCATAGCTCAAAAACGAAAAGACGGTTAAATACCAAACTTGGTATTTAAGTTTGAGAAAATACCCCCACCCCTAACTACCCTTTACATGGCAAAAAATTCGAAAAATGTTGTTTTCCTTAAGAATTGTTTTAACGATTTTTAATAAAATACCAAATATTAAAGCCATTTCTATCACAAATAAAATGTATATCTTAAATTTTCTGGGAATGGCTTCAAAATACTTGTTTATTCTGAATGAATTTTGCGCTATTTGGTATAACTAGTAAACCGTAAGAGATTCACGAAAACCTGCTACACAAAAAAATATAAATCTTGTTAAAATACACAAGAATGTAATTTACATTTTTTTCGTGGAGCTTACCGTTTTCGAGATATTCCTTGTTGTTAGTTTTAGTTGTGAATTACTTATACTTTTCTCAGATGGGAGTGTCCGTTTTTCTTTTGTTCTACTCCTGGCCAAGCAAAGAAGCGATTTGCAAAGACAATCGCATAACAACAGCTTTTAAACATTTGACTATCAGATTAGCCTAGTGTATTCCCTTAGCTCCAGTCTACTTATAAGGGACTAAATAATAAAGGTCTTCTAATGTTTATCTCGATTAACAAGGTGTTGGAAGAAGAATTATCTTTTGTAAGAAGTTTGTTTGTAACAAACATCATAAAACGAATCTGTCGTTCTTTGGGTATTACCTTTATCCCTTCTTCCTGAAAACTATGTTGGAAAAAAAAAAGGAGCTTTCATATAGCTTTCTCTACATTTTTTGCAAACAAATACGAATAACCTTATTCTTTTATTTACATCATGCTAGTTGAGAAAAACAGTAGCAAAAACGGTCTTATTACTTGCTTCCTTATAAGTAGAGGGAAACAAGCAAATATACTAGGCTAAAACGGTTGTCAGATGTTTCAAAAGCTGTCGCTATGCAATTGACAATGAAATTCGGCACTCTTAGCATGGCGAAGAATACAGAACAATAGATATGCCGACTCCCTGATTGAGAAAAATTTAACCAATAGTAGGGAATATCTCGTAAATGTTTAACTGTACAATAGAAAAAAAATCTGATGTGTTCCACTCACATGACTTATTCTTAATTCTGCACCTTGCTAATCGAGATAATCATTAGCAGAATGTTCTTACTACTTAGTTCCTTATAAGTATAAAGAAAATAAGGGAGTACACTACGCTAAACCGATAGTCAATTATTTTAAAAGCTGTCGTTATTCGATTCTCATTGCAAATCGTTTCCTTGCTTGGCCAGGAGTAGAACAATAGAAACAAAGACACTTTCTGTCTGAGAAAAGTTAAAAGTACTTACAACTGAAACAAAAAACAAGGAATATCTCGGAAACGGTTACCTCCACAACAAAAATGTAAAGGACATAAAGTGTGTGTTTTGATCAGATCAACAAATTTTGTGTAGTAAGTTTTTGTCTCTCTCTTACCGTTTAGCAGTTAAGGAAAATTTAGCAAAATTCAACCAGAATAAAGAACTCTTCAGAGGATATTCGCAGAAAATTCAAGATATACATTTTATTTGGTATGTAAATATTTTAATATACGTGATTTTAATCAAAATCATTAGAGCCATTTTTTAGAAAATCAAAATATTCGAAAATGTTTCCATGTAAAGGGTAGTTGGGGGTGGTAAGATTTTCTTGAAAATCTTCGTGTCACTTCCCTGGAAGATAGCAAATCTACATACCAAGTTTAGTATTTAACGGTCTTCTCGTTTTTGAGTTATGCTGTCCACAGACACACAAACAGACAAACACATACACACGGACTTTTTTCTGAAAATGCTCTTTTCGATACCGAGATTTCACCGGAAATACATGTTTTAGGACCCCCTAAAACATGTATTTCCGGTGAAATCTCGGTATCGAATTTTTGGGTGGAACACAATACTTCTTCTATACATTATGTACATAGTACATATAGAGAAAGTAAAAATCTGATGTGTTCCATTCACATGACTTTCTCTACATTTCTGAACCAAACTATTGTTAAAAATCTCATGCTTGTAAGTATAAGCGAAATAAGGGAGTACCATAGGGTAAAGTGATAGTCAAAAGCTGGTTGCTATGTGACTGAAGTTCCTTTAATTGTAGGGATAGCAGTTGACAAATTCCTGTATGAGAAAAATAAGTTTTTAAAGCTGAAACCAGTAACAAGGAATATCTAAAAAACGATCAACTCCGCACAAAAAATGTATATGGCGTAAATTTTGTGTTTTAACGAGCTCTACATTTTTTGTGTTCTACGTTTTTGTCTCTTACGGTTTAGCAGTTATGCAAAATTCCATAAAATTAATCCACAACAAAGTAGTATTCAGAGGCTATTCAGAAGTTTCAAGATATACATATTATTTGTCAGGTAAATAGCTTTAATATGCGATATTTTAATCAAAATCGTTAGAGCCATTTTTGAGAAAATCAAAATTTCCAAAAAAAAATTCCGTGTAAAGGATAGTTAGGGGTGGATGGATGTTTTTGAAAATCCTAGTGTCGCATCCTTGAAAGATACCAAACCTAAATACCAAGTTTGGTGTTTAACGGTCTTTTCGTTTATGAGCTATGCTGTCCACAGGCACATGGACACTCACCGACTTTTTTCCAAAAATGCTTCTTTTGGAACTAGGGACCCCAAAACATGTATTTCCGGCAAAATTTCGGTATCAAATTTTTGGGTGGAATGCAATACCTTCTCTATACACTATGTAGGTGCATAGTACGTGTAGAGAAAGTTTAAATATATAAAGGAAATACATTGTGTGTTTCTGCAAGGTATATATATTTTAGTTTCTCTAGCCCCTTATGGGGAAGTATTGTATTCCACCCAAAAATTCGATACCGAGATTTCACCGTAAATATATGTTTTAGGATCCCCTGTATCCAAAAAAAGCATTTTCAGAAAAAGGTCCGTGTGTCCTTGAGTCCGTGGGTCTGTGAACACGGTAACTCAAAAGTAGCTAAAATACCAAATTTAGTATTTAAGTTTAGTATCTTCCAGAGATGCGACACGAAGATTTTGAGAAAAATCCCCCCAACACAAACTACCCTTTACATGGAACTTTTTTCGAAAATTTTGATTTTGTTAAAAATGGCTTTAACGATTTTGACTAAAATATCGTATATTAAAGATATTTGCCTAGCAAATAAAATGTATATCTTGAATTTTTCTGGGAATAGCTTCTGAGGACCTGTTTATTCTGGATGAATTTTGCTTAATTTGGCATAACTAGTAAACCGTAAGAGATAGATAAAAACTTACTATACAAAAAATGTAGGTCTTGTTAAAATACACAAGTTATGTCATATACATTTTTTTCCGTGCAGCTTACCATTTTCGTGGAATTCATTGTTATTAGTTTCAGTTGTGAAATACTTTTCTCAGACGGGAGTGTCCGTGTTTTTTTTGTTTTTTTTCTTCTACTCCTGTCCAAGAAAAGAAGCGATCTGTAATGACAATCGCATAACGATAGCTTTAAAAACATTTGACTATTGGTTTAGCCAAGTGTATTCCCGTATTTTCTTCCTACATTATAAGGAACTAAGTAATAAGATCCTTGTGCTAATGAGTACCTCGATTAGTAAGGTGGAGAAAGAAGAATAATCTTATGTGAGAAGTTTGTAGAACAGCTAGAGAAAGTCATATGAATGGAACAGATCAGATTTTTTTTTTTTTTGTATTTTTAAGGAGATGTACAACTTTTTTGTATACCAAGATCTTGTCTGTCTGTTACAGTTTACCAGTTTTCAAAATTCAGAAAACTTCATCCAGAATAAGGAGGTCCTCAGAGGCTATTCCCAGAAAATTCAGTTACCTTGGCCACTCATTTTACCAGTTACTCCATCATCACCTTTCCTGCTATCCATTTCCTCATGCAAATGCCTGGCTACCGGCCGACCACTCGTACCAGGCTCTCCATTTTGTGGTTTTGTGACGTTGGTTTCCCGACAGGGTTCTGATCCATTGACTTCCCCTTGTAAGTTCTAGGAGGGATGTCAGCGTTAGTCGAGTCAAAAATTGATTACCGTTCTTGAAGCTATTCTATTCATCTACACACAGGGGGGGGGGGCTGTGAGATACACTACCATGTACGCGCGAGTACACACACACACAGGGATTGGTTTTTGACTTCTTTTTTGACTTTCTCTATACGTACTATGTACATTGTGTATAGAGAAGGTATTGTAATGCACCCAAAAATTCGATACCTAGAATCTCATTGGAAATACAAGTTTTGGTTTCCCTGAATCAAAAAAAAAAAAAGCATTTTTGGTGTGTGAGCGTCTGTACGTATATGTATGTGTGTCTGTGTGTGACAGTGGACAGCATAGCTCAAAAACAAAATTACATTTATATACTAAACTCACTATTTAAGTTTGGTATCTTCCAAGAATGCGACACGAAGATTTTCAAGAAAATCCTCCTACACCAAACTGCTCTTTACATGGAACATTTTTGAAAAGTTTTATTTGATTAAAATACCGTATATTTTGGATATTTTGTGACAAACGAAATGTATGTCTTAGATATTCTGGGAATAGCCTCCTAAAACCCCTTCATTCTGAATGATTTCATTGAATTTTGCATAACTGGTAAATCGTAAGAGATACACTATTTATGTCATATACATTTTTTACTGGAGTTGGCCGTTTTCAAGATATTTCAGTTTTTACTGTCTCTATACTCACTATGTACATAGTGTAAAGAGAATGTATTGCACTCCACCAAAAAATTCGACACCGAGATTTCACCAGAAATATATGTTTTAGGGTACCCTGTATCCAAAAAAAGTAATTTCAGAAAAAGGTCCGTGTGTGTGTGTCCGTGTGTCCGTGTGTCAGTGTGTCCGTGTGTCCGTGTGCCTGTGAGCACGATAACTCAAAAACAAAAGTCGGTAAAATACCAAACTTGGTATTTAAGTTTAGTATCTTCCAGGGATACGACACGTAGATTTTGAGAAAAATCTCCCCACCCCAAACTACCCTTTACATGGAACTTTTTTAGAACATTTTGATTTTCTAAAAAAGCGATTTTGATTAAAATATCGTATATTAAAATTATTTAGCTGACAAATAAAATGCATATCTTGAATATTCTGGGAATAGTCTCTGAAGACTACTTTATTCTGGATGAATTTTTCATAACTACTAAACCGTAAGAGATGGACAAAAACTTAACACACAAAAAATGTAGAGCATGTTAAAACGCAAAATTTATGTTATATACATTTTTTGCTTGGAGTTGATCGTTTTTGAGATATTCCTTTTTCTTGGTTTTAGCTTTGTAAATCTTATACTTTTCTCATACAGGAGTTTGTCAATTCCTGTCCATACAAACAAAGGAACATCAGTCACATAGCAACCAGCTTTTGGTTTTCACTTTAACCTATGGGACTCCCTTATTTCGCTTCTACTTACATTAAAGCAAGAAATAAGATTATTTCTGATAATGTTTCTTGATTAGCATGTAATAAATAAAAGATAAGCTTATTAGCAATAATAATTTACTGAGATATAGAGAAAGTCATGTGAATGAAACACATCAGATTCTTAAGAAACAAATTAATCTCATGCGGGAACTTGTGAATGCTGACCACGCAGAAAACGGATTTCAATCCTATAGCAGTCTCATTTTAAAATATGTAACTGTCGGTTTAAGTTAGTGTGTTCCCTTATTTCCCTTATACTTATAAGGAACTAAGTAAAAAGATCGATTCGGCTAATGTTTTAGCATGAAATAGACAGAAGAATAAGCCTATTAACAGTAATTTTGTTAAAGGGATGTAGAGAAAGTCATGTGAATGGAGCACATTGATTTTTGTCGTATTTCCAGTGAAATCTTGTTGCTCAATTTTTGGGTGGAATACAATACCTTGTCTACCTTTTCTACTATGTTCAAAATAGAGAAAATGGAATGCAGATTTCAAACAAAGTAATTTGCTTCCTAAGTCCAAGAAATAAAGTTTTTAGACGACGTGTAATATTAAATAAATAAAAGCTTACCACAATGTGAACGCTTTCCCTAAATGACACCTAAATAAATCATAACCTAAATTGGCGCAGCAGTAACGTCACGCAAGGCGGAAGGTGTTAAAGAGCAGACTCTGACGTCACATTGCGTGACGGGAAAACAAAAGAGAGCAGCAGAAAGAACTGAAATGATTTGCAGTGCATGACTTCTGAATATCACCATCAAAGACCATTCAAGCTCATTCCAGTTCATTAACAAATTACATGACCTAATAGTTAGATCAAAAAAGCTCAACCTTTGCATCAGCAGATAAGCTAGATAATAAAAGTGAGTAGTTTTTACTTTCTCTATCACGTATTTATAGTATACATAATAGATAAAGAATGAATTGTATTCCAGTTCATTAACAAATGACTTGATCTACTAAAAAATTCAACCTTTCAAAAACGTTCAACCTTTGCTTCATCAAATAACCAAGATAATATAAGTGAGTAATTGCTTTCTCTAGCCCTGTATGTACAATGTAGAGAAGGTATTATATTCCACCCAAAGATTCGATGTCGAGATTTCACCGGAAATATATGTTTTGGGGTCCCTTGAGTCCGAAAAAGCATTTTGTGTGTGTCTATGGACAGTATAGCTCAAAAACGAAAAGACCTTAAATACCAAACTTGGTATTTAGTTTTAGTTTCTTCCAAGGATGCGAAAAAATAGTTTAGAAAATCTTGCCATTCTCACAAATGGCTCTAAAGATTTTGATTAGAATACCGTATATTAAAAACATTTACATCTCAAATAAAATGTGTGTGTATCTTCAATTTTCTGAGAATAGCCTCTGAACTCCTGTTTATTTTGGATGAATTTTGCCGAATTTTGCTTAGCGGCCAAATTGTAAAAAAATAGATAAAAATTTACTGTAGAAGAAATTTAAATCTTGTCAAAACACACTATTACGTCTTTTTACATTTTTGTTGTGGAGGTAACCGTTTCCGAGATATTCCTTGTTATTGGTTTCAATTGTAAAGTACTTATACTCTTTCTCTCAGACAGAAGGAGTCCGTTTTTCTTTTGTTCTGCTCCTGGCTAAGCAAAGAAGCGAATTGCAATGACAATCGCACATCGAAGTTTTAAAACATTTACCTATTCCTTAGCCTAAAATCTCTTAATTCTCCTCTATGTATAAGGATCTAAATAATAAGAACATTCTGCTAATGTTTATCTCCATTAGCATGGTGTAGAAAGAAGAATAACCTTTTGTAAGAAGTTTTTTGGCAGAACCGCTAGAGAAAGTCATGAGAGTGTAAAAATCAGATTGTTTTACTTTATCTAGCACATATATACAATGTAAATTGTAGATAAAGAATGCATTCTATTCCAGTTCTTTAACAAATTGCATGGCCAACTAGTTTAGGTGAAAAAATTTCAACCTTAGCATCAGCATATAAGCTAGATAATAAAATACATGGTAGAGTAGGTATTGCACTCCAACCAAAAGTTCCATACCGATATTTCACTGGAAATACACGTTTTAGTTCCCCTATATTTAAAAAATAACTTTTACAAAAAGAGCCTTGTATGACTTGGCAAGTCTGTGACCGCAATAACTAAAAATCTGATGTGTTACACTCACATGAGTTTCTCTAGCTTTTCTACAAACTTCTTACATAAGATTATTCTACTTTCTGCACCTTGCTGATCGAGTTACTCATTAGCATAATGTTCTTATTACTTAGTTCCGTATAAGTAGGAAGAAAATAAGGGAATACACTAGGCTAAACAGATAGTCAACTGTTTTAAAAGCTGTCGTTATGCGATTGTCATTACAAATCGCTTCTTTTCTTGGCCAGGAGTAGAACAAAAGAAAACGGACAATCCCGTCTGAGAAAAGTATAAGTACTTCACAACTGAAACCAAAAACAAGGAATATCTCGAAAACGGTTACCTCCACAACAAAACTGTAGGAGACATAAATTGTGTGTTTTGATCAGATCAACATTTTCTGTGTAGTAAGTTTTTGTCTATCTCTTACCGTTTAGCAGTTAAGCAACATTTATCAAAATTCATCCAGATTAAAGTGCTCTTCAGAAGTTATTCCCAGAAAATTCAAGATATACATTTTATTTGGTATGTAAATGTCTGTAATACAGGGGATTTTAATCAAAAACGTTAGAGCTATTTTTTAGAATCAAAATTTTCGAACATTTTTCCATGTAAAGCGTAGTTGGGGGTGGGGGACTTTTCTTGAAAATCTTCGTGTCGCATCCTTGGAAGATACCAAGTTTAGTAGTTAACGGTCTTTTCGTTTTTGACTATGCTGTGCACAGACACACACACATATAGACACACACATAAGGACCTTTTTCTGAAAATGCTTTTTTTGGATTCAGGGAGTCCTAAAACATGTATTTCCAGTGAAATCTCGGTATCGAATTTTTGGGTGGAATACAATACTTCCTCTGTACACTATGTACATAGTACGTATAGAGAAGTAAAAACGAAACGTTGGTAAAATATCCCCTCCCCAAACTACCCTTTACATGGAAAAGATTTCGAAAATTTTCAGATATTCCCGTATGAAAAAAGTTGAAGTATTTAAAAATTGAAACCAATAACAAAGAATATCTTTAAAAAACTCTACGAAAAAGCATGTTTATGACATAAATTGTGTATTTTAACGAGATCTACATATTTGTGTAGTAAGTTTTTGTCTGTATCTTACGGATTGCCAGCTATGCAAAATTAATTCATCCGGAATAAACAGGGTTTTAGAGCCTAATCCCAGAAAATTCGAGACATACATTTCCTTTGTCATAAAAATATCTTTTAATCAAAAACATTACAGCCTTTTTTTTTTTTAAATAAAAATTTGCGAAATGTTTTCCATGTAAAGGGTAGGTCCATGTTCGAGTTTTTTTTCACAAAATCTTCGTATTGCATTCTTGGAAGATATTAAACTTTAATTCCAAGTTTTGTATTTTACTGACTTCTTGTTTTTTAGCTATCGTGTATACAGTCACACAGACACACTGACACAAACATAAACACACCTATGAACCTTTTTCTAAAAATCTGATGTGTATTATTCACATGACTGTTTTTCATCTCGGAAACAAACACTGTTAAAAAGCTAATTCTGCTATTCACTTCAATTTATTCTTCTATTACAAAAATTACGCGCTTTCTTGTAAGTGGAGGGTAAATAAGTCTAAAGTGATAGTGAAATTTTTGTACCCTGGTTGTCATGTGGATGTCCTTGTATTGCTAGGAGTTGAAAAATTCCCTTATGTGAAATATTTTATCTACATATTCTATAACTCTAAGTAAAAAATATATAATTGGCATAAATTGCGTGTTTGAACAAGGCCTACATTTTTTGAGTTACAAGTTTTTGTTCCATTTACAAGCACTTTAGAAATATTCATGCAGAATAAATATATGTTTAGAAAATCCAGCATAGAACTTGTCATTTAACTTCTTTAATATACGGTATTTTAATCAAAATCGTTATAGACATTTTTGAGAAAAACCAAATTTTCAAAAAATACTTCGAAAAGGATAGCTGGATGGGTGAGGATCTTTTCTTGAAAATCACCGTAAACATGAAGGATGCTGAATTAAAATTCCAAGTTTGGTACTTAACAGACTATTAATTGTTAACCTATACTGTTCACAGACTCAAAGAGACCCTTTTCTATAAATACTTACTTTGATTTAAGGGGACCTCAAAATATGTATTTCCTGCTTCGAATTTTTGAGTAAAATACAATAGCCTCTCTGCCTGCTAAGTATATTGCGCATCGGTAGAGCAAGTAAAACTGGATGTGAAAACACGATAAATCGTAAACCACTTACCGCTCGGGATAAACAACGAAAAAGCCAAAGTCGGAAGGAAATTCAATCCGGGAACTCCCAAAGCGAGGTCTCAATTGACCGCGGGATCATCTCGCACGGTAGTAGAGAAAGTATAGGTAGTGAGTGACATCGATGACCAATTTGGTTTTGAAATATTCATTTTTACTTTCTCTGTACGTACGTATCTACATAGTGTATACAGAAGGTATTGTATTGCATCCATAAATTCGATACCCAGGTTTCACCGGAAATACATTTTTGAGACACCTAATAAAACAAAAAATAATAAAACTGTCCGTGTGCATGGCTGCCTCTTCTGTCTTTTAGTGTGAGTGTGTGGCTGTGTCTGCGAGCAGCATAGTTAAAATGAAAAGTCCGTTAAATATCAAACTTGGTATTTTAAGTTCAGTATCCTCCAAGAATGCGACACCAAGATTTTCAAAAAAGTCCTCCCACCACCAACTACCCTTTACATGCAACATTTTTCGAAAACTTTGATTTTGTAAAAAATTTCTCCTATGATTTTGATTAAAATACAGTATATTAAATATATTAATATTGAAAAAAAATCTGATGTGTTCCATTCACATGACTTTCTCTACTTCTCTGCAATAAATTATTGTTAAAAAGCTTGTGCGTCTATTTCCTTCATGCTAATCGAGTAAAAATTAGCAGATATGGTCTTATTTCTTGCTTCCTTGTAAGTAGAAGAGAAATATGGGAATACCATAGGTTAAAGTGATAGTCAAAAGCTGGTTGCTATGTGACTGAAGTTCATTTATTTGTACGGACAGGAATTGAGAAATTCCTGTATGAGAAAAAAATAAGCTTCTTAAATCTGAAACAAAAAACAATCAGCTCCATTAAAACAATTGCATATAACATAAATTGTGTGTTTTAACGTGCTCTAGATTTTTTGTGTGGTAAGTTTTTATCTATCTCTTAGCAGTTTTACGGTACCGTAAAATTCACTTAGAATAAAGTAGTCTTCAAAGGCTATTCCCAGGAAATTCAAAATATATATTTTACTTGTCAAGTAAATATCTTTACTATCCGAAATTTTAATCAAAATCGTTAGAGCCATTTTTTAGAAAATCAAAATTTTTAAAAAACGTTCTATGTAAAGGGTAGTTTGGGGTGGAGGGATTTTTCACGAAATCTTCGTGTCGCATCCCTGGCAGATACTAAACTTAAATACCAAGTTTGGTATTTTACCGACTTTTCGTTTTTGAGTTATCGTGTGTTCACAGACACGTGGACACATGGACACACTGAAAAATACTTTTTTTGGATACAGGGGACCCTAAAACATATAATTCCAGTGAAATTTCGGTATCGAATTTTTTGAAGGAGTGCAATACCTTTTCTATACATTATGTACATAGTACGTGTAGAGAAAGTAATAAATGCATATTTTGAAGTTTTTAGGAATAGGCTCTGAAGTCCTCTTTAATCTGGATGATCTTTTGAATTTTGTACAACTAGTAAAGCGTATGGGATAGACAAAATCGTCCTCCACAAAAAAAAAAAAAAAAAAAAAAAAAAAAAAAAAAAAATGTAGTTCTCAATAAGACAAAGAATTAAATCACATACATTTTTTACTTGAAGTGGACCATTTTTGAGATATTTCTATTAATTGGTTTCAGTTTTAAAATGCAGGAATTTTGAAATCCCTCACCACGCAAACAAACTGTTTTCAATCCCATTGCAACCACTTTTTAAAACGTTTGACTATCGGTTTAGACTGGTATATTCCCATATTTAAGTTCTTATAAGACTGTTTCTGCTAGTTACTTTCTCTATACGTACTATGTACATAGTGTATAGAGAAGGTATTGCACTCCACCAAAGAACTCTACCGAGATTTCACCGGAAATATATGTTTAGGGTCCCCTGTATCCAAGAAAAGCATTTTCAGGAAAAGGTCCGTATGTGTGTCCGTGTGTTTGTGACCACGATAGCTCAAAAACGAAAAGTCGGTAAAATACCAAAGTTGGTATTTAAGTTTGAAATCTTCCAGGGATGCGACACGAAGATTTTGAGAAAAATCACCCCAACCCAAACTACCCTTTACATTGAACATTTTTTTGAAAATTTTGATTTTCTCTAAAATGGCTCTAACAATTTTGATTAAAATTTCGTATTTTAAAGATATTTACACGGCAAATAAAATGTGTATCTTGAATTTTCTGGCAATAACCTCTGAAGACTACTTTATTCTGAATGAATTTTACGGAATTTTGCATTACTGCTAAACCGTAAGGGAAGAACAAAAACTTACTACACAAAAAATGTAGAGCACCTTAAAACACATAATTCATCCTATACACATTTTTTCGTAGAGTTTATCGTTTTTTAGATACTTCTTGTTTTTTGGTTTCAGCTTTAAAAACATACTTTTTTTCATACAGGAATTTAACAATTCCAGTCCGTACAAACAAAGGAACTTCAGCCACATAGCAACCAGCTTTTGACTATCACTTTAACCTATGTGACTCCCTTATTTCACTTCTACTTACAAGGAAACAAGTAGTAAGACCATTTCTGCTGATTTTTTCTCGATTAGTATGAAGTATATAGAAGCATAAGTTTTAAAACAATAATTTGTTGCAGAATTATAGAAAAAGTCATGTGAATGGAATACATCAGATATTTTTTATCTCAATTAGCTTGAATTAGATAAAAGAATAAGCTTTGCAAGAATAATTTATTACGGAAATGTAGAGAAAGTCATGTGAATGTATCGGGTTTATGTTTCCTTTCAGTAGCCTGTCTTGCCCAGTTACTTAGATGGAACAGACTGCTCGCTCGAGTGTATTTTTGTTAAATGTGATATCTGTCGACAAGAGCGGTAGATGATTCGTTCGGCCGTGAACTGCTTACTTCACAAAGGCAATAACAGCGAGCACTGAATCATCCACATGACTTCACGCTGAAGCAGCTCTTCTCAAACACCCGCGTCGGTTCCCTGAAGTAAACAACTCCACATCTGACCAGTTTGAATTTCACTTCATCTCACCTCTCGCCACCTTTTTATGCACGACTATAAAATAATAAAAAAGCTGACATATTCCGTTCACATAACTTTCTCTACATCTCTGCCATAAATTATTGTTAAAAACCTAATGCTTCTATTTACTTGATACTAATCGAGAAAAAAATTACAGAAATAGTTTTAAAACTTGGTTCCATGTAAGTAGGAGCGAAATAAGGGAGAACTATATTTAAAAGTGATAGTCAAAAATTCTGGTTTAAACAAAAATGACACTAACAATTTTGATTAAAATAAGGCATATTAAAGATATTTTCCTGACAAATAAAATGTATTTCTTGAATTTTCTGGGAATAACCTCTGAAGGCTACTTTATTCTGGGTGATATTTACGGAATTTTCCATAACCGCTAAACCATAAGATGGACAAAATCATTCTATACAAAAAAATGTAGAGTATGTTAAAACACATACTTTATGTTATATACATTTTCTTCGTGGAGTTGATCGTTTGTAACATGTTCTTGTTTTTAGTTTCAGCTTCGAAAAACTTAATTTGTCAAACAAAGGAACTTCAGTCGAATTTTTGGGTGCATTAAAATATCTTTTCTATACACAATGTACAAAGTACGTTTGGAGAAGATAAAGAAATCTGATATGTTCCATTCACATGACTTGCTCTACATCTCTGCAACAAATTATTGTTAAAAAGCTAATCCTTCAAGTTTTACTTCAAGCTAATCGAGAAAAAACTAGCAGACATATTCTTATTACTTGCTTCCTTGTAAGTAGAAGCGAAATAAGACAGTAGAATAATTTAAAGTGATAGTCAAAAGCTGGTTGCTATGTGACTGAAGTTTCTTTGTTTGTATGGACAGGAGCTGACAAATTCCTGTACGAGAAAGGCATACGTATTTGAAGCTGAAACAAAAACCAAGGGATATCCAAAAATGATCAACTCCACGTAACAAATCATATATCATAAATTGTGTGTTTTAAGGTGCTCTACATTTTTTTTTTTTTTTTTTTTTTTTGTAAGTTTTTGTCCATCTCTTACGGTTTAGCAGTTATGCAAAATTAGGAAAAAAATTCATCCAGAATAAAGTAGTCTCCAGAGGTTATGCCCAGAAAATTCAAGATATACTTATTATTTGTCAGGTAAATAGCTTTAATTTAAGATATTTTATCAAACTCGTTAGAACTATTAATGAGTAAATCAAAATTTTCGAAAAAAGTTCCATATAAAAGGTAGATTTTGATGAAAATCTTCGTGAGGCATTCTTGCAAGATACCAAACATAAATACCAAGTTTGGTATTTAACGGTCTTTTCGTTTTTGAGCTATGCTGCCCAAAGACATACACACACCCACTGACCTCTTCCAAAAATTCTTTTTTTGGATTCAGGGGGACCCAAAACATGTATTTCCGGTGAAATCTCAGTATCGAGTTTCTAATGTATTCCATTCACATCACTTTCTCTAGCTGTTCCACAAACAAACATTTTATTAAAAATGTTAATCTTCTTTCCAATTAAGATAAACATAAGCAGCATTAGTCTTTTGAGGTTATGGTTTCTGGTGTAGGCCGGTTCCTTTCTGATAGTGCTCTCTGCCGGCGTTTCGCTGCAACTAATGTTGACTTTCTTCCATGCGCCACTGGAAACCATAACCTAAATGGACTACGACGATGGAAGCCTGCAGACATATCCAGAATTAGCCTTATTACTTGCTTCCTTGTAAGTAGAAGGGGAATAGGAAAATGCACAGCCTAAAGTGATAGTCAAGTCCATTAAAATCGGTCAATATGTTAAACAATTGAAAGTTTATCTTTTTCACTTGCCAGGAGTAAACAAACGAGAAACGAAAAGAAAAATGTCGTCCCGTTCGAGAGTAAAATTAAAATTACAACCAATAATCCAGAATATTTCGAAAACGATTAACTCTACAAAAAAATACTTAAAATATTACTTGTGTGTTTTAATGAGATCTACATTTTTATGAAGTACATTTTTGTGTATATCTTGTGGTTTTCAAGTTATACAAACCCATCCAGAATGAAGAGATCTCCAGATGCCATTAATAATAAAAATATCTTAAATATACGATATATTAAACAAAATCGTTAAAGCAACTTTTGAGAAAATCAAAATTTTCGAAAATTGTCCATGTAAAGGGTAGTTTATGGGGGGATTTTCTAGATATCTTCGTGTCGCATCCTTGGAAGATACCGAACTTAAATACCAAGTTTGGTATTCAACAGTATTTTCGTTTTTGAACTATGCTGCCTCCAGACACACACACACACACACATATACACAGACAGGTGGTCTCAAAACATGTATTTTCAGTGAAATCTCCAGAATTTACCCTTTGCGTGGAAAAAAGTTGAAAATTTTCATTTTCTCAAAAAGGTCTCTGAGGATTTTGCTTAAAACACCGTGTATTACAGATATTTTGTTGCAAATAAAATGTATATCTTGAATTTTCTGGGAATAGCCTCTAAAGACCTCCATATATATGACTTTCTCTACATCGCTGAAAAAATCATTGCCAAAAGTCATGTTCTTCTATTTACTGTATGATAATTGGGATAAACATTAGCAGAAATTGTGTTAATTTCTTGCTTCCTTGTAAGCAGAAGGAAAATAAGGGAATACACCATGCCAAAACGATAGTCAAATCCTTTAAAGGAGGGTTGCTATGTGGTTGAAAACCATTTCATGGAATTTACAGCTTTCGCAGTGAGAAAATAATCTCAAACAAAGAACAAGGAATATCTCAGAAATTGTTAATCCCACAAAAATAAAAAACATTTGTGACATTAATTGTATGTATTAACGTGATCTACATTTTTTGAGTAGTAAATTGTTTTCTATCGTTTACGGTTTAGTAGTTACAGTAAAATTCATTCAAAATAAGGAGGCCGTTAGAGGCTATTCCCAGAAAATTCAAGATATACATTTTATTTCCAATAAAATATTCGTAATACGTGGTATTTTAAGCAAAATCATTAGAGACATTTTTGAGAAAATGAAAATTTTGGAAACTTTTTCCACGCAAAGTGTAGATTGCAGTGGGGGGAGTTTTCTCGAAATCTTCGTGTCGCATCCCTAGAAGATATTAAACTTATATACCAAGTTTGGTACTTTACCGACTTTTCGTTTTTGAGTTATCGTGTTCAAAGATACACGGTCACAGAGAACCTTTTTCTGAAAATACTTTTTACTTTCTCTGCACGTATTATGTGTATAGTGTATAGAGACGGTATTGTAATGCACCCAAAAATTCGATACCGAGCTGTACAAGAAATACAGGTTTTGGTCCCCCTGAATCCAAAAAAACATTTCTGGAAAAAGGTCCGTGTGTGTCTGTGGACAGCATAGCTTAAAAACGAAAAGACCATTAGACACCAAACTTGGTATTTAAGTTTGCTATCTTACAAGGACGCGGCTCGAAGATTTTCAAGAAAATTCTCCCAGTCTCAATTACTCCTTACATAGAACTTTTTTCGAAAAATTTGATTTTCTCAAAACTGGCTCCTATGACTCTGATTAAAATATGGTGTATTAAATATATTTACCTGACAACTAATATGTATATCTTCATTTTCTGGGAATACCCTCTGAAGACTACTTTATTCTGTATGAATTTTACGGAAATTTGCATAACTGCTAAACCGTAAGAGACAGACAAAAACTTACCACACAAAAATGTAGAGTACATGTAAAACACACAATTTATGTTATATACATTTTTTCGTGGGGTTGACATTTTTCTAAATAGTTCTTGTTTTTGGTATCACCATTAAAAAGTACTTTTCTCATACAAGAATTTGTCAACTCGTGTCCATACATACAAAGGAATTTCAGTCACATAGCGAACAGCTTTTGACTATCACTTTAACCAATGGTATTCCCTTATTTTGCTTTTAATGAGAAGAAACAGAGTAATTATACTATTTCTGTATTTTTTTTCAATTATCATTAAATAAATAGATGGATAAGCTTTCTAACAATAATTTGTGTCAGAGATGTAGAGAAAGTCAAGTGGATGGAACACATTAGATTTTTAGAAATGCTTTTCCGGAATACAGGGGACCCTAAAACGCCAATTTCCGGTAATATCTCGGTATCGAATTTTTGGATGGAATGTAAAGCCTTTTCTACACTATTTACATGGTATGTGTATAGACAATGAAAATGATAATACTTTTCAGTCATTAAAAAGTGAAAAAAAATACTATACCTCATGCAAATAAAATGACTTGTAAGCTAATTCTGCTGACGAAAAATAAGTTTAAGTACAGAATGTATTTTGAAAAAAATCTGATGTGTACCATTCACATGACTTTCTCTATATCTCTGCAACAAATTATTCTTAAAAAGCTTATACTTCTATTTACGTTATGCTAATCAGAAAAAATTAGCAGAAATAGTCTTATTATTTGCTTCCTTGTAAGTAGAAGCGAAATAAGGGACTACCATAGGTTAAAGTGATAGTCAAAAGCTGGTTGCTATGTCAATGAAGTTCCTTTGTTTATATGCATAGGAGTTGACAAGTTCCTGTATGAGAAAGGTACACGTTTTTCATAGCAGAAACCAAAAATAAGGAATGTCTCAAAAACGACGATCTCCACGAAAAAAATGTATATAACATAAATTGTGTGTTTTAGTGTGTTCTACATTTTTGTGTAGTAAGTTTTTGTCCATCTCTTACGGTTTAGCAGTTATTCAAAATTAAGAAAAATTCATCCAGAATAAACTACTCTTCAGAGACTATTCCCAGAAAATTCAAGACATACATTTTATTTGTCAGGTAACTATCTTTAATATAGGAAATTTTAATTAAGAGAGAAAATCAAAATTTTCGAAAAAAGTTCCATGTAAAGGGTAGTTGGGGGTGGGGGGATTTTTCTCAAAATCTTATTGTCGCATCCCTGGAAGTTACTAAACTTAAATACCAAGTTTGGTATTTTACCGAGTTTTCGTTTTTGAGTTATCGTGTTCAAAGCCACACGGACACACGGACACACACACACACACACACACACAGACACACACACACACACACACACGGACCTTTTTGTGAAAATGCTTTTTTTGGATATTGGGGACCCTAAAACATATATTTCCGGTGAAATTTCGGTATCAAATTTTTAGGTGGAGTGCAATACCTTCTCTATACACTGTGTACATAGTGCGTATAGAGAAAGTAAAAATATGAAGGTGTCTTTAAGCGTTTGGTAGGCACATATATGCGATACTTACGTTTATAAATACTGTATTATTCAAATAGTGCACATAGCATTAAATGAAATCAGCAAATAGCGAAGTTGTTGAATGTCAAAAGCATTTAATAATCCTAATGCACCTTCTTCTGCATGTTGTGCAATCGAATTGAAAGCTAATGTATACAGAACCATCAAATATAGAGAGTTGGCTGTGTCCAGTATAACATCAGAAACTACTCACCCGGTATTAATAATTAGGGACTAAAAGGAATCTTTTCTCATAGTCACAAACCTTGTTCCATTTCTAAAATATCTAAATTACTTGCCTGGAGATGGGGAATTTTCATAGTCAACAGTTTTCCACCCTTTATCGTTGAATATTGATTCAAAGGTTTCTATATCATATTAACAATATAGCACGGATGTTTAGGCATTTATAACAGTTGAAATAGGCAGGCAAAAGGCAACAAAAACGCAGAAAGTCTGATGTGTTCCATTCACATGACTTTCTCTATATCTCTGCAACAAATGATTGTTAAAAAGCTTATCCTTCTATTTACTTCCTGCTAATCGAGAAAAAAATTAGCAGACATAGTCTTATTACTTGCTTCCTTGTTGAGTAGAAGCGAAATAAGGAATACTATAGGTTAAAGTGATAAGCAAAAGCTGGTTGCTAAGTGACTGAAGTTCCTTTGTTTGTAAGGACATAATTCACAAAGTCCTGTATGAGAAAAGTATAAGCTTTTATAGCTGAAACAAAAAACAAGGAATATCTAAAAAACAATCAACTCTATGAAAAAACTGTGTATAACATACATTGTGTATTTTAAGGTGCTCCACATTTTATGTGTGGTAGGTTTTTGTCCATCGCTTACGGTTTAGCAGTTATGAAAAATTCCGTAAAATTGACCCAGAACAAAGTAGTGCTCAGAGGCTATTCCCAGAAGATTCAAAATATACATTTTATTTGTCAGGAAATACCTTTAATATACGATATTTTAATCAAAATCGTTAGAGCCATTTTTTAGAAAATCAAATTTTCGAAAAAAGTTCAATGTAAAGGGTAGTTTAGGGTATGGGGAGTTTTCTCAAAATCTTCGTGTCCCATCCCTGGAAGAAGCTAAACTCAAATACCAAGTTTGGTATTTTACCGACTTTTCGTTTTTAAGTTATCGTGTTCACAGACACACGGACACACGGGCACATGCACAGTCACGGACCTTTTTCTGAAAATACTTTTTTTGGATACAGGGAACCCTAAAACATATATTTCGGGTGAAATTTTGGTATTGAATTTTTTGGTGGAGTGCAATACCTTCTCTATACACTATGTACATAGACGTATAGAGAAAGTAAAAGCAAGCTCCTTAACTTGATAAATAGCAATTTACTTACATTGTAACGCCAAAAAATTCTATATTAATTTATAACAAAAAACGTTCTCATTTATGGGATTGAATGAAACGGCATCTTGATAATAAATTGTCAATAATATTAAATTTATGAACTTTGAGTACGTACAAAAATATTATTTATATGTATAATTACTATTATTATTATTATTATTATTAAATTGTAAAGGTGAATTTTTATAACCTTAACTAATTATATATATATATATATATATATATATATATATATATCATTATTTATATTAGGTCAACTTTATTAATATATTGTTTAGTATAAAATTTTCAACCTTTTTGGTCTGAACTTCTGATAATATTCTTCTATTTTATTTGCAGGCTGAATAGCAAAATTCTTTCTAATTTTTAAAACCCTATATCTCATTAATGTACACAATTATATTCATCAATTTTGAATGAAAAGTTTTCGGACATTGTGTATCAGAGTATGCAAAAATATAAATCTGAAAAAAAAAAATTGTGATAAAGCGTATACCTGTATTTAGTTTGGAAATTCATTCTAAACATTCATGCAGCTTAATTTTGATTATTCTTGAACCTCCCTTATTCACTTCTTGTTCCTCTTTATTTCCTTGCCTTTTGACCATTTCCTGTACTATAATATTCTCTCATACCCAGTGTGGTGTAGAAATTATCCCTGCCACTGTGCATCGTTAGAGGGTAGTAGAATCATGCAGAGGGAAGCTAGTGGCCTCAGACTTTAAGGAGCAGGAGGTTGTGCATTTGGGGAGAGCTGTAAGTAAGTATACAAGGAGACACGTACATTTACTGGCACCTAGAGCGATCAATGAGATAACATGATCAGGGAGCTGAGCTCAGGGAAGAATCCAAAAAATTACTCTAATTCCACGTAACCCATCTGGTCCAATCTGATCTTCTGTCTACTTTGCCCTTTCTGTCAACGTCGATCCAAGATGCATCCGGCAGTGTCTGCAGCTCTGATGTAAGGTCCCTTCGTGATAGTTGTCGGAGCCTTTATAGGAGACCGAGCTTCAATAACTCCTTAAAATCCAAGAAATTACACTCGCAGCATCGAATAAAGTTTGTATTTAGTACCTTTAACTAAATGGCAGCCACATTCACCATGTGGTTTCGGTACATTGGCGATTAAATCAACAATCTTATGCTTCTCTAAAGATGGAAAAAAAAAAAAAACGAGTTTCGTGCGGTGATTAAACATTTCCATTTCAAAAGCTTGACACCGAAATAAATAAAAGGCTACCTGGATGAAGTTCATGACACATCTGCTCCTGCATTTGCAACAATTTAAAATTCGATAAATGAATTAAAACGTGGCCCTATTTTCACAAAAGGACATCGTTCCGAACGTCCAGTAGAAATGGCTTCCTCCGAAATGATTGACAAAATCCAGAATAATATTTTGAATGATAGGCAAATCAAAGTTCGCGAAACGTAGAGGTCACAGGAGTATCACAAGGTGCAGTATTCTCAATTTTGCACCAAAAATCAGGTCTGATAAAGGTTTCGGCAGGATAGGTGCCACGTTTGCTCCCAATGTAGAATAAACGCAATCGTGAGATAAATTGGGAAGCTGACTTGACACTTATCCGTCACAATCTTGACGAATTTCTGCGTCTATACATAACTGTTGATGAAACATGGATAGACTACTATACTCCAGAGACGTATGTACAGTAGAAGCAATTGGTTTTTAAAGGCGAACGGCTCCGAAGAAGGTAAAATTGGTGAAATCTGCAGACAAGTTAATGGTCGTGTTTTATTTGGGAGAGGGGTGCACGCGGAATCATCTACATTGAACACTTGCAGTAAGGAAGAACTATAAATGGAGAATATTATGCAACGTTGCACCGGTTGAACATACAAATAAAGAAAAACGCCCTTATCTGTCAAAGGAAAGGATTATCTTTCATCAAGACAATGCAAGGGTTCACATCTTTGCGGTTTTGGTGTCGAAAACTGTAGAATTCGGGTTCTAATTGCTACATCCACTCTATTCTCCAGATTTATCCTCAGTGACTTTTTTTATTTGTAAATTTGAAAAAGTGGTTTGGCGGAAAAGATTCGCGTCTAATGAAGAGGTCATCTCTATTTTGAAAACCTTCCGAAATCCTACTTTTTGGAAGACTTAAAACAGTTGGAAAGGTGTATCGAGCTAGATTGAAATTATGTTGAAAAATAAAACAAAATTTACAAAAAATAACTTGGTTTTCTATCTTTTTACAAGAACTTATTGAACGCCCCTCGTGTGTCTATCTCTACAACATCTTGTCGCCAATGTCGATTGTTCAAACTGATGCAACCTTACCTGTTGCTAAATTAAATATAATTTACCCTGAGCGACCAAAAATGGTTGACTCTCAGCTGATTGATTTCTTAGAGGCTATTGGTCATGTTATATCCTGGATTGATGTTCATATTCATCAGCATCTTAAACTTCCCACAGGTTGCATCGTTGAAGGTTAAAACCCTTCTTACAGTGCCAATTCAAGAATTTGTACACTTGCTAAATCAAGGCTCATCAAACTTCATCCATGAATTAATAAACGCTTCAAGATTGGCCAGGACAACTCCATTGTTCTTTACAGATCGACATATTCTCACTTGTGCAGCTCCTATATAGTCCACAACAAATAAAACTAATATTCATAAACTGCAAGTTGTGGAAAATAAGTTTCTCCGCAGAGCTACAAATGCACCATGGTTCATAAGAAATACTCAGCTTCGACACGAACTTAACAACCTTCCAATAGAACCTGTATGAAACAACTCTCCAAGACATTCTTCAACAAATTAAGCAACGTTACTGCTGGTCAAGCATTTAACCTGCATATCAAAACTCAACATAAAAGGCTGAAAAGAAAACTACCACAACATTTCTTAACCAGTGACACAGAGGACTCCTGTTAGTAAGGAAATTATTCATAAATTTCATAATCATGTAGTTTCATTTTAACTTTCTCTACACGTCCTATATACATAATGTATAGAGAAGGTATTGCACTCCACCCAAAAATTCGATACCGAGATTTCACAGTAATTATATGTTTTAGGGTCCCCTATGTCTAAAAAAAACCATTTTCGGAAAAAGTATGTGTGTGTCCGTGTGTCTGTGAACACCATAACTCAAGAACGAAAAGTCGGTAAAATACCAAACTTAGTATTTAAGTTTAGTATCTTCCAAGGATGTGACACGAAGATTTTAAGAAAAATCCCCGCACTCTCAACTATCCTTTACATGGAAAATTTTGCTTTTCTCAAAAATGGCTCTAACGATTTTGATTAAAATATTGTATGTTAAAGCTATTTATCTGACACATAAAATGTATATCTTGAACTTTCTGGGAATAGCCTCTGAAGAGTTCCTTATTCTGGATGAATTTTACGGAATTTTGGATAAGTGCTAAACCGTAAGAGATGGAAAAAAACTTATTACATGAAATAGAAAGAGCATGTTAAAACACACAATTTATGTTATATGCATTTTTTTGTGGAGTTCATTGTTTTTGAGACATTCCCTGTTTGGAGTTTCTGCTTTGAAAATCTTATATTTTTCTCATACAGGAAATTATCAACTGCTGTCCATACAAACAAAGGAACTTCAGTGACATAGCAACCAGCTTTTGAGTATCAATTTAACCTTATTTCTCTCCTACTTACAAGGAAGCAAGTAATAAAGCTATTTCTGCTAATTTTGATTAGATTAACATGAAGTAAATGGATGCATAAGCTTTTTAACAATAATTTGTTGCAGAGATGTAGAGAAAGTCATGTGAATGGTACACATAAGGTTTTTTTAAATATATTATTGTTATTGCTCATTAATGTTATTAATGTCCATGTGTGTGTGCGTGTGTGTGTGTTTGAGCAGCATAGCTTAAAATTGAAAAGTCGAAAAATGCAAAACTTGGTATATACATTTAGTATCTACAAAGAATGAGACACAAAGATTTTCAAGAAAATTCCGACCATATGGAAATTTTTTCGTAAAACTTTGATTTTTCAAAACTGTTTTTATTAAAATACCATATATTAAAGATATGTACACGAAAAATAAAATGTATATCTTAAGTTTTCGGAATCTGACCCCTAAGAACCTCTATATTCAGGATGAATTTTGCTGGATTTTGCATAGAATAAAACTTACCACATAATAAATGAAGATTTCTTTGAAACACTCAAATTATGTCCTATACATTCTTTTGCAGAGTTGACCACTTTTGAGATATTCCCTGTTATTGGTTTCAGCTTTAAAATACTTAAACTTTTCACATACGGGAATTTGTAAACTCCTGGCAATGCAAAGAATCGAATTTCAATCACATGGTAACCAGCTTTGACCAGATTTGAATACGTTTTAGTTTTGTGTATTCCCTTGTTTCCCTGCTACTTATAAAAAAGCAATTCTCGATTAACTTGAAGTAGATAAAAGCACAAGTTTTTAACAACAGTTTGTTACAGGGATGTAGAGAAAGTCATGAGAATGTAACACATCAAAATTTTAGCAGTAATTTCTTAAAGAGATGTAGAGTAAGGCATCTGTGTAGAACACATCAGATCTTACCTCAACTAGACCATGGAAAAGGGTAGGTATATAATGACCTCTGTATGAAACCAAAGCATTACGTTACCAACATAAACCACTGCGCATGATATCGGTTTGATTTCATGCACTCAACTGTAGTTCGATACCATAGACGAATTATTACTCTGCTCGCGCTGTGTTCACTGTTATGTAGCTGCACTGTCATAAGACCTATATTAATTTCTTAGCTATAAATTCTCTATATTGTCGATATTTCTGAATTACATTCGCTCGCATTGAACTTTGACTGCAATTATTATTTGTCTTTACAGCGACAATCTTCGATGACAAACTGCAGAACTATGACCTTCTAGTGAAAAAAAATGTAATCGTCGTAGTTTATTTTGAAATTATTCTCACATTTTCTATAATGATGTAGACATATACAGAGTGGGTACCGCTCTGGTGGTGTAGTGGTTTCCATACTAGGCTCTAAAACTCGAGATTACAGGTTCAAACCCGGCGGATGTGGGGGTTTTGGGGGTTTCCTTAGCATGGCTTTCTTCGGAAGGGAAGTAAAGTCAATGATTCTAGTAATATTTATTTGCACGCAAAAAAAAAAAAAAACAAAAAAAAAAAACCTATAGCTTTGTAACGTATCCGTGACACGCTGAAGAATACACCACTGCCTGCTTCATCATTACTCCGCTGCAAGCGCGTGTGTTAGCCAGCTGGAAGTCTAGCTGGTGGATCTACACGTTTCTGCGCAGGTCTGGACACGTCACGAGTTCCCCTACTGGAAGGGGGGATTTGGCTAGCAGCTCTACCTTGGGCAGCCATCAGTCTGTTGGGAGCTCACCTTTCATCGGGGTCCTTTGACAGAGCGCCAGGAGGGCGCATCTTCTTCGGCGCCACTTGTGCCGTGAGAAATTGTTCGGGAGCGAGCTTTCGATTTGCCAAAATTAACTACATTAACCTCGTGATATTTCTGGCTTTATATTGACCAAATTTCTTAATCTTCTCGCTACCATGTTATTATAAAGTATTCAGACAGGTTTGAAGTGGCCTTATGGCTTTTGGTTTTTCTATTTGTGGCAACCACGAGTCTTTGTTTATATTTTTATATACCATTTGATTGTGGTGCACATTTTTAAATAAAATGGGTGAAGTTAGGTTGAAATCCTAGAATCCTGGCCATGGGGGTTTTCTCCTTAAACTTGCCCGTTTTAACAGGGAATTCTAATGTTAAAGTTTGACACATTATCTCAGCAACTATTTAAAATAATGAGCTAAATTTTTGAAGGTATATTCAGATATATCTTTACTGTTAATGGATGATAAATAGAATTAAGGGAGTACCATAGGTTAAAGTGATAGTCCAAAGCTGGTTGCTATATGACTAAAGTTCCTTTGTTTGTATGGACACGAATTCACAAAGTCTTGTATGAGAAAAGTATAAGTATTTTATAGCTGAAAACAAAAATAAGGAATATCTAAAAAAAAAAAAAAAAAATAAACTCCACGAAAAAAATGTATATTACATATAAATTGTGTGTCTTAAAGTGCTCTACATATGTTGTGTGGTAAGTTTTTGTCTATCTCTTAAGGTTTAGCAGTTATGCAAAATTCCGTAAAATTTAAAGTAGTCTTCAGAAGCTATTCCCAGAAAATTCAAAATATACATTTTATTTGTCAGGTAAATATCTTTAATATACGACATTTTAATGAAAATTGTTTAGCCATTTTTAGAAAAAACACAATTTTCGAAAAATTTTCCATGTAAAGGGTAGTTTGGGGTGGGGGGATTTTTCTCAAAATCTTCGTGTCGCATCCCTGGGAGATACTAAACTTAAATACCAAGTTTGGTATTTCACCTTCTTTTCGTTTTTGAGTTATCGTGTTCACAGACACACGGGCACAAGGACACATTGACACACGGACACAAACACATACACGGACCTTTTTCTGAAAGTACTTTTTTGGGACACTGTGACTCTAAGACAGATATTTCTGCTGTAATCTAGGTATAGAATTATTGTGTGGAATGCAATACTTTCTACCTATGTACTAAGTATAGAAATTAGAAAGGTAGTCAGAAGAAGTACATTTTGTCAAATTTCGTAGAAGAATGCATAGAGATAGTCATATAAATATAAAACATCACATGTATGCATATAATGACAGCATCTTGCACAACGTGACGCGCAAACAGAGAATTTTCAAACATTTGTTTTGGAACTAAGCTTATATTGAGAGATTGAAAAAACTAAATCATATCTCGATCGTGCAAAAGGTAAATCAAGCTCGTTAACATCTTGTTGAATGAAACTTTGAAAACACTCACATTCAAATGCTTCCAGCTCTTCACCTACCCTTTACTGCGCATGGAATATCTTTATGTGAAATTACAAATCCGTGTCCATGTGACTTTGAACACGATAACTGAAAAATGAAAAGTCGGTAAAATACCAAACTTGGTATTTCAGTTGAGTATCTTCCAGAGATGCAACACGAAGATTTCGATAAAAATCTTCCCCCTCCAAATTATCGTTTATATGAAAAACATTTCGAAAACTTTGATTTTCTCAAAAATTAATCTAACATTTTTTATTATAATACCGCATATTAAAACTATTTATATAGCAAGTAAAATATATATTTTGAATTTTCTGGGAAAAGCCACTAAAGTTCTCTTTATTATGAATGAATTTTGCTGAACTTTGCATAACTGATAAACCGTAAAGGACTTAAAAAATTTTACTCTACAAAAAATGTAGAGCACGCTAAAACACACAATTTATGTCATATACGTATTTTTCGTGGAATTGACCATTTCTGAGGTATTTCTTTATTTATTTCAGAATTAAAAACTTAAACCTTTCTCATTCGGAAAGTTGTATAGAAACGGATTTCAACCACATGGCAACCAGCTTTTAAAGGATTTGACTATTGTTTTAACCTAGTATATATATACACTTATTTTCCTTCTACTTATAGGAAAGGAAGTAATTAACACAATTTCTGCAAATGTTTATCTAGATCATATTAGATAGAGGAATATGCTTTTTAACAATACATTATTAAAACAATGTAGAGAAAGTCATGTGAATGGAATACATTAGATTTGTACTTCTCTAGCACGCATGTATAATACACATTGTTGATACAGAAGATATTGTATTCCACCGATATTTCACAGTAAATACATGTTTTGAAGACCAATTTGTTCCACAAAATAATTTCCTTACAAAAGATTATTTTGTTATCTACATAATCAAGATGAATATTACAAGAATTGATATTAATATTTGCTTGTTTGTAAGTAGAAGGCCAATAAGAGAATACTGGATCTTTTAAAATCCGATCGTTAAGTGCATGCTTTGAAATTCGGTTCTCTTTGCTTGATAGGAGTAAAACAAAAGAGAGACGAAAATAATGATGTCTTACCATATGAGAAAAGTTTAAGTAACTTAAAACGGAAACCAATTACAAGGAATATATCGAAAATGGTTAAATCTAGAAAAAAATGAATTTGACAAAAATGTTGTGTTATAATGAGAAGGTATTGTATTGTACCCAAAAATTCGATACCGAGGTTTCACAGGAAATATATGAGACCCACTGAATCCAAAAAATAAGAAATTTTTAAGAAAAATATCCGTGTGTGTGTATGTGTCTGTCTGTCTATGTGTGTCTGTGTGTGTGTGCGTGTGTCTGCAGTATAGCTCAAAAACGAAAAACCTGTTAAATACTAAACTTTGTATTTAAGTTGGGTATCTTTCAAGGATGCGACACGAAGTTATTCAATCAAGTCCCCCCATCCCAAACTAGTCTTTACTCAGAAAAATTTTCAAAAATGTTGATTTGCTGAAAAATAGCTCTAAAGAGTTTGATTAAAATGTTGTATATAAAATATATATTTTTAATTTTCTGGGAATAGCCTCTGAAGACATCTAAATTCTGGATGAGTTTTATGGAATTTTGCATAACTAGTAAACCGTAAGAGCTAGACAAAAACCTACTTAATAAAAAATGTAGAGCTTGCTTAAACACACTATTTTATGCTAAATACATTTTCCGTGGAGTTGATCGATTTTAGATATTCCTTGTTTTTGGTTTCAGCTATGAAACACTTATACTTTTCTCATACGGAAATAGGTCAACTTCTGTCCATGCAAACAAAGGAACTTCAATCACACAGCAATCAGCTTTTGACTATCACTTTAGCCTATGGGACTCCCTTATATCCCTTCTACTTACATGGAAGCAAGTAATAAGATGCAATTACTTTTTTCTCAATTAGCATGCAGTAAATAATAGAATAATCCTTTTAACAATAATTTGTTGTGTAGATGTAGAGAAAGTCATGTGAATGGAACACATCAGATTTTTTTATATATTAAGTTTTTGTTTATTTCTTACGATTTGCTTTTCAGTAAAAATCATGCAAATCTCATTTAAATTGAAGATATTTTCAGAGGCTATTTTCAGAAGATTCATGAAATACATTACATTTGTCATGAAGATATCTTAAACTAATGGTACTTTCGTTAAAAACGTATGAGCCATTTTAGGGAAAATTTAAATTATAGAAACATGTTCCATTTAACGCCACATACGTGCATTTGGGCCATTATTTTAATGAAAAATAAAATAAATATCTTGACTTTTTTGAGAATATCTCTATAATCCTGGAAGATTTTTGTGTCCTGTTAAAATACAGAATTTATGTCTATATAAACTTTGCTAGATTTGACCAATTCCAAGATTTTCATTGTTACTGTTTTCAATTTTAAAGTTCTTAAACTTTTATTAAACAAGAGTTAGGCATTTCTTTTTCCTTTTTTTTTCGGCTGGCCATACAAAGAGAACCGAATTTAAATTACATAGCAACCAGCTTTTAAAAAACTTGATTAATGCATAGGTAGAGTCAGACTGAAAAATTCAATGTCATAGCCGGGATTTGAATCACGGATCTCCCGATCTCTAGCCGGTTGCTCTGCCACTGAGCTACCATGGCAACATGCCGAGAGGGCATTGATTTTTACTTTCTCTACACGCACTTTGTGCATAGTGTATAGAGAATGTATTGCACTCCACCCAAAATTCGATACCTAGATTTCACCGGAAATATATGGTTTAGGGTCCCTTATATCGAAAAAAAGCATTTTAACAAAAAGGTCCGTGTGTGTGTGTGTGTGTGTGTAAGTGTGTGTGTGTGTGTGTAAGTGTGTGTGTGTGTATCCGTGTGTCAGTGAACACGATAACTCAAAAACGAAAAGTCGCTAAACTACCAAACTTGGTATTTAAGTTTAGTATCTTCCAGAGATGGGACACGAAGATTTTGAGAGAAATCCCTCCACCCTAAACTACCCTTTACATGAAACTTTTTTCGAAAATGTTGATTTTCGCAAATATGACTCTAACGATTTTTATTAAAATATCATATATTGAAGACATTTACCTGACAAATAAAATGCATATCTTGAATTTTCTGTGAATAGCCTCCGGAGACTACTTTATTCATGACGAATTTTACGGAATTTTGCATAACTGCTAAACCGTAAGACTTAGATAAAAGCTTACTACACACAAAATGTAGAGGACGTTAGAACACACAATTTATGTTATATACATTTTTTTCGTGGAGTTGATCGCTTTGAGATATTCATTGATTTTGGTTTCAGCTTTGAAAAACTTATTCTCATATAGGAATTTGTCAACTCCTGTCCATCTAAACAAAGAAACTTATTTACTCCCTTATTTCGCTTCTACTTACAAGGAAACAAGTATTAAGACTATTTCTGCTAATTTGTTCTCCAGTAGCAGGAAGTAAATAGAAACTTAAGCTTTTAACAATATTTTTTTGCAGAGATGTTGAGAAAGTCATGTGAATGGTACACATCAGATTTTTTTAACTGACTCGCATTTTCCCAGATGACACCCCCCAATGGCGACTTACAATTTTAAGTCCCAGGATACAAGTATAGCCAACTATTATGGTCAATTGGTATTGGATTAATTCAATGCTATGCCGCCATGTTGCCATGGTAGCTCAGTGGCAGAGCAATCTGCTAGAGATCCGGCGATCCGTGGTTCAAATGCCCGCTATGGAATTAAATTTTTCAGTCTGACTCTACCTATGGACTCCTGTCTTACACACGGCTTGTGTGAAAAACAATTAATCCAACTTGATTAATGCTTTAGCCTAGTGTATTCCCTTATTTGTCTTTTAATTTTAAGATACTGAATAACGAGACCATATCCGCCAATGTTTATCTTGATTAGTTAAAGTAGATAGAAGAATAAGCTTTTGTAAGAAGATGTTTTGCAGGTAGAGAAAGCCATGTGAATGGAGCTCATCAGATTATTGCTTGCTCCATACGTACTATATACAATGTCGTGATTTCATCGGAAATATACGTTTTGAGGTCCCCTGAATAAAAAAAATAGATAAAGAACCTTCTGTATGTTTGTATGTGCGTATTTGTGGATAGATGAGCTCAAAAATGAAAATACCGCTAAATACTAAACCTGAAATTTAAGTTTTGTATCTTCCAAAGATTCAACAGGAAGTTTTTCAACAAATCCCCCCATCCCAAACAAACCTTACATGGAAAAATGTTCGAAAAATTTATATTCCTTTAAAATAGCTAACGATTTTGATTAAAATGCCGTATATTAAAGATATTTACATCATAATAAAATGTATATCATGAATTTTCTGGAAAGTGCCTTTAAACATTCTTCAGAACTTTTGTATAACTAGTAAACCGTAAAAAAAAGATGTGATATGTTCTATTCACATGACTTTCTCTACATCTCTGCAACAAATTATTGTTAAAAAGCTTATGCCTCTATTTACTTCATGCTAATCGAGAAACAAATAGCAGAAATAGTCTTATTACTTGCTTCCTTGTAAGTAGAAGCGAAATAAGGGAGTACCATAGGTTAAAGTGAAGTCAAAAGCTGGTTGCTATGTGACTGATGTTCCTTTGTTTGTATGGACACGAGTTCGCAAATTCCTGTATGAGAAAAGTATAAGTTTTTCAAGACTGAAACCAAAAACAAGGAATATCTGAAAAACAATCAACTCCACGAAAAAAAATGTATATACCATAAATTGTGTGTTTTAATGTGCTCTACAATTTTTGTCTATCTCTTACGGTTTACTAGTTATATACAATTCCGTAAAATTCATCCAGAATAAAGTAGTCTTCAGAGGCTATTCATTGAAAATTCAAGATATGCATATTATTTGTCAGGTCTTTAATATACGACATTTTAATCAAAATTGTTAGAGCCATTTTTCAGAAAGTTAAAATTTTCGAAACTTTTTCCATGTGAAGGGTAGTTTGGGGTGTCGCATCCTTGGAAGATACTGAACTTAAATACCAAGCTTGGTATTTAACGGTCTGTTCATTTTTTAGCTATGCTGCCCACAGACACACACACTTTTCTAATAATGCTTTTTTGTATTCAGGGTGTCCTAAGTCATATTTTTCCGGTGAAATCCCGGTATCGAACTTTCGGGTGTATTACAATGCCTTCTCTATACACTGTGCATAGTACGCATAGAGAAAGTAATTATGTCAGACAAGCTTTTGTGGAATTAACCATTTCCGAGATATTCCTTGTTATTATTTTCAGTATATAAATTATTAAACTTGTCTTAAACAGGATTTGTCATTCCTTTTTGCTTTCATTTACACCTGGACATGCATAACAACAGAATTTAAATCACATAGCAAAAAATTTTAGAAGACGTTACTGAAGTTTTAGCTTAGTGTATTCCCTTTGCCTTTGCTCTTATGTATCTGAGCAATAAGACCATTTCCACTAATGTTTATTTAGATTGGTAGGAAGTAGGGAGAAGAACATGCTTTTATAAAAAGTTTATTTGTAAAGCAGGCAGGGAAAGTTAAGTGAATGCAACACATTTTTCGCTTACATTCTTTTTCGTTTTTATTAGATAACTAATCCCTCTTTTACCGCATTGTTTTTCAGAAACTGAAATATAAGTTGGTAGTACATATATTTGGCAAAAAAATGAAAACATGGATTTCACATGGCTATGCATCTCGAATGATAACAAAATGAGCTTAATGGCTTCACTGGGAAATTGCAGAAGAAGGGCGAAAAAATTAAATCCACCTGTCTGACAAGGAGTCCACTAATATTACTACACATATAATCAACTTTTTACTTTCTCTATACGTACTATGTACATAGTGTATAGAGAAGGTATTTTACTGTACCTAAAAATTCGGTACCGATATTTCACTGGAAATAAATGTTTTGAGAACCTCTGAATAAAAAAAAAACATTTTTAGAAAAATTTCCGTGTGTGTCTGTCTGTCTGTGTGTCTGTGGGCAGCATAGCTCAAAAATGAAAACACCGTTAAAAACCAAATTTGATATTTAAGTTTGGTATTTTCCAAGGATGCGACACGAAGATTTTCAAGAAAATTCCTCCACCCCAAACTACCCTTTACATGGAAAAATTACGAAAATTTTGATTTTCTTAAAAATGGCTTTAAAGATTTTGATTAAAATCTCGTATACTTATGATATTTTGTTGACAAACAAAATGTGTATTTTGAATTTTCTGGGAATAGCCTCTGAAGACTACCTTATTCTTGAACAGTTTCCAATCGCATACTATCCACAAACATGCACACACACATATGGACCTATTTCCAAAATGATTTTTTTGGATTCAGGGACCCAAAACATGTATTTCCGGTGAAATCTCGGCATCGAAATTCGGGTACATTACAATACCTTCTCTATACACTATGTACGTGTAGAGTAAGTAACAGTTACGTCAGTATTATAATATTTTCCCAGATCAGTCCCTTAAACACACATGTGCATATGGAGGAAGTGATAGAAGTTCTGGGATTTTCACAGAGACACGGGTGTAGCGGTTTCATCCAGAGTTAATAAACAATTTGTTTGTTCCACATTGTTTCCAAATTTACTTGCTACTAAACAACAAACAGTATGGGAAATGGAATTTTGCGCTTCAGTGACCATTTTCGACACTATAATTATGTTTACCTTCATATACACGATTTCAAATTAGAGAAGCATAATACATCGTGATGTTAATAAAAATATCTAATGTGTTACACTCACATGAATTTCTCTACCTGTTCTACAAACATGATTCTTCTTGCTTCTCAGCATTGCTAATCAAGTTGTTTTAGCAGAATGAACTTATTACTAAGTTCCTTTTAAGTAGAAGGGAACTAAATGAAAGCACTAAGCTAAAGGGATAGGCAAATGTTTTAAAACTATCGTTATTCGGTTGTCATAGCAGTTGGCTTCTTTGCTTAACCAGGAGTACAACAAAAGAAAAGCGGACACTTCCTGTCTGGAAAAAGTATAAGTATTTTAAAATTGAAACCAATAACAGCGAATATCTTTGAAACGGCCAACTCTATAACAAAAATGTCTATAATATAAATCATGTATTTTAACAAGATCTACATTTTTTGTTTAGTAAGTTTTGTCTATCTTTTATGCTATATCAGTTATCCAAAATACAGAACGAATAGTTCCTCAGAAGCTATTCTCAGAAAATTCAAGATATACATTTTATTTTCCATATAAATATCTATAATATACGGTATTCTAATCAAAATCGGTAGAGGTATTTTTGAGAAAAACAATGCTATCAAAACTTTTTCCATATAAAGGTTAGTTTGTGGTGGAAAGATTTTTTTGAATATCTTCGTGTCGCATCCTTGAACAATAATAAACTTAAATACCAAGTTTGGAATTTAACGCTGTTTTAGTTTTTAAGCTATGCTGTCCAAAAACTCATGGGGGGCTCAAAACAAAAATTTCCGGTGAAATTTCGGTATGGAATTTTTGGATGTTATACAATACCTTCTCTGTCCACTGTGTACATAGTACATATAAAGAAAGTAAAAATCTGACGCGTTACATTCACATGACTTTCTCTACAACTCTATAACAAATTATTTTTAAAATACTTATTCTTCTAACTGCTTCATGCTAATTGAGATAAACGCTATCAGAAATGTAAGTAGAAGGGAAATAAAGAAGCGCACTAGGCTACCCGAAATATTTGAAAAACCGGTTGCCATTTGATTTAATCCACTTCTTACATGGCTAGAAGTTGACAATTTCTTGTATTATAAAAGTCGAACCATTTTAAAAATTAGCAGAAATATCATATTAGTTACTTCCTTGTAAGCAGAAGAGAAATAAAGGAGTACCATAGCCTAAAATGATAGTCAAAAGCTGGTAACTGTATGCCTGAGGTTCATTTGTTTGTATGGACAATGGTTGACAAATGTATGAGAAAAGTATAATTTTTCAAAGCTGAACAAAAAAAGGATATCTCAAAACGACCAAATAAACGGAAAAATGTATATGACATAACTGTTGTTTTAATGTGCCAAAAAAAATTTTGTGTGGAAAGTTTTTGTTTATTTCTTACGGTTTAGCAGTTATGCAAAATTCAGTAAACTTCAATCAGAATTAAGTAGTCTTCAGAGCCTATTCCCAGAAAATTCAAAATACACGTTTTATTTGGCAGATCTATATCTTTAATATACGACATTTTAATAAAAATCGTTAGTCATTTTTGAGAAAACCAAAATTTTCGAAAAAAGTTCCATATAAAGGGTAGTTTGGGGTGGGGGATTTTTCTCGAAATCTTTTGGTACTTTGCCGAATTTTCATTTTTAAGTTATTGTGTTCACAGACACACGGACACATTTTTTTGAAACATATATTTTCGGTAAAATTTCGGTGGAATGCAATAGCTTCTCCATACACTTTGTACATATAACGTGTAGAGAAAGTAAAAAACATTTGGTAAATAAATATGGTCGAATGCGTCATCTACCATAAGTATTATACTCATAACCTGCTATATATTATAAATTATTTATAGCCTGTTTCGCTGAATTGCCTTACCAAATATACCTCGTGGTATTATTTATGATAATTTGAGGTTGTGAAAAATGTTAAAATGAATTAATAAAAGTCTGTTGCGTTCCATTCACATGCCTTTCTCTATATCTCTGTAAATTATTATTGTTGTAAGCTTATCTTTTATTTATTTCATGCTAATCGAGAAAAATTAGCAGAAATAGTCTTATTTCTTGTTTTATTGTAAGTAGAAGCGAAATAAGGGAGTGCCATAGGTTAAAGTGAAAGCCAAAAGCTGGTTGCTATGTGACTGATGTTCCTTTGTTTGTATGGACAAATTCCTGTATGAGAAAAGTATGTTTCTCAAAGCTGAAACCAAGAAAAACGTGTTTTAACGTGCTCTACATTTTTTGTGGGTTAAGTTTTTGTCCATCTCTTACGGTTTAATAGTTATGAAAAATTCATGCAGAATAAAATAGTCTTCAGAGGCTATTCCCAGAAAATTAAAAATATACATTTTATTTGTCAGGTATATAACTTTAATATACGATATTTTAATCAAAATCGTCAGAGCCATTTTTTAGAAAATCAAAATTTTCGAAAAAAGTTCCATGTAAAGGGTAGTTTGGGGTGGGGGGATTTTATCAAAATCTTCGTGTCGCATCCCTGGAAGATACTAAACTTAAATACCAAGTTTGGTATTTTACAGACTTTTCGTTTTTGAGTTATAGTGTTCACAGACACACGCACACACGGATACACGGACACACGGACACACACACATGGACCTTTTTCTGAAAATGCTTTTTTTGATACAGGGGACACTAAAACATATATTTCAGGTGAAATCTCGGTATCGAATTTTTTGGTGGTGTGCAATACATTCTCTATACACTATGCACATAGTGAGTATAGAGAAAGTAAAAATGAGAAGACAAGAATAGTAGCGAACAGGTAGAATACTCTTGTGAATGGAACACATCAGAAGTTTTAATTCACGGCAAAATGCGATCTAAATATTACAGAGGTAATTGGTCATAAGGTCGGAACTCGGGGCACCATTCCTTTACATTTTTTCAATACCTGGAAGAAGTTTGCACTGAAGAAGCGAAAAATAAAACAAATTACCATATCCGCAATAAGAGGTTCAATTTCTCTTCTTCGAAATCATCTGTATAATAACCATTTTTACTTTCTCTACACTTACTATGTACATAGTGTATAGAGAAGTTATTGCACTCCACCAAAAATTCGATACCGAGATTTCACTGGAAATATATGCTTTAGGGTCCCCTGTATGCAAAAGTATTTTCAGAAAAAAACCCGTTTATCCGTGTGTCTGTGAACACGTTAACTCAAAAATGAAAAGTCGCTAAAATACCAAACTTCCAGGGATGCGACACGAAAATTTTGAGAAAAATTCCCCACCCCAAACTACCCTTTACATGGAACTTTTTTTGCAATTTTTGATTTTCTTAAAAATGGCTCTAACGATTTTGATTAAAATATCGTATATTAAAGATATTTACTTGACAAATAAATTGTCTATTTTGAATTTTCTGGGAATAATCCCTAAAGAGTCCTTTATTCTGAATGAATTTTACGGAATATTGCATAACTGCTAAACCGTAAGAGATGGACAAAAACTTACCACACAGAAAATGTAGAGCATATTAAAACACACTATTTATGTTATATACCTTTTTTCGTGGAGTTGGTCGTTTTTAAGATATTCCTTGTTTTTAGCTTTAGCTTTGAGAAACATACTTTTCTCATAGAGACATTTGTCAACTCCTGTCCATACAAACAAAGGAACTTCTATCACATAGCAACCAGCTGTCGACTATCACTTTAACCTATGATACTCCCTTATTTCGCTTCTACTTAAAAGGAAGCAACTAATAAGACTGAGAAAGTCATGTGAGTGTTACACATCAGATTTTTAGTATTTCCACCATCTATGCTTCTGTGGTATAAATTATTTATTGTATGTTAATTTTATATTATCTATGTTTAATACTCCTTTTGCTACTTTTAGTTTCCTTTTCGATACTATACAAATAAAACTGTCGATATTTCATTGTCTTTATAAAAGAGTTTCAATTTTTTTTTTTTCGTTTTGTTTTAGATAGTTAATTTATAATTTGTCTGCTTTACTTTGCCCTTGTTGGTAGCCCATAATGGGGAGTTATTGTTTCAATAAAGAAATAAATGACGCGAAATGTCGGTGTTACGTTCTTTGTTTATCACAGGTAATACAGAAAATAAATGACAGCTATTAGTGATATGCTTTTGTTATTCCTAAAGAAATTCTAACCTCACCTTCAGCATAGGTATAAACATCCCGTTCTTAATGAAACGCATCAGTTGCTTTAACAGTCGCAAGAGTAAATATTAATTTCCTTCTTCTAAATTATTTTCTGTGGTTTAGACACCAGGTCAGAAATTTCACAACAGTCACTGGATATTATACGAAACATAAGCGAAATTCACGCTTCGTGCGTTATGATATTGCTTACAGCAGTGGGCAAGGTAGAGATTATTATTCCGAGTAAATATTACATAATTTAATAAGTCAGCCATGAGCTAGCGAGGAAGCATAGGAAAGAAAAACACCAGGAATATCCATAACAGCTGACGATCACCCAAGTGGGAATGCATAGTAATATTGCCTCGCTCCACAGGTAAGCTATATTCAGGAATCTGAGAGGTAAGATATTCTCTGATTATACAGCAGGTTAGCTTACCAAGTCTATATTAACTAACGGATGCGGAGAGTGAAATTTCAAACTTCTATACTTCCCTATTGAGCTTTCGGAAAGTTTTATTGTGTGTTGTATTGCTGTTATGCTAAACTAAATACTAAATTTAATTCAAAATACATAAACACTTTACAAGATATAAATGATTTCATAAATTTTATTATGTAAACATATTTCATTATCAAAATACTCTCCAAGTCTCAACATTTTGAAATATTTGGTTGGAATTTCCTGAATTGGAGTTTTGGATCACAAAAAACAAAAGCTTTAAACGGTGTTATTTGAATAAAAATGATGAGTGATTTATTAAATGCTTTTTAAAAAAATAAAAAATTAATCATATTTTCATAAAAATAAAGTATCTTTAAATTATTTGGTGTTATAATATTTGAATAGCAATGATTAGTGATTTATTAAGTATTTGTTAAAAATTACTAATTTTTGAGCTCTAAAATTAATCATATTTTATAAAAGAACAGTTTTTTATATTTTTTTGGTGTTATAATATTTGAATAACAATGATTAGTGATTAATAAAATGGTTTTTTAAAAAATAGCAATTTTTGAGCTCTAAAATTAATCATATTTTCAAAAATACATTTTTTTTTAAATTTCTTGACATTGTAATGTTTCCATTGTAATACTTTTGCACATTCTAGAAAATTTTAGTTCCATTTAAAACCTGAGACGCCTGGAAGATTTTGAGAGTGAAAAATTGTAGTTTTGAGAAAAACGCTGTTCTATAAAGTATTATGCTATAAAACAGGTGTATGTTATGATTTTTACATGACAGTAAAGATATAAATGATTTCACAAATTGTATTACGTAAATATTATTCAATATCAAAATGCTCCACATGCCTCAAAATTTGAAAAAAAATGGTTAGCATTTCCTGAATTTGAATTTTGAATCACAAACAAGATATTTGAATTGTGTTATTTGAATAACAATGATTAGTGATTTATTATATATGTTTTACGTTCTCTACACGTACTATATACATAGTGTATAGAGGAAGTATTGTATTCTATCCATAACTTCGATACCAAGATTTCTCTGGAAATACATTGTTTAGTTACCCTAAATCCAAACAAAAAAATCAGTAAAAGGTCCATGTGTGTGTCTGTATGTGTGCATGTCTGTGTGTATGTGTGACTGTGGACAGCATAGCTTAAAAACGAAAAGAGGGTTAACTCCAAACCTGGTACTTAAGTTTGGTATCTCCCAAGGATACGACACGAATATTTTCAAGAAAATCCCCTCACCCCGAACTACTCTTTACATGGAACAATTTTCGAAAATTTTGCTTTTGTTAAAATGACTAAAAATTTTGATTACAATACCGCATATTAAGGCAATTTACATCGAAATAAAACGTATATCTTCTATTTTTTTGGAATAACTTCTAAAGACCTTTTTATTCTGGATAAAATTTACTGAATTTTGCATAACTAGTAAACCGTAAGAGATAGACAAAAACTTACTACACAAAACATGCAGATATCGTTAAAATACACAATTTATGTTACATTTATTTCGTGGGGTTTACCGTGTCCAATATATTCCTTGTTATTGGTTTAAATTGCAAAGTACTTATAGTTCACTCAGACCGGAAGTTTTTCTTTTTTTATATTTCATACCAAGCAAAGAAGCGACTTGCAATGACAATTGCATAACGACAGCTTTTAAAACATTTGACTATCACTTTAGCATAGTGCGTTCCTTTAGTTACTTTCTACTAATAAGGAACTACATAATAAGACCATACTGACAATGTTTATCTGGATTAGCCTGGCGTAGAAAGAAGAAGAATCTTTTGTAAGAAGTTTGTTTGTAGCGCAGCTGGAGAAAGTCATGTGAGTGTGACACATCAGATTGTTTTTTAAAAATTAATAATCTCTAAAATACATCATATTTTCATAAAAGTACAGTTTTTTAAATTCCTTTGCGATATAATTTTGTCTATTGTAATATCACAATGAATACTTCTGCACCTTCTAGAAAAATTTAGTTGTATTTAAAAAAATCTGATATATTCCATTCATATGACTTTCTCAACATCTCTGGAATAAATTTTTGTTAAAAAGCTTATGCTTACTTTTACTTCACATTAATCAAGAAAAAATTAGGAGAAATAGTATTATTACTTGCTTCCTTGAAAGTAGAAGTGAAATAAGGGCATAACATAGGTTTAAGTGATAGTCAAAAGCTGGTTGCTATATGACTGAAGTTCCTTTGTATGGACAGGAGTTGACAAATTCCTGTATGAGAAACGCATAAGTGTTTCAAAGCTGAAACCAAAAACAAGGAGTATCTAAAAAACGATCAATTCCACGAAAAAAGTGTATATAACATAAATTGTGTGTTTTAATGTGCTCTTTATTTTCTCATTGGTAAATTTTTGTCTATCTCTTACGGTTTAGAAATTATACACAATTCAGTAAAATTCATCTAGAATAAAGTGGTCTTCAGAGGTTATTCCCAGAAAATTCAAGATATACATTTTATTTGTCAGTTTAATTTCTTTAATGTACGATATTTTAATCAAACTCGTTAGAGCCATTTTTGAGAAAATCAAAATGTTCGAAAAAAGCTCCTTGTAGGGGTTAGTTGGGGGCCGGGGGGATTTTCTTGCTAACCTTCGTGTCGCAACCTTGGAAGACACCAAACTTAAATAACACGTTTGGTACTTAACGGTCTTTTCGTTTTTAAGCTATGCTGTCCACAGACACACACACACACATACACAAGCACACACACATGAACCTTTTTCCAGAAATGCTTCTTTTGGATTCAGGGGGACCCAAAATATGCATTTCCGGTGAAATCTCGGTATGGAATTTTGGGCGGAATATAATACCTACTCTATAAACTATGTATCTAGTACGTATAGAGAAAGTAGTAAAAAGAGACGCGTGGAAGATTTTCAAAGTGTAAAATTGTTGTTTTGGGAAAAACGCTGTTGTGTGATATAGTATACCAGGAAACAGGTGTAAAGATAAAAATGATTTCATAAATTTAATATGTAAATATTTATCATTATCAAAATGCTCCTCGCGTCTAAAAATTTGAAAAAAAAAAACTGGTTGAAATTTCGTAAATTGGATTTCTTAATCACAAACAAAAGCTTTAAAGGGTGCTATTTGAATATCATTGAATAGTAATTTATTAAATATTCTTACTTTCTCTACACGTACTATGTACATAGTGTGTAGAGGAGGTATTTGTATTGAACCCAAAAATTCGATACCGAGATTTCACCGAAAATACATGTTTTGGGTCCCCCTGAATGCAAAACAGAATATTTGGAAAATAATTCCGCGGCGTGTGTGCGTCTGTGTAGAGCTCAGCTCAAAAATGAAAAGACCTTTAAGTTCCAAACTTGGTATTTAAGTTTGGTATCTTCCAAGGATGCAACACGAAGATTTTAAAGAAAATCCCTCCCACCTAACTACCCTTTGCATGGCTCTAACGATTTGATTAAAATATCGTATATCTTGATTATTCTGGGAATAGTCTCTGAAGACTACTTTACTCTGGATGATTTTTATGGATTTATGCATAACTGCTAAACCGTAAGAGATATTCAAAAACTTACCACACAAAACATGTAAAGCACGTTAAAACGCACAATTTATGTTATATACATTATTTTCGTGGAGTTGATCGTTTTTGAGATATTCCTTGTTATTGGTTTCAGCTTTAAAAAAACGTATACTTTTCTAATACAGGAATTTGTGAACTCATGTCCATAGAAACAAAGGAACTTCAGTCACTTAGCAACCAGCTTTTGACTATCACTTTAAGCTATGGTACTCCCCTATTTTACTTCTACTTACAAGGAGGCAAGTAATAAGACTATTTCTGCTATTTTTTTCTCGATTAGCAAGAAGTAAAACAAAGCATAAACTTTTCAACAATAATTTGTTGCAGAGATGTAGTGAAAGTACTTTGAATGGAATACATCAGATTTTTACTTTTCCATACACGTGCTATGTACATAGTGTATAGAGAAGATATTGCAATCCGTCTAAAATTCGATAATGAAATTTTACCGGAAATTTATGCTTTAGGGTCTCCTGTATCCAGAAATAGAATTTTTAGAAAAAGTTCCTATGTGTGTGTGCCTGTGTCTTTGAGCACGATAACTGAAAAAGGAAAAGTCGGTAAAATACCAAACTTGGTATTTAATTTTAGTATCTTTCAGGGATGTGTTTCGAAGATTTTGAAAAAAATCCCCTCATCCTAAACCTTCCCTTGCATGGAAAAAATTCTGAAAAATGGCTCTAGTGATTTTGATTAAAATGTCATACCTTAATGGCAAATAAAATGTATATCCTGTAACCTCAGAAAATCTCTTTATTCTTAATGGATTTTGCTGAATTTTGCGTAACTGGCAAACCATGTGAGGTAGGCAGAAACTTACTACTCAAAGATCAAGTTAAAACTCAATTTATATCATACACTTTTTTTCGTGGAATTGACTATTTTTGAGCTAGTCTTTGTTATTGGTTTCAGATTTCAAATACTTTTCTCATACGGAAAGCGTAAATCCTGCCACTGCATAGAAAACGGATTTTAACCTCTTGTCAACCGGATTTTTAAAGATTTTTCTATCGTTTTAGCCCAGTATATTCCCTTAGTTCCCTCCTTAATAATAATAATAATAATAATAATAATCTAGACTTAGATAATAGCTGTAAAGAAGTCTTCATTTTGCACTCTTGCATCCCAATTTTCTGTATTTAAATGCAGTATGGTCTAATAACAATAAAGAACAGCTAAATTGTTTAGAAAGGGAGCTATCAAAATACTTTATGGATTTAATATTTTAAAACCTTCCGTAGAAGTATTTAAGGAAACAAATATAATGCCATTTTCCTATCTCTGTAAATATAGTGAATCTTCATTCATGTACAAAGCTGAAAATAACCTCCTATGTACCAACTTTGTAATCAAACACAAAAGAGATATTCACTCCTACAAAACTAGATCAGCCAATCACATGTGTGTAGAGTCAGTTAACTCCACCAAACATGCAATAGAAGGTATATTACATAGTGCCATCAAAACATACAGCAATCTCCCTCTTAACATCAAAGAATCACTCAGCTTATCCCAATTTAAAAACAAATTCTTCAAATACCTACTTGAGCAATACTGTAATTCCAAAAAATATTCTTATAGTGTTTTTTGAAATATTGCATCAAGTTTAACCACAAACTCACACAAATTACGTTAAAAGTTGTGTATATACAGGTGTTTCAAAAATACGGGGCATAATTTCAGGTATGTATTTCCCACATGAAGACAATCAAAATAATTCATTATAACATGTGTCCGGAAATGCTTCATTTCCGAGTTATGGCCCTTACAACATTGAAAGTCCCACCTGTAGACAATCAAAATAGTTCATGTCCGGAAATGCTTCATTTCCGAGTTATGGCCTTCACAACATTGGAATTCACTGGAACGTTTTTCTTTCCGCAGGTCTTTGCCGTCAAAGGAGACATTAGGAGGGCGCTCTGATAGTTCATTGTGAGGAAGGTTACATTCAGTGTTCTTTAGGCGTTAAGACTGTGCGACATGTATTCAAATCAAGAGCTGGCAGAGATACACTTCATGTACGGTAAGGCGGACGGCAATGGTGCGCTGGCTCGTCGTTTGTACCAGGAGAGGAACCCACAGCGACAATGTCCAGATCGGAAGACATTTGTACGTCTCCATTCCCGTCTGTGCGAGTATGGAGCATTCATCTCTCCTGGTTTGGGAACGGGACGACCAAGATCTACAACTCCAGAAGTGCAGGAGGAGATTCTGGAGGCTGTGGACAGGACTCCTTCTATCAGCACACGACGGTTAGCGTTGCAAGTCAATGTTCCTCATACGACTGTCTGGAGACTGTTGAACGAGTATCAATTGTATCCTTATCATTTGCAACGTGTACAGGCCCTGTCACCAGCAGATTACCCTGCACGAGTTAGATTCTGTGAGAGGTTCTTGCAGCAGTGTGGTGTAAATCCGAACTTTTCTGCCGTCGTATTATTTACAGATGAAGCACAGTTCACAAGAGATGGCATAACAAATTTCCACAATCAGCATGTATGGTCGCATGAAAACCCACGTGCAACTGTTGTATCTCATCACCAGGTGCGGTTCTCCCTCAACATGTGGGCCGGTATCATTGGTGATCGATTAGTTGGACCCCAAGTACTTGTAAACAGACTTACGGGGCAGGCGTACACAAACTTCCTGGAAAACACCATACCTGACGTTTTCGAAGACACTCCACTGATCAATCATCAACACATTCACTTCTTGCATGATGGCGCTCCTGCACACTTCAGTCTTACGGCTCGCCGGTACTTGGATCGAAGGTTTCCTGATCGATGGATAGGTAGAGGTGGCCCAATTGCTTGGCCTCCACGCTCATCTGATCTGAACCCTCTCGATTTCTACTTGTGGGGCCATTTAAAATCATTGGTTTATTCGTCTCCGGTGCCGGATTTGGAATCCCTCCGGAATCGAATTGTGGCAAGTTGTGAGGACATACGCAATACTCCTGGAGTTTGGGATCGTGTTCGCAGGTCAATGAGACATCGATGTGAGGTCTGTATTCAAGCAGGGGGTGGATATTTTGAACATCTTCTGTAATGACAACAACCTGCGGAAAGAAAAACGTTCCAGTGAATTTCAATGTTGTGAAGGCCATAACTCGGAAATGAAGCATTTCCGGACACATGTTATACTGAACTAATTTGATTGTCTACATGTGGGAAATACATACCTGAAATTATGCCCCGTATTTTTGAAACATCCTAATGTTTACCTATATACTTCTTTTTATATGTGTTAATTTGTTTATTTTTCTCTTTGTATTATGCTTACCGCCTTACTAAAGGGCAGTTCCTATCTAAAGCAATATGATCATTGGGACATTCTATGTAAATAAGTAAATAAATAAATTATTATTATTATTATTATTAGAGATGAGATACATGAATGGTAACTGTCACAATAATTTTCCAAACGCCTGTTGTGGAGTAATGTACCAAATTTGCAACATTAATTATTTGGAAACCCATTTGCTGATTTTATCAGTTGATTATGCAGAACGTATTTATGATATAGCACTCCCATCTTTATTTGTGGCTTAATTTGTATGTGCGTGTCGTCATCTCTTGGTGACGGGCGGCCACATTTTATCTGGGGACGGTTGTTAGCGCTCTGTGGGCGGAGTGACAAGGTGAGTGATAATGCCGGAATACAATTTGTCCTCCTCACATGCCTCAGCTGACCGTTACAAGTGACGAGAAAAACTACACGCCCCTCTCCACTTGATTAATTTCTCTAGCTCATGCTAGGGGCCACGCGATCAGTAACATAGACAAGTTTCTGCACTCATTTACTGTTAAAAATCTATATCGAAATGAAAACCATTTCCATACAGATTTTCATTTCGATATAATGAATGAATAAGTGAGTTTTGTCGCGCCAGTATGCCACCGTCGTGTTGGTCTACCTTGGATTAGCGCCGTGAAATACTCATATCAACAAACGTGTTGCGCCGGCTATGCTCGTTCAAGTTATCTCTTACTCAAGGGAGAAAAAATTGACTGAGATATGCAGCAAAGATATTTCACTTAATTTCACAAAATGAATGCTTTTATTGCTCTCTGTTGCTGGTTGAGGCACTAACCCAACGAGCGACTTACGACATAAAAATTCGTGAAAATGATGACATAATCATTTTAAGTGCTAGTTTCCGTCCTTGCTGACTTCTTATTACACTTAAAAGAAATATATACACATAGTATATACACAATATATATATAAAACCATAACACAACAATGATATAAGTATGACATAAGATATATATATATGTTAAAATTCGTGGTCATTTTTGTTTAGCTGTTGTTATCCCTCTCTATTGACAGCCTTCTCAGATGTCAGCTACCCTACTTATCCGCGTAAAATTACAGAAACATTTTACGCGTACAATAACCTTCAAGAATATTTGATTGTATATGTACATAAGAATTATAAGAATTAATAACTATTTCCAGAGCCTAAACTCATAATATTACGTAGCAAAGCAAAGTACGTCATGATATTGGCATCACAGAGACGAGGAAATCAATAACTTAGGACATGCACGCTAGCTCTACTTCCTACCAAAACATTCTTTTTACTTTCTCTACTCGTACTATGTACCTACATAGTGTATAGAGAAAATATTGCACTCCACCCAAAAATTCGATATCGAGTTTTCAACGGAAATATACGTTTTATGGTCTCCTGTATTAAAAAAAATACCTTTTTCAGAAAAAGGCCCATGTGTGTGAGTGTGTGCGCTCGCGCGCGTGTGTCCAAGTGTCGTATGTCTGTGAACACGATAGTTAAAAACGAAAAGTCTGAAAATACCAAACTTGGTATTTAAGTTTAGCATCTTCCAGGATGGGACACGAAGGTTTGACAAAAGTAGTAATGCAAAATTCTGCCCAACTCAATTAGAACAAAGAGTTCTTCAGGGGCATTTTTCCAACAAATTCAAAATATACATTTTATTTGTGATGTGAATATATTTAACATATGGTATTTTAATCCAAATCGTTAAAGCCATTTTTGAGAAAATAAAAGATGTCGGAAAATGTTCCATATAAAGAGTAGTTAGGGTAAGGGTAAATTCTTGAAAGATACTGAACTTAAATACCAAATTTGGTATTTAACCGAGTTTTCTTTTTTGAGCTATGTTGTAAAAACACACACACACGGACCTTTTTTCTAAAAAGTTTATTTTCAAGGATCCTAAAAACACACATTTCCAGTGAAATTCGATATAGAACTTTTGGATGAAATACAATGCCTTCTCTATCCATTATCTACATTATACAAGCGGGCTAGAGAAAGTAAATATACTTTTTTCGGACTTAGGGGACCTCCGGTGAAATCTCGGTATCGAGCTTTTGGATGGAATAGAATTTCTTTTCTATCCACTATGTACATTCTACCTGTGGGCTAGAGAATGTAATTTTTTTTTCGGACTCAGCGGATCTCCTAAACATATATTTTCTGTGAAATCTCGGTGTCGACTTTTTGGGTAGAATACAATACCTTTTCTATCCACTATGTTACATTGCACATGCGGGTTAGAGAAAGTAATAGATACCAGCCGTGACGAAGGAAAAGCTTTTTTTTTTTTATTGTTTCATTTATATGGCCCCCTTTAACATCTAAGGCCATATAGGGCTCTTAGATTAGAAACACCTCTTTGCAGATTTTTACTTTCTCTACACGTACTATGTACATAGTGTATAGAAAAGGTATTGCACTCCATCCAAAAATTTCGATACCGAGATTTCACCGGAAATATATGTTTTAGGGTCCCCTTTATCTATAAAAAGCGTTTTCAGAAAAAGGTCCGTGTGTGTGTATCCGTGTGATTCAAAAACGAAAAGTAGGTAAAATACCAAACTTGGTATTTAAGTTTAGTATCTTCCAGGGATGCGACACGAAGATTTTCAGAAAAATCCCCCCACCTATAACTACCCTTTCCATGGAACTTTTTTCAAAAATTTTTATTTTCTCAAAAATGGCTCTAACAATTTTGATTAAAATTTCGTATATTAAAGATTTTTACCTGACAAATAAAATGTATATCTTGAATTTTCTGGGAATATCCTCTGAAGAGCAGTTTATTCTGGATGAATTTTACAGAATTTTGAATAACTGCTAAACCGTATGAGGTACAGAAAAACTTACCACACAAAAATGTAGAGCACATTAAAAACACACAATTTATATCACATACTTTTTTTCGTGGAGTTGATCGTTTTTTAGATATTCCTTGTTTCTGATTTCAGCTTTAAAAAGCTTATACCTTTCTCATACAGGAATTTGTCAACTCCTATCCATATAAACAAAAAAACTTAAGTGACATGCCAACCAGCTTTTGACTATCACTTTAACCTATAGTACTCTCTTATTTCGCTTCTACTTACAGGGAAGAAAATAATAAGGCTATTTCTGTTAATTTTTTCTCGATTAACATGAAGTAAATAGAAGTATAATCTTTTTAACAATAATTATTTGCAGAGATGTAGAGAAAGTCATGTGAATGGAACACATCAGATTTTTTTACGTTGGGTTTAAATTGTATATATTTTCCTCCAACACACACACACACACACACACACACACACATAGATACTTGCAGAATCTGTAGTGGATTCTGGTTAAAAAAAAAAGATCATTATTAGTATGTACGATGGTTCAACCACTTAGCATTATTTCTGTACGTGGGCACTTTTGTTATTTCGTCATTAGAGCCGCAAGTTTGTTACTTACTGGTCTGTTATAAACATTTAGGACCCTAAGCTGCAAGGCGTAGCCCAACGTGGAGGGCCCTAAGCCGCAAAGCGTAGCTGGGGAATCTGTGAAGCTAAAACCTCAGTGATCCCAAGAAGAAGTCAAAATGTCTGCAGTCTGGTAGCTTTCACATCTGAGCAACTTAATGTTTTCAACCCTTTCAAGTATGGGTCGCCAGCAAAAGTCTCAAGGCTAATATGTGTGTGTGTGTGTGTGTCTGCGTGTCCGTATGTGTGGTGGAAAGCCAGCATACAGCTTTACCAAAAAATCTGATGTGTTCCATTCACATGACTTTCTCTATCTCTCTGTAACAAATTGTTGTTAATAAACTTATCTTTTATTTATTCCATGTTAATCGAGGAAAATTACTAGAAATAGTCTTATTTCTTGCTTTATTTTAAATACAAGCTAAATAAGGGAGTACCATAGCTTAAAGTGAAAGCCAAAAGCTGGTTGCTATGTGACTGATGTTCCTTTGTTTGTATGGACAGGAGCTGACAAATTCCAGTATGAGAAAAGTATATGTTTTTCAAAGCTGAAACTAAGAAAAACGAATATCTCAAAAACGATCAACTCCACGAAAAAAATGTATCTGACATAAATTGTGTGTTTTAGCGTGCTCTACATTTTTTGTGTGTTAAGTCTTTGTTCATCTCTTACAGTTTAGTAGTTATGCAAAATTCATCCAGAATAAAGTAGTCTTCAGAGGCTATTCCCAGAAAATTCAAAATATACGTTTTATTTGTCAGGTAAATATCTTTAATGTATGATATTTTAATCAAAATCGTTTGAGCCATTTTTTAGAAAATCTAAATTTTCGAAAAAATGTTCCATGTAAATGGTAGTTTGGGGTGGGGGGATTTTTCTCAAAATCCTCGTGTCGCATCCCTGGAAGATACTAAACTTAAATACTAAGTTTGGTATTTTACCGACTTTTCGTTTTTGAGTTATCGTGTTCACAGACACACGGACACACGGACACACACACGGACTTTTTTGTGGAAATACTTTTTTTAGATAAAGGGGACCCTAAAACATATATTTCCGGTGAAATCTCGGTATCGAATTTTTTGGCGGAGTGCAATACTTTCTCTATTCACTATGTACATAGTGCGTATAGAGAAAGTAAAAATGAACCTCCCCAGCCGGGAATCAAACGCGGGACTGCCGCAGGGGAAGTCAGCTCGTTGGTCACACAACCACAGATGCAGTTTTGGAAAACCCTTGTTAACGGGTTTATATAGATGTTTGAAAGAAGCTCCGACACGGTTAACCTTCCTTCATATCGACTCTGAGCACCCTTCAAGCAGGCGTAACTTTCTCGTCAAGTACAAAATAATACTTCTGACTGGGCCCTTATAAACGCACGTGGCAGGTTATGCTACAGTGAACCTGTAAAGAAATATTTTAAAGGAGATAAAACGCAAATTTCCAAACTCTTTTTTGCGTACGTTATCTCGCAATCTTTTTTCTTGCTGCTCCCGTGTCTCTTCCTGCTTCCTTTCACGTCATCTTCTCTTCATTACACGAGAGTTTCACTTCAATGAAGCCCCTCGAGGGTTGAGGCATTGTGGCTATGGATCCGCATTTCCCTCGTCATTTTCTTGTTTACGTTTATTCTTTGTGCGCTCGGAGAGAACATATGCTGCGCTCTGATGGCATTCCTATGATCCTGCTATCCTCTTTTCATCATCATGTACATCGTCGAAGGATTTCAGTCTCATAGTCTCTTTTTTGGAGGCATTTTCTGAAGGAAATTAAGTACTTAAACGCAGTAAATAGCTTCACATCCATTGAATATTGGGCTAGTCTGCAAGAGTTTTATCGTTTTATTCGCCAAATTTTCTGCATGCTCTTAATTACAGCTTTGACCGCAATGATTTCATATCGTATACCTACTTATGCTCAAAAACACCTTTGCTTAGTCTTTACTTCGTGCATCACGGCTTTGATTATTTTCCGAAAATTGGATACCAAAAATTCACCGCAAATACACGTTTTAGGATCCCCTTTATTCAAAAAAGTATTAGAAAAAGGTTCGCGTGTGTGAAAGTTGGTAAAATACCAAACTTGGTATTTAAGTTTAGCATATTCCAGGGATACAACACGAAGATTTTGAGAAAAATCCCCTCACCCCAACTATCCTTTACTTAGAGCTTTTTTTGAAAATTTTGATTATTTTCAAAAATGGCTCTAACGATTTTGATTAAAATATCGTATAATAAAGCTATTTACCTGGCAAATAAAATGCATATTTTGAATTTTCTGGGAACAGCCTCTGAGGTGTACTTTAATCTGGATGAATTTTACGGAATTTTGAATAACTGCTAAACCGTAAGAGATGGACAAAAACTTACTGAACGATAAATGTAGAGCAAGCTAAAACACACAATTTATGTTATATACATTTTTTTCGTGGAGTTCATCGTTTTTGAGACATTCCTTGTTTTTGGTTTCTGCTTTGAAAAACGTATACTTTTTTCATAAAGGAATTTGTCAACTCCTATCCATACAAACAAAGAAACTTCAGTACATAGCAACCAGTTTTTGACTATCACTTTAACCTATTGTAGTCCCTTGTTTCACTTCTACTTTCAGGAAGCAGTTAATAAGATTATTTGTGCTAAGTTTTTCTAATTAGCATAAAGTAAATAGAAGTATAGGCTTGTTAAGAATAATTTGCTGCAGGGGATATAGAGAAATCATGTGAATGATGCACATCAGATATTTTACTTTCTCTACATAGTTCAAGATACTCCTTCCAAAACTTCAACGGAAATAGTCGTTTTAGGATCCCATGTATTAAAAAAAAATAGAAAAAGGTTCGTGTGTGCGACAACGATAACACCAAACGAAAAGTCGGTAAAATACCAAATTTGGTATTTAAGTTTAAAATCTTCCAAGCATGAGGAAAATTCTGCACCCCAAACTACCTTAACAAGGAAAAAGTTTTGAAAATTTTGGTTTTCTGAAAAATAGTCTTAACGATTTTGATTAAAATGCAGCATATTAAAGATATTTACATGACAAATAAAATGAATCCCCAGAATTACCTGGGAATAGTTGCTGAAGGTATTTTATTCAGGAGAAAGTTTGCTGATCTTTGCATAACTATAGTAAACCGTAAGAGATATCTACAAAATATCTAATGTGTTCCATTTACATGACTTTCTCTACATTTCTGCAATGAATTATATTTAAAAAGCTTATGCTTCTATTTACTTCATGCTAATCCAGAAAAAATTAGCAGAAATAGTCTTATTTCTTGCTTTCTTGTAAGTTGAAGCGAAATAAACGAGTACCATACGTTAAAGTGATAGTCAACAGCTGGTTGCTATGTGACTGAAGCTCCTTTGTTTGCATGGACACGAGTTCACAAAGTCCTGTATGAGAAAAATATAAGTTTTTATAGCTTAAACACAAAACAAGGAATATCTCAAAAACAATCAACTCCTTGCAAAAAATGTATACAACATAAATTGTGTGTTTTAATGTGATCTACATTTTTTGTGTGGTAAGTTTTTGTCTCTCTCTTACGGTATAGCACTTATGCAAAATTCCGTAAAATTCACTCAGAAAAAAGTAGTCTTCAGAGGCTATTCCCAGAAAATTCAACATATGCATTTTACTTGTCAGGTAAATATATTTAATATGCGATATTTTAACCAAAATCGTTAGAGCCATTTTTGAGAAAATCAAAATTTTCGAAAAAAGTTCCATGTAAAGGGTAGTTGGGGGTGGGGGGATTTTTCTAAAACTCATCGTGTCGTATCCCCGGAAGATATTAAACTTAAATACCAAGTTTGGTGTTTAACCGACTTTTCGTATTTGAGTTATCGTGGTCACAGCACACGGACACCCACACAAACAGGGACCTTTTTCTGAAAATGTTTTTTTTTTAGATAAAGGGGACCTTAAAATATATATTTCCGGTTAAATCTCGGTAATGATTTTTGGGTTGAGTGCAATACGATTTGTATACACTATGTATATAGTACGTGTAGAGAAAGTAAATAACTGATGTGTACCATTCACATGACTTTCTCTATATCCCTGCAACTAATTATTCTTAAAAAGCTTATACTTCTATTTACTTCATGCTAATCTAGAAAAATAAGCAGAAATAGTCTTATTACTTTCTTCCTTGTAAGTAGAAGGGAAATAAGGGAGTAGCATATGTTAAACTGATAATCAAAAGCTGGTTGCTACGTCACTGAATTTCCTTTGTTTGTATGGACAGCAGTTGACAAGTTCCTGTATGAAGAATGTATAAGTTTTTCATAGCAGAAGCCAAAAATAAGGAATGTCACAAAAACGACGAACTCCACGACAAAATTTATATAACTCGTATAAATTGTGATTTTTAACGTGCTCTACATTTTTTGTGTAGTAAGTTTTTGTCCATCTCTTACGGTTCAGCAGTTATTCAAAATTCAGTAAAACTCATCCTTCAGAGACTTTTCCCAGAAAATTCAAGATATACATTTTATTTTCAGGTAAATATCTTTAATATACAATATTTTAATCAAAATCGTTAGAATCATTTTTAAGAAAATCAAAATTTTCGAAAAAATTTCCATGTAAAGGGTATTTGGGGGTGGGGGGATTTTTCTCAAAATCTTCGTGTCGCATCCCTGGAAGATACTAAACTTAAATACTAAGTTTGGTATTTTACCGACTCTTTATTTTTGAGTTATCGTGTTCACAGATACACGGACACACACAGAGACGTTTTTCTGAAAATGCTTTTTTTGTTTGCAGGGGTCCCTAAAACATATATTTCCAGTGAAATCTCGGTATTGAATTTTGGGTGGAGTGCAATACGGTCCTTATACACTATGTATACAGTACGTGTAGAGAAAGTAAAAATGGGACAGTTGCTCTTCGCTGTGTGATGCTCTTCTTTTTGAACACACGTCGACAGTCTTTGTCTATCCGAACATACGCCGTCGTGTGAAGACAAAAGCAAACTTCGTCCCCCGGGGCGACCAATGGGAGGAGTAACATGCAACTACAGAGCAGAGAAGAGAATTATGGGAGCCATGTTTACAAAACAGCAGCAAGTGGAATTACATTTGTAACGGCAGTGTACACCATCCCAGACCCAGAGGAAGTGTTACAGGCGTGTATAACCGCCACAACATAACCACGAGAAAACTGTATCACTTGCAGTGATGTACATGTGCCAACTGCAGTTTTAAGTACCTCTCATTTTCAGCGCTACGCCAAATATTTCATCACGAAAAGTCTAACGTGTTTCATTTACATAAGTTTCACTACATGTCAGCAGCAAATTATTCTTAAAAAAGCAGAAACAGTCTTATTACTTGCTTTATTGTAAGTAGAAGCGAAATAAGAGGGTACCATAGGTTAAAGTGATAGTCAAAAGCTGGTTTCTATGTCACTGAAGTTCCTTTGTTTGTAAGGACAGCCGTTGACAAATTCCTGTAAGAGAAAAGTAGAAGTTTTTCAAAGCAGAAACCAAATACAAGGAATGTCTCAAAAACGGTGGGCTCCAAGAAAAAAATGTATTTAACATAAATTATGTGTTTTTAACGTGCTCTACATTTTGCGTGTGTTAAGTTTTTGTCCATCTTTTACGGTTTAGTAGGTATGCAAAATTCATCCAGAATAAAGTAGTCTTCAGAGGCTATTCCCAGAGAATTCAAGATATACATTTTATCTGTCAGGTAAGTATCTTTAGTATACAATATTTTAATCAAAATCGTTAGAGCCATTTTTTATAAAATAAACATTTTCGAAAAATGTTCCCTGTAAAGGGTAGTTGGGAGTGGGGTTATTTTCTTTAAAATCTTCGCCATGTACATAGTGCGTATGGAGAAAGTAAAAATCTGATGTGTACCATTCACATTACTTTCTCCATATCCTGCAACAAATAATGCTTAAAAAGCTTATACTTCTATTTACTTTATGCTAATAAGAAAAAAATAGCAGAAACAGTCTAATTACTCGCATCCTTGTAAGTAGAAGCGAAATACGGGACAACCGTAGGTTAAAGTGATAGACATCTTATATGGATAAGAGTTGACAAGTTCCTGTATGAGAAAAGTACACGTTTTTCATAGCAAAAACAAAAAATAAGGAATGTCAAAAAAACGACGAACTCCACGAAAAATATGTATATAACATAAATTGTGTGCTTTAATGTGCTCTATATTTTTTGTGTAGTAAGTTTTTGTCCATCTCTTACGGTTTAGCAGTTATTCAAACTTTAGTAAAATTCATCCAGAATAAACTACTCTTCAGAGGCTATTCCCAAAAAATTCAAGATATACATTTATTTGTCAGGTAAATAAATATCTTTAATATACGAAATTTTAATCAAAATCGTTAGAGCCATTTTTGAGAAAATCAAAATTTTTGAAAAAAGTTCCATGTAAAGGGTAGTTGGGGGTGAGGGGATTTTTCTCAAAATCTTCGTGTCGCATCCCTGGAAGGTAATAAACTTAAATACTAAGTTTGGTATTTTACCTACTTTTCGTTTTTGAGTTAAGGTGTTCACAGACACACGGACACACGGACACACACACACACACACACACACACACACTGACACACGGACCTTTATGTGAAAATGCTTTTTTTGGATATTGGGGACCCTAAAACATATATTTCCGGTGAAATCTCGGTATCGAATTTTTGGTGGAGTGCAATACTTTCTCTATACACTATGTACATAGTGCGTATGGAGAAAGTAAAAATAGCAGAAATAGTGATATTATTTGATTTCTAGTAAGTAGAAGCGAAATACGGGAGTACCATAGGGTTCGTATGGACTGAGTTTACAAATTCCTGTATGAGAAAAGTGTACATTTTTTAAAACAACCAAAACCAAGCAATGTCTAAAAATGATCAACTCCAAGAAAAAAATGTATAAAACATAAAGTGTGTGTTTTAAGGTGCTCTACATTTTGTGTCTGGCAAGTTTTTGTCCATCTCTTGCGGCTTAGCAGTTATGCAAAATTAGGTAAAATTCATCCGGAATAAAGTGGTCTTCAGAGGCTATTCCTAGAAAATTCAAGATAAATATTTTACTTGTCAGGTAAATACCTTTAATATACGATGTTTTAATCAAAATCGATTCAGCCACTTTTGAGAAAATAAAAATTTTAAAAAGAGTTCCATGTAAAGAGTAGTTGAGAATGGGAGGCTTTTCTTAAAAATCTTTGTGTCGCATCCTTGAAGATACCAAACTTAAATACCAATTTTGGTATTTAACGGTCTTTTCGTTTTTGAGCTATGCTGTCCAAAGACACACAAACACATACTACACAACGGGACCTTTTCCTAATTTTTTTTTTTTTTTCAGGGGACCCAAGACATGTATTTCAGGTGAAATCTCGGTATGGAATTTTTGGTTGGAGTGCAATTATTTCTCTATACACTATGCACATAATACGTATAGAGAAAGTAATAGAGTAAAGTAATGTAGTTGTTTAAATACTTTTTTGTGATGATAACTTTCGTTATTGTTTAGTTGTGCCAAATCGTCTGCCACTTTCTTGATGGCCTTCGTATCTTCCTTTCACATACTTCGATTCTAAGCTTTCAGATTTTGACCAATTTCTGCTGTATAGGGCACTACAGATTTAATTACTGTGTTATATGTTTTATTAATTTCTCAATATCACACGGTTGGTTCCCCGAGAAGATCTAAGGGCCGCGCCGCGGCCGAGTGGTTAGACCACTCGCCTCTCAAGCGACCGCATGTGAGATTTGAGGTGGTCAAAGCGGCGCAGGAACGGTCTTTCTCCGGATTCTCCGGTTTTCCCCACGATCGCATTCCACCGGTGCTCCATCTTCATTCATGTATCATCAGCGTCACCGCCTGCGGTGCCACAAGAAGTTAAAGCGGGCGTTAAACACTTCCAAAAAAATCTGATGTGTACCATTCACATGACTTTCTCTATATCCCTGCAACAAATTATTCTTAAAAAGCTTATACTTCTATTAACTTCAGTAAAACATTAGCAGAAATAGCCATATTACTTGCTTCCTTGTAAGTAGAGGTGAAATAAGGGAGTACCAGAGGTTAAAGTGATAATCAAAAGCTGGTTGCTATGTCACTGAAGTTCGTTTGTTTGTATGGACAGCAGTTGACAAATTCCTGTATGAGAAATGTAAGTTTTTCATAGCAGAAACCAAAAATAAGGAATGTCACAAAAACGACGAACTCCACGAAAAAAATGTATATAACATAAATTGTGTGTTCTAACGTGCTCCACATTTTTTGTGTAGTAAGTTTTTGTCCATCTCTTACGGTTTATCAGGTATTCAAAATTTAGTAAAATTCATCCAGATTAAACTACTCTTAAGAGCCTATTCCCAGAAAATTCAAGACATACATTTTATTTGCCAGGTAAATATATTTAATATACGAAATTTTAATCAAAATCGTTAGAGCCATTTTTGAGAAAATCAAAATTTTGTAAAGAAGTTCCATGTAAAGGGTAGTTTGGGGTGTGGGGATTTTTCTCAAAATCTTCGTGTCGCATCGCTGGAAGATACTGAACTTAAATACCAAGTTTGGTATGTTAGCTGCTTTTCGTTTTTGAGTTATCGTGTTCACAGGCACACGGACACACACATACGGACCCTTTTCTGGAAATGTTTTTATGGATTTAGGGGGTCCTAAAACATATATTTCCGGTGAAATCTCGACATCAAATTCTTGGGTGGAATGCAATACTTCTCTATCCCTATGTACATTGTACATACGGGGCTAGAGAAAGTAAAAAAAAAAAAAAAAAAAAAAAAGAAGTCTTATTAATAATTCTCTCGGTACAGCTTTCAAAGCATTTGACTATCGTTTTAACATAGTGTATTGCATTATTTTCCTTCTGTTTACAAGGAAGCAAGTAATTGAGAAACTGTCCTCTAATGTTTATCTCCATTAACATAAAGTAAAAGAATATGCTTTTTAACAGTAATTTGTTACAGCAGTGTAGACAAAAATGGAGAAGGAGGGTTACTTATGGACGCTCTTTAACTACTGTGGCTCTCAGCGTCCAATTCTAAACTGGGCGTGAAAGACTGCTTAATTTTGCTCAGAGGCCTCTCTATCAGGCTTTGAGGTTCTTTTACATGCCGTAAATCTACGACACGGTACTAGCGCTTTACTTGCCTTCCGAAGGAGTCTAGAGAAATCCATCAGCTTTTTCCCCCTTTCTGCAAAGATATTTGAAATCCAAAAGGGGAACTGGATACTTCATAGGTATTTATTATTTTAAAAAAAATAGATGCCAATCTCACACAGTAAAGTAAGCAGTAATGTTATCTAATCTCTGAAAATATTAATTTCATCAATGCAACTGTTTATAAAACAAAACACTATAGGCCCAACTAAGCTATTAAAGCTTGTTTATTATCGCGAGGCACCACAAGGGCTTACGATTATTCTGTTCCAGTGGCAGTATTGCTCGAGCACAAAATCGATTTTCCGACCAATCGCACATAGATACAAAACCGTACTCCACGCCTTGCTGGGTCTCTATAAACCTCAACATTCTATAGGCCACGCATAAATGCATATTTTGTGTTTACATTAGTCAACTGTTGCAATCAGATGGTTTTTCGTAATACCTAAAATACATTTCCAAACCAACAGGGCACATGCGCAATTCCCAGTACCAGCTTTATAGCTGCAAATGGTCTCACGCCAGGCTAGATGATCTAGGCGTGAATCTTTTTTGCTAGGGAACAAGGGAAATATAAAGTGTAAAAAACTCGTTTATTATTTTCCCTGCAACCTACCTACAAATAATTCTATTTCGAAATTTACCAGAATATCTCTTAATTTAAAGGATATTTTATGTGGTTTTTTACTTTCTCTAAACGTACATGTACATAGTGTTTAGAGGAAGGATTGTATTCCACCCAAAAATTGGATGCCGAGATTTCATGGAAATACATGCTTGAGGACCCTCTGAATCCAAAATCATCATTTTCAGAAAAAGGTCCGCGTGCATGTCTATCTGTGTGAAGCTTGGTATCTTCCAAGGATGTCACAGGAACATTTTCAAGAAAATCCCGTCACCCCAAACTACCCTTAAAGATGGTAAAACTTTTGAAAAGCTTTATTTTCTCAAAATGGCTCTAATGATTTTGATTAAAACCTCATATGTTTAAGATATTTACATGTCAAATAAATTATATATCTTCAATTTTCTGAGAATAGCCTCTAAAGACCTCTTTAGTCTGGATGATTTTTATTGAATTTTGCAAAACAAGGTGGATCACAATAAAACACACAATTTGTCATAAACACTTTTTTCGTGGAGTTAGCCGTTTTCAAGATATTCCTTGTTATTGATTTCAGTTTTAAAATACTTGAACTTTTCGCATATGGGAACTTGTCAACGCTTGGCCACGCACAGAAGTGAATTTTAGTACCATAGCAAACACATTTTAAAACAGTGGACTATCGGTTTAGCCTAGTGCATTCCCTTATTTCCCTTCTACTTATAAAGGAACTAAGTAATAAAACCGTTTCTGCAAATGTTTTATCGTTAAATAGGTAGAAGAAAATGCTAATTAACAATAGCTTGTTACAGAGATGTAGAGAAAGCCATGTGAGTAGGTTTGAAAGTGCTGCCCTTCTAGCCACGTCTTTAGTTCAGGGAAAAGATGAAAGTCGCTGGTTTCTAGGTCAGGACTGTACGGCGGATGATCGAAAATATCCCATTGAAATTGTTCAAGGAGCCGATGGGTTGTGCCAGCAGTGTGTGGACGAGCGTTGTCATGGATCAACACAATTCCTGAAGTCAGCATTCCTCTTCGTTTGTTTTGAATGGCTCTCCGCAAACGTCGTATAGTACGAAGATCTTCAAAACAACGTCAATACTCATTTGAAATCATTGATGGCAACATTTTTGAAGCTGGTATTGCAAAGCTTGTGCACAGGTACGATAAATGCCTCAATCTTTTCGGTGATTATGTTGAAAAGTAACCATAAGTGTACAAAACTTTTAGTAATAGAATAATTGTTTTCTATGAACTTGTCTTTTATTTATAGCCTAACGGAGGTTGAAAAAAAAATCTGATATGTTCAATTCACATGACTTTCCCTGCTTCTGTGTAACAAATTATTGTTACTAAGGTTATTCTTTTACTTACTTCATCCTGATCGAGAACACATTAGCAGAAATAGCCTTATTACTTGCTTCCTTGTAAGTAGAAGCGAAAGATGGGAGTATCATAGGTTAAAGTGAAGTCAAAAGCTGATTACTAGGTGACCGAAGTTCCTTTGTTTGTATGGACAGGAGTTGACAAATTCTTGTATGAGAAAAGTAAGTAATATCTGAAAATCGTTCAACTCCACGAAAAAAATTATATAATATAAATTATGTGTCTTAATGTGCTCTACATTTTTTATGTGTTAAGTGTTTATGTATTTCATACGGTTTAATAGTTATGCAATATTTTGGAAAATTCCTCCAGAATAAAGTAGTTTTCAGAGGCTATTCCCAGATAATTCAAAATATACATTTTATTTGTCAGGTAAATATCTTTCACATACGATATTTTAATCAAAATCGTTAGAGCCATTTTTTAGAAAATCAAAATTTTCGAAAAAAAGTTCCATGTAAATGGTAGTAAGGGGTGGGGGGATTTTTCTGAAAATCTTCGTGTCGCATCCCTGGAAGATACTAAACTTAAATACCAAGTTTGGTGTTTTACCGACTTTTCATTTTCGAGTTATCGTGTTCACAGACACACGGACACACGAACACATGGACCTTTTTCTGAAAATACTTTTTTTGGATACTGGGGACCCTAAAACATATATTTCCGTTGAAATCTCGGTAGCAAATTTTTTGGTGGAGTACAATACCTTCTCTATACACTATGTACATAGTAAAACTCTGATGTGTTCCATTGTACATCTCTGAAACAAACTATTGTTAAAAAACTTAACGTTTCTCTTTATTTCATGCTAATTGACAAAAAATTAGGAGAAATAGGCTTATTACTTACTTCCGTGTAAGTAGAAAAGAAATAAGGAAGTACCATAGGTTAAAGTGATAGTCAAAAGCTGGTTGCTATGTGACTGAAGTTCCTTTACTTGTATGGACACGAGCTGACTAATTCTTGTATGAGAAAAGTAAGTAATATCTCAAAAACGTTGAACTCTACGAAAAAAAAAATGTAATATAAATTGTGTGTTTTAATGTGCTCTGCATTTTTTTGTGTTAAGTGTTTGTGTATTTCATACGGTTTAGCAGTTATGCAAAATTCCGTAAAATTTATCCACAATAAAGTAGTCTTCAGAGGCTATTCCCAGAAAATTCAAAATATACATTTTATTTGCCAGGTAAATAGCTTTATTATACGATATTTTAATCAAAATCTTTAGAGCCATTTTTCATAAAATCAAAATTTTCGAAAAAAGTTCCATGTAAAGGGAAGTTGGGGGTGGGGGGATTTATCTCAAAATCTTTGTGTCGCATCCCTGGGAAGATGCTAAACTTAAATACACAGGGACCTTTTTCTGAAAATACTTTCCGGTGAAATCTCGGTATCGAATTTTTGGGTGGAGTGCAATAACTTCTCTATACACTATGTACATAGTACGTGTAGAGAAAGTAAAAAAACGTCCTTGGTATTTCTATACAGGTCACACTTGAATAATACAGCAAGAGTTTATTAAAATATCTGAACTGACCGGCATCGTCGCGCGCTGGAAGGATAATGGTGTCATCCCGGAACCAGGAGGTGACGGTGACGTAGTCCTTGACGAAGGCGGGAATCACACACTGAAGCACGGCTGTGTTACCCAGGAGTACGTGAGAACGATACACCTGTACCTCGTAGTTCTGTCGTACAACTGAAACAAAAACAAATGAGCCTGTTGAGAGAATGTGGCAAAGTTAAAATTATACTTATCTATGACATAAGTGGTAAAAATCTTATGTATTCCATCCACATGACTTTCTCTACATATCTGCAACAAATTATGCTTCAATTTATTTCATACTAATCGAGAAAAAATTAGCAAAAATAGTCTTATTACTTGCTTCCATGTAGGTAGAAGCGAAATAAGGGAGTACCATAGGTTAAAATGATACTCAAAAGCTGGTTGCTAGGTGGCTAAAGTTCCTTTGTTTGTATTGACAAGTTTTTCAAAGCTAACACAAAAACAAAGAATATCTCAAAAACGACGAACTCCACGAAAAAAAGTTGTATAACATAAATTGTGTGCTTTAATGTAGTCTACGTTTTTGTGTGGTAGGTTTTAGTTCATCTCTTACGGTTTAGCAGTTATTTAAAATTCGGTAAAATTCAGCCAGAATAAAGTAGTCTTCAGAGGCTATTCCCAGAAAATTCAAGATAGCATATTATTGTCAGGTAAATATATTTAATATACGATATTTTAATCAAAATCGTTAGAGCCATTTTTGAAAAATCTAAATTTTCGAAAAATTCCATGAAAAGGGTATTTTGCGGTGGGGGGATTTTTCTTAAAATCTTTGTGTCGCAACCCTGGGAAGATACTAAACTTAAATACCAAGTTTGGTATTTAACGGTCCTTTCGTTTTTGAGCTATGCTGTCCACAAATACATAGACATACACACGAACATGCATGGACCTTTTTCCAAATATGCTTTTTTTTTTTTTTTTTTTTTTTTTTTTTGCATTCAGAGGAACCCAAATCATGTATTTCTGATGAAATCTCCGTATCGAATTTTTGAGTGCAATACAGTACTTTCTCTATACACTATGTGCTTATGTGTAGAGAAAGTAAAAATGGCGCTTCATATTTTGCGTAGGAAGCTTGCGAAACGAAACCGCAGCCTCGCAATTTTGACACAGTTAAAATTGACAATTCTCAATATCAATATTCATATTACATATACTTATCAATAGATTGTTTTACCTATTTCACCGAGTTCATGCTTAATGGTCAGCGATTTTCAGTTGCTGCCTTGCTTATTTTTACCTTCTCTACGCGTACTATATACATAGTGTATAGAGAAGGTATTGCACTCCACCCAAAAATTCAATACCGAGATTTCACCGGAAATAAGAGTCTCCTGTAACCAAAAAGAGCATTTTCAGACCGTGTGTATCTGTGAACACGATACCTCAAAATTGAAAAGTCGGTAAAACACCAAACTTAGTACTTAAGTTTAGTATCTTCCAGGGATGCGACACGAATATTTTGAGAAAAATCCCCCCACCCCAAACTTTCCTTTACATGGAAATTGACATGGAAATTTGACTGTCTCAAAAATGGTTCTAACGATTTTGATTAAAATATTATGTATTAAAATATTTACGTGACAAATATAATTGAATTTTCTGGGGGATGAATTTTACGGAATGTTGCATAACTGTTAAACCGTATGAAATACACAAACACTTAACACACAAAAAATGTAGAGCACATTAAACCACACAATTTATATCATATAACATTTTTTCGTGGTGTTGATCGTTTTTGAGATATTGCTTGATTTTGGTTTCAGCCTTAAAAAACTTATGCTTTTCTCATACAAGAATTTGTCATACAAACAAAAGAACTTCAGTCGCATAGCAACCAGCTTTTGGCTTTCACTTTAACCTATGATACTCCTTTATTTCGCTTCTACTTACAAGGAAACAAGTAATAAGAATGTTTCGGCTATTTTTTCTCGATTAGCATGAAGTAAATAGAAGCATAAGCTTTTTAACAATAATTTGTTGCAGAGATGTAGAGAAAGTCATGTGAATGGAACACATCAGATTTTTTTGATAATGTTTAACGCCCGCTTTTACTAGTGTGGTACCGTATGCACACTCACACGTGCACACACGGATCTTTTTCTCAAAATATGTTGTTGATTTTTGGGATTCAGGGGGTACTCAAACGTGTATTTCCGGTGAAATTTCGGTATCGAATTTTTGTGTGGAATACAATACTTCCTCTATATACTATGTACATAGTACATGTAGAGAAAGTACAAATAATTGTGTTGTTTGTATGTGTAATGAAACTTAGATGCAATCTTTGCCCAGTGACTTTTTCCCCCTGAATACAAAAATAAAGCATTTTTAGAAAAAGATCCGCGTGTGTGCATGTATGTGTCTGTAGACAGCATAGCGAAAATACCGTTAAAAATCAAACTTAGTGCTTAAGTTCAGTATCTCCCAAGGATGCGTCACAAACATTTTCAAGAAAATCCTCCCATCTCCAACTACCCTTTATATTGCACATTTTCCAACAATGTTGATTTTCTCAAAATTGCTCTAACGATTTTGATCTAAATACCTTATGTTTAAGATAATTTTATGACAAAGGAAACGTATATTGAATTTTCTGGGCATAACCTCAGAAGAATTCTCCATTCTGGATGACTTTTGTATAACTGGCAAACCATAAGAGATATGCCAAAAGTTTACTGCACAAAAAAAGAAGTTCTTATCAAAATACTTAATCTATGTTGGATACATTTTTGTTGTATTGTTAATCGTTCTCGAGATATTTCGGATTATTGGTTTCAATGTTATTGTTTCTCAAACTGGAAGACATATTTCTTCGCGTTTGTTTATTCCTGACAAGCAAAGAGATTGGAATTTCAATTGTTTCACAGAGCTTTTAAAAACTAGACTATCTCTTTAGCCTGTGCATTTGTTATTTTCCTTCTACTAATAAGCAAGCTAGTAATAAGATTAATTCTGCTTATGTTTATCTTAATTAGTATGATGTAGGTAACAGGTTTTGAGTAAAAGGTTTGTTTGCCGAACAGATAAAGGACATCACGAGAATGTAACACATTAGATTTTTTCATCTTCTATACAAGGAACCAAGTAATAAGGGCAATTTCTGCTAATGTTTATCTTGAAGAAGATAGAAGTATAAGTTTTTAACAATAATTTGTTAATTAGAAAGTAAAGAAAGTCATGTGAATGGAACCCATAAGATTTTTTTTTTTCCGTTATTACAGTTTAATACTATGCAGATCAAAATTTTGTAAATTTTCCAACCATGCGATTATACAATTGTTTGCCTTTTACTTTCTCTACAAAGTACGTATGTAGGGAAGGAATTTAACTCCAGCCAAAAATTCTAACCAAGATTTCACCGGAAATAGATGCTTTATGGTCCCATGTACCCAAAAAAAGAAAACATATCTAGAAAAAGGTCTGTGTGTGTTCGAGTGTCTGTGTGTTTGTGAAAATAACTCAAAAACGAAAAGTCAGTAAAATACCAAACTTGGTATTTATGTTTAGTATCTTCCAAGGATGAGATACGAAGATCTTGAGGACCCCTCAACCCTAACCAGCCTTTGCATAGAAAAATTCCGAAATTTGTTATTCTCTAAAAAATAGATCTAACGATTTTGGTTAGAATATCGCATAATAAAGATACTTACATGAAAAATGAAATGTATATCTTGAGTTTTCTGGAAATAGACTCAGAAGATTATATGTGAAATGTATGTACTTGTATCAGTTCCGAACGACTGTTTCAAATAGAATAATTTTTGTCGTTATTATCAAGACAAGGTTTGTGGAAAAGAAAATGTTTAAAAATAGCACGGGAAAGTATTTAAAATCTCATAATATGAACAAAAACCGTGCCAAGCAAACCCATTTTAGTTAATAGCCACCAGATGGCAGTGGTATCACGGTTATTTGTTGCTAAATGGCCGTAGTACTCTTATATTTTCCCCCTCCCCATTCAATGTTAAGGTAACGCACCAGTTTATCGACACAATGACGCAATACAGCATATGAATTCAAATACCTTTTTATATTTTAACTGTCCTTTCCTTACTCCTATCATTTAAAACAAAGAATCAAAGAAGCTTTCCTAACGATGAACACCTAGAGTAAGTACTAATTTATTTTCCACTAGATAGCCATAGTAGTATTTTTCCTCCCCATCCAATGTTAAGGTAACGCAACAGTTTATCGGGATGACACAACGCAGCAGTTAAATTCAAATTCATTTTTATGTATTAACTGTCCGTTGCTTGCACCTATCTTTTAAAATAAAGAAGCTTTCCTGTCGACGAACACCTTAAACACGTACTTATTATATGCCACCAATGGCCGTAGTGCCTGCTGCTCTATTTTTCTTCTTCAATATTAAGGGAATTCGCCCGGTTAGGGAGTCAATGACGCAAGATAACTGTGAAAATCAAATATATTTCTTATGTATTAACTATCGTTCCCTTGGTCATATAGTTTAAATAAAGGAATAAGTATATATTTTTTTGGTAATTCTTTAAAATGAACAAGCTATAAACAACGCATAATCATTAACCCTTCAAGGAATCTGAAAATAACGGGATCCGCTTTAGGTTTAACTTTCTATTGCAGATGTTGGTTATTTGACGTTATGTGGTACATGAGCTAGCTAAAGAACATGAAGATACCCGCGTCACCATCACACTCCAATTGTGGTGCTCTTAATACATTTGATCAAGTAACATTTTGGGTTAAATGGAGAAATTTAATGCACAAAGCTATCATGAAATAAAAGCTTATCGATTGCCCAATCAGATCTACTTGCTCTTTAGTTACGTCATTGTTAGCCTTAGAAATGGCTAATGGCTAACAATGAAAATAAAGAAAGAGATAGAAAACATTGGTAGTACAGGAAAGAAAGCGATTCGGAAGAAGCATGAACGTTACTTTGTGACTTTCTTATTAATGTAATTCATTAGCTGTGCCAGCGTATACCCGCCACACTATTGATGCGCTGCTATTACTGTCATTATGCCAACGACATCTCGGTTGCCCACGTTGCTAACTGCATATGTCATCCTTTCCATCAAATTTTTGTCACTTCACAACGTCAAAGGAAGAATTAATATCGAAAGTGTTTCCAAATATTCGTGCAAATTACAAAAACTACGCTTGGTTGAGCGAACGAGCAACTAATAAGAATGGAAAAATTCAGGGTAAAATTGATGGACAAATGCATTCATTTAAGTCGATCAATTCCATTACCAAACCAAACGAAGTTGTCAATTATCTAGCTAAATTCATTGGATTTGCCAGGATTCCCACCACACAATTTACAGCCCAAGGTAGACTCGGTGATAATTATGCTACGCAATATCAATCAGCCAAAATTATGCAGCGGAACAAAACTCACTGTTAAAAAAATTATGAAAATTTTGATATAAGTTACTATATCATAGGAAAATTCAAAGGCGAGGATATACTAATGTCAACCGACTTCCCTTTTGAATTTAAGCGCGCCTTGCATTCGCAATGACAATAAATCGCAAGGTCAATGCTTAGAAATGTGCTTTTCCATGTTGTACGTCGCGTGCATCTATTTTTACTTTCTCTAGCCCCGTATGTACATTGTACATAGTAATAGAGAGAAGTATTGCATTCCACCCAAAAATTCGATGTCGAGATTTCACCGGAAATACATGTTTTAGTACCCCCTGAATCCAAAAAAAGGCATTTCCAGAAAAAGGTCCGTGTGTGTGTGTGTCCGTGCGTCTGAACTCGATAAATCAAAAACGAAAAGTAGCTAAAATACCAATCCAGTTTAGTATCTTCCAGGGATGCGACACGAAGATTTTGAGAAAAATCCCCCCACCCCAAACTACCCTTTACATGGAATTTTATTCGAAAATTTTAATTTTCTTAAAAATGGTTCTAACGATTTTGATTAAAATATCATATATTAAAGATATTTAACTAACAAATAAAATGTATATCTTGAATTTTCTGGGAATAGCTTCTGAAGACCTGTTTGAATTTTGTTTAATTTGGCATAACTAGTAAACTGTAAAAGATAGACAAAAACTTACTCTACAAATCATCTAGGTCTTCTTAAAATACACAAGTTATGTCATATAGATTTTTCTCGTGGAGCTTACTGTTTTCGAGATATTCATTGTTATTAGTTTCAGTCGTGAAGTACTTACACTTTTCTCAAGACGGGAGTGTCCGTTTTTCTTTTGTTCTACTCCTGGCCAAGAAAAGAAGCGATTTGTGATGACAATCGCATAACGATAGCTTTTGAAACATTTGACTATTGGTTTAGTCTAGTGTATTCCCTTATTTTCTTCCTACTTATACGGAACTAAATAATAAGAACATTGTGCTAATGAGTACCTCGATTAGCAAGGTGCAGAAAGAAGAAGAATATTATGTATGAAGTTTGTAGAACAGCTAGAGAAAGTCATGTGAGTGTAACACATCAGATTTTTTCTGAGTTTTTTCACACCTCCCGTGTGAAGCCGGGGCGGGCAGCGAGTTAAGGATAAATTGTGCTGAATTTTACATAACTGGTAAACCGAGGTAGATAAGACTTGATCCACAAAACATCTACATCTTGTAAAAACACACAATTTATGAATGCTTATCGTGGAGTTGTCCAGTTTTGGGATTTTTGATATTATTGATATCAGTTTTAAGATATTTAAAGTTTTTTCATATGGGAATTTGTGAGCTTCTGCCAATGTAAAAAAAAAATACGGATTTCAACCACAAGGCAACCAACTTTTAAAATATTTGACTATCGCTTTAACCTACCGTATTCCCCTATCTACCTTCTACTTACAATGAAGCAAGTAATAAGACAATTTCTGGTAATGTTTATTTCGATTATCAGATGCAGACAGAAGAATATCAATTTTAACAGCAATTTGTTACAAAGACGTAGAAAAAGTCATGGGAATGGAACACATTGCATGTTTCCTATTTCAAACATTGTAATGTTTATACCGGTTTAAAGTTTGAAATCACATTTGAATATAAGTAGAATAATAATATTGAGTTAATTTAATTTTTTTTTCACAGAACCCGTGTGTAGGACAGAATTTGGACAGAGTCAGACTGAAATATGCAATGCAATAGCCGGGATTAGAACCACGGAGCGCCCGACTTCTAGCCGGTTGCTCTACCACTGAGCTATCATGGTAAGATGCTGAAATAGCATTCAATTTTCCTTTTATTCATTAAATTTTCCAAGAAACATGAGCATTGAGAAATTTAATGCCGTGCTGGCATGTTGCTATGGTAGCGCAGTGGTAGCACAACCAGCTGGAGACCGGGTTCAAATCCCGGATATGGCAATGAATTTTTCAGGCTGACTCTACCTTTCCAATTTAATTAAGGTATGTAAGGCCAATATTGTGTAGATTTTCCTCTTTGGTCAGGATATTTAAGGCATTTGTCACATAAATATCCTTAAGGCATTAAATCATACAAAGTAACAAACGACTTTGCAAGTCAACCATGTAATGAATGCGTGCGGTAGGAAGAAGTATCTACCTATCGAACGAACTAACCTGCCTACCTACCTAACCAACCTGCCTACCTACCTAACCAAACCAACCTGCCTACTTACATAACCAAACCAACCTGCCTACCTACCTAACCAAACTAACCTGCCTACCTACCTAACCAAACCAACCTGCCTACTTACCTAACCAAACTAACCTGCCTACCTACCTAACCAAACCAACCTGCCTACTTACCTAACCAAACTAACCTACCTAAACAACCTGCCTACCTACCTAACCAAACCAACCTGCCTACTTACCTAACCAAACTAACCTGCCTACCTAACCAAACCAACCTGCCTACTTACCTAAACAAACTAACCTGCCTACCTAACCAAACCAACCTGCCTTCCTACCTAACCAAACCAACCTGCCTACTTACCTAACCAAACCAACCTGCCTACTTACTTAATCAAACCAACCTGCCTACCTATCTAACCAAACCAACCTGCCTACTTACCTAACCAAACCAACCTGCCTACCTACCTAACCAAACAACCTGCCTACCTACATAATCAAACTATCCTACATGCTTACCTAACCAAACCATCCTGCCTACTTACCTAACCAAACCATCCT